>JBBWWR010000140.1:0-236409 GCA_039583875.1 Platanthera guangdongensis
GAAGCCACTCTGGAGCAAGAACTCTTGAAAGACGAGTCCTGCGGCAAGGGTATTTCTGGCCCACAATGAAGAAAGACTCAGAGATCTACGCCAGAAGGTGTGTTCAATGCCAGAAGTTTGCTCCGCTTCAGCACCAAGCAGCTCAGTCCCTCAGGTCGATTGTAACTCCTTGGCCCTTTGCGGTTTGGGGAATGGATCTCATTGGTCCTTTTCCTTGGCAAGCGGGCAACGGCGTTTTATCATCGTAATGATCGACTATTCAGCAAGTGGATCGAAGCCAAGGCATTGGCCAAGACAACGACTCAGATCGTCAAGAACTTCATTTGGGGAGAAATTGTATGCCGGCACGGGATACCAATGGCAATAATCACTGACAATGGGCCACAATTCAACAACTTAGAGATGATAGATTTTTGCAGGCAGATCGAAACAGAGCTGTGTTTTGCATCAGTTCATCATCCCCGAAGCAATGGCCAGGTAGAAGCTGCCAACAAGCAGATCCTCAACTTGCTCAAGAAGAAAGTGCAGAATCTTAAAGGCAGTTGGGCTGATCAGCTTCCTTCAGTCCTCTGGTCCCTCAGGACAACGCCATCATCCGCAACCGGGGAGACTCCATTCAAACTCTCTCATGGCTCAGAGGCGCTTATCCCGATTGAGTTTGAAGTCCCGTCACCCAGAGTGCTGCTTGCAAGAGAAGGTGTTGATGATTGGGCTGAGTTGAATGATGAGGAGATGAGGTTCAGCTTGGAACACATCGAGGAGGTCAGAGATCAAGCGGCTATAAGGCAGGAAGAGGTCAAAAGGAGGATGGCACGTTACTTCGATCAGAATATAAGGATAAAACACTTCCAAGTGGGAGATCTAGTTCTAAAGAAGGTCGATGCTGCTGCAAGAGCTGGTTCAGTTGGAAAGCTTAATCCAAATTTGGGCCGGCCCTTTTGTCGTCAAAGAAGCATTAAAGAGCGGCGCTTATCGCTTGCAGACATACGAAGGAGAGGATATACCACACACGTGGAGTGGGGATGACCTCAAGCGGTTCTATTCTTAAAACCTCCTCCTACTTTTTGTATTCTCTTCAAAAATTGTTATGAATAGAAACTGCTTGCTAACACTTCTTCGAGTGTTTTGTTGTAATCATAACAGATAAGGCGCTACGAGAGATTTCAAAAACGGTTCTACACCCGAACCCCCTTTTCTTTCTTATGCTTTCTTTGCAAATGCATTTTCTTAATCAAAGAATCCGTACTAACACCTTTTTCTAGTGTTTTTCTCTCACTCCCAAAGACCTATAACGGTTCCCTGATACCAGGAGACATCATCGAGTTCAGCTAGACCTCCCCTAGAGCCGTTGTCATTAGCGTAACACCACGAAGACCACGTGTTGCGGGGAGATTTCGCACCGTGTAGTGGGAGCTTGCAGGCTCTAGCGCGGTTGGATTCTGGACTTCGGATCCGGCAGGTACCTGACCCCACCCTTGCATTATGGAGGGCAAGGTGGGTGTAAAGCTCTACCACGCCGCTTTAGGGATATTGTTACAACTTCGATGATCGCGTGAGGAAAGTATGCCGTTCCGGCTCACCTGCCCGCGGGTCATCTTAGCTTGTAACTCTCGAACACTCCATGGTACCCTCAAGCAGTGCCTGCAGCAGACCCGCAGCTTAGACTGTACTCGAGGCAAGAGGGCAGGGAACCGTTCCGCCAAGTGAGCATCTTGCTCTTCGCAGGGAATTATTTGGGTTGATTCTATAGCTTGTAGCCCGGTGAGGAAAGTATGCCGCTCAGGCTCACCTGCCCACCTGGTCGCGAGTTATAGGTCATTTCTGTTTTTAGCGGATTGCTTTTCTCTGTCCGCAGAGTCCGCTTATTTGGGTTGATTCTATAGCTTGTAGCCCGGTGAGGAAAGTATGCCGCTCAGGCTCACCTGCCCACCTGGTCGCAAGCTATAGATCATTTCTATCTTTGGCGGACTGGATTCGTTATCCGCACAGTTTGGAACTTGGGATTACAAGCTGGTTATCTTTAGCGGACTGATTTTCTCTATCCGGTCAGTCCGCCGACTTGGGTTGATCTTATAGCTTGTAGCCCGGTGAGGAAAGTATGCCGCTCAGGCTCACCTGCCCACCTGGTCGCAAGCTATAGATCATTTCTATTATGAGCGGATTGGTTTTTTGTATCCGCTCAGTCCGCAGGGTACATATTCAAGTTTATATTCCTATTATAAGCGGATTGGTCTCCTATATCCGCTCAGTTCGCAGAATGATTTTCATGATGTTTGATCACTTCTATTGTGAGCGGATTGGTTTTCTGTATCCGCTCAGTCCGTAGAATGATTCTCGCATTATTCGATAAGTTAATCAATGTGCTTTTATATTATGTGCGGTCTGGCTTGCGGACTACAGCTATAACCCTAAGTACCCCAGGCATTATCAGCTGGCTGTTCTCTAAGGCGGATACTGAATGAGTACCTGTCTATTCCTCTAATCAGCAAGATTCATTATAAATGACATATCGTGCGGACTTCAATTGGAGCTAAACAGCGTCCGCCTGCTATTGTTTTTCTTCTAAAGGCGAACATCAATTATTTCTAATCAGCAAGTTAAAAAGCCCAAGTTTATTAGCGTGTCGCGCGGACTGCCAAGTATCGGTGCGGTGAGCGTGGAAAAAAGAGCATTGCAGAAAGCACACATGCCAAAAAATATCCTTTCTATTTCATCAAAAAATTTTTACATCATTCAAAATGTTCGGCGGACTGCAGTCTTGCGTCCGCCACTTTTTACAAAAATTACAAAATGTATACATATGCATTGTTCAATCAGTCTGCTGTCTCTTCTCTGGAGGTGCAGGGCTATCGCCGACGAAATCTACTTCTGGAGAATAATCCCTCGAGTCGCTCTCGCTGCTACCCGACCCTGAACTAGTGGCGGACCCGCTATGCGAGCTGCCAGTAGCAGAGGAAGAAGCAGATGCGTCGGACTCGGCGGACAGATCCTCTCCTCGCCGGCTGGATTCAGCGTTGCCCGCAGGGACTTGCTCTTCGCCTTGAGAGCCTCCGTCTTCTTCTTCTTCGTCTTCATCATCATCATCTTCCTCAATAACCTCTTTTCCTTTTTTGGCTCTTTCCATCGCTGCGACCTGAGGGGCCAGCTCCGGAAAGATCTCCACAAAGGGGACGCCACCCACTCCCTCCTTCATGAGGCCGTCGCGGGCAAGCCGCTCAACAGCAACCTCAACTGTCTCCATCACAAAAGGGAGCGTGGCGGCCTGGAATTTAGTGTTCCCCAAGTCATAGGCGACCTGCAAAAACAAGATCGCAAACTATCAGACAGATCGCGGCGAATAGCAAATCCAGATCGCGGCGAATTCAACTCACCGCCAGCTCCTCTCTTTGCCGGGCATTCCTTTCTCCCAGCCGCGCGTTCCTTTCCCTCAGCGCTTTATTATCTTTCTGAAGCTGTTCATTTTGCCTCAACATGTTCTGGCCAGAGTGGCAACATAATGATTTGTCACCGCGCTGTTCGCAGAGGCCTGAGAGGCCAGCAGAGGGAGGTCGGCGGCGGGCACCTTCTTCAGTTCGCTCAAGTTGCGCTTTCCGTAGAGAGTGGAGAGCGCAACATGGGCGTGGCGCGTTATCCGCGGACTCCTCCACGAGGGAAGTGCGGTGGATAAGCGGACATGCTTCTCCTTGCTGTGCCAATGGACCATAGGGTTCCCCCTAAGGTCCCTCTGGCTGATGCCAAAGCCGGTCATGGAGAAGCTTTCGGAGGAGGAGTAGTCCGCTGCGGCATCCCCTTCCTCCTTCCTCTTCTTTGCAACCGCTTCTTTCTTCTCCTTTTGTGTAGGAACAAAGCCGCTTGGCGTCTGCGGCAGGTTGGCGGGCACCGCCAAGGTCGCTGCAAAAAGAGAACCGGTTAAAAAAGCATGGTCGCGGCGGATACAAAAGCTGAGTCCGCTAAGCTACTTACTGTCCTCAGGCGTGACGTCCGCTAAGCTCGCTAGCAGCGGAAGGTAGTGCTCAATATCAAGCCTGGCGTTGGCCAGGAACTCGACAATTGCGGACTCCAGGTCGTCCAGCTGCACGTATTTGAAAGCGGAGTCCGCACGCACCTGCGGATAAGTGTGCGCGAACCCGAGGTCGCCCTCAAAGATTAAGAACCTTGAGGTCCAGTTGTGGATCTTGTTTGGAAGACCCACTACTTTCATCCCCCTGCAATAGAAGTAAATTACACCCTTGTAGGGGCGGCCTCCGGAGGCAGTTATGGAGCGGACAAAGAACATTTTGCGGAAGATGTTCATTGAGAAGGCAATCCTTTCAGATCGCAGGTAAGAGAGGAAGCTGCAGATCGCAGCGACGGTATTCGGCGCAAGCTGGCCGGGCACCATCCCGTAGTGCTCGAAAATTGCGGCGAGCTCCCATAAGAGCGGGAACTTGAATCCGCTGTCGAAGTGGTCAACCGGAATGGCGATATTGGTCGCCGTCGAGAAGTTCAATCTTTCCTGGTGTGCGGGTAGGCAGACAAGAATGTTGGAGTCCGCCATCTTCTTTTCAACAAAGGCCACCAGGTCAGCCTCTTTCAAAGTGCATTTTCTGTGGTCGGCAGAGTGAAAGGCGACTGCAGCATCAGCACGCGCGGACACCATGTTGCAGACCGCAGGGTTTCGTTTACTTCAGGAATTTCCTACAAAGAGAAAGCAGAAGGCAGTATTTATAGATAAAATTTCTGACAGCTTTTTGGCCAGTCCGCGCAGGTCGCATATTTAAGCCGCACAGTCCGCAAAACGTTTAAAAAGCAGCCAAATAAATAGCGCGGATATAAAAGACAAATTAACATTCCAAAAGAGATTCAAGGCCAAGTCGTGACCGTCGCAGTTCCCTATCCGCTCAGATCGCGAATTTCCCACCTGCAGATTAACAAGAAGCGGACACAGCGCTAGTCCGCACAGTCCGCCACAGATCAAGCCAAGGTTTATTATAAAATAAGCGGATTTATAATCTGCGTCCGCATAGATCGCGATAAAGGTTTAACCAATCACATCACAGCAATGTTTAAAACAATTATACAGAAGTATACATTCAACATAAAAAATGAGCACCGCGGACTCAGCGGTCTCTATTTTCAGTTCGCTTCTCTGCCCTATCCCGGCACAGATGAGCCGCCTGATCGCTTATCTGAAGTATTTCACTATATACGCGGCAGAGATGATGATGAATGACGTTTATAGTCCGGTGCATATGGGCAGCTTCCCGGTCTACTCGACTAAGGGGCACCATTGGCTCCGCAGCCGGCCTCAGCTCCTCGTCCGCAGCGCGTGGGACACCACCTGTCGGTGCGGGGATCTCGGAAGCCGCGCGGTCTGGTACTCGCGGCCTCCGGTCGGCGATCTCTGCAGCCTGCTTCCCTTTCTCCTCACGCACAGACGCGAAGTGTTTGCCCTTGTAGTAGCGGACATCATCCGCGAGCCTTTTCTTCTCCTTATCAGATCTCTCCAGCGCCCTGGAAATGCTGGCGACCTGATCCTTCAGAGCCATCTCGCGCTCAGCAAATTGTTTTTCACGCGCGGCGAACGCTTCCTCACGCTCCTTGGCTTTCTCCAACTCCTTTTTCAAGCATTCCATTTCGAATTGAAATTTCTTCTCTAACTCTTGAACCATATTCAGGCTGGGTGCCTCGTCTTCCGCGGGTTCCATATTTGAGACCGCGTGAGCACCGGGGTTCGGCGTGACTGTGATCTCGCCACTCTCGGTAGAGTCCGGCGGCGACTTCCCACCTGCAACAAACAAGTCAACTCCACATTCAAAGGCAGCTCGCGGCGGACACGAAGAAAGGATGAAAAATCACTTTGAGACATAGCAGCAGCGAGTCGCCGACTATCGAAGAAGATTGGACGCCTTGCCCGCTCCGGGTCAAAGACGCTTAATCGCTTCCTCCATTCGCGGTGGACCTTAGCTCTTTTCTCAACAGCAGAGCTTGTCGACACTACAATATCGTCCGTCTCCGTGATGATCTTTATGGGCTTCGATTTCCGCGGCGGCGACCTGTAAAGCCACTTGCGCTGAAAATATTTAGGCGCAGGTTGAAGTTTACCTGACCGCAGCAGCTCCGCGTCAATCCGCAGATCCTCAGCAGCTTTGTCCGCGGCGATCTGCTTCGAGGCTGCCCCGACTGCAGCAACATGAGCAACGATTTGCTTCTTTTGCTCCGCTATCTTCTCCCTCAGCCTCTCCCTCTCCTCTTCCTCCGCAGCGGACAGAGATGGGAGTTCGTCGCCCTTGTCCCCAGCGGTCTCCGCCTCATTCTGCTGCAGGACAACCAGCAAGGAGTCGTGGATTAAGTCAAGTTGGCCGACGTCTATGGAATCAATAATCTCATCCGTGGAAAGACTGACCGTGGAAAGAGAATTGTCCCCCCGGATTTGGGCCTCCGGTGTTATCAGGTCGCTGTCGGGGACTTCTTTGTCGCGCGGCCTGTGTTGCAAGTCCGCCTCACCGGTCCGCTTGGAGATATTCTTCTCCTTCATAGCGCGCAGCTTCTTCTCCACCCGCTCAGCGACGGTCGCTCCGCTCCTCTTCCTCTTCTTACTCTTGGCTGTCTTCTCAGCAGGATCCGCGGCGGACCCCAAAGACTGGTCTTCGCGGACAGACACCGGGTTCGCAGCTGTCGTTGCTTTTGGAAGCACACCGTCCTCTTCCTCAGTCCGCCTATCTTCGTCATCCAGGTCGACAATAGGCACCTGGGCATTAGGAGAAGATATGTCGGCCTCAGTGCGTTCGCCAGCAGTATCCGCCGATGTCGTGGTTTTCTGGGAATGGACGGAGTCCGACAAGGTCGTCATCCTCTCGCTCAGTGGTTCAGCATCAACTGCGGCTTCTCCGCGAGCAAATATATCAGTAGGGCGGGCTGACTTCTCCGCGGGCTTCTCGTTGTGGGAGTTTTCTCCTGCAAGGCGGACAGGATCTTGTCTTGCCGGCCTCTTTGCAATTTTCTTAGTCTTCATTGGCGTTGACCGCTCCGAGTCGCCTTTGGCAGTGAAGCTAGAGAGGAATGCACCAAGTCTTGCCATGCCGGACTGGAAAGTGGAGACCGCAAGAGGTGAATAGCGCCCCGTATCGATCAAGATTCTCAGCAGATCCAGACCCTCCAGCGATATTTATAGCGTTGGCGGTGTTTTCGAGGTTTGCGGACTCGGCGGTTAAGAGAACATTTTCGAAGTTTTCTGGAAACTTAAAAATGTGCGGGGATTATGTTAACCCCTCAGTCCGCAACGTACTGCAAGACTCCAAAACCCCCCATTCAGCAGGCGCGGACAGGATTTGTCCGTCCGCCCAGTCCGGCACTGTCACCAGTCGGGCGCCAAGGGTGATACTCCAGCAGCGGACGAAAAGTCCAGTCCGCTCAGTCCGCCGGCGCGTTGGGCGTCTCCAGCGGCGGACGCAGTATCTCGTCCGCCCAGGCCGCCGCCCTCCAGTGGGCGCGCCCAGCAGCAGTGGAAGCTCCAGCTCGCGAGCCCAGTCCGCCACTTCTGTGCGGACTGGCGTGTTCTTTCTTTTTGCTTCCCGTCACCGCTGCCCGGTTCTCCTGTACCCCGGGCAGCAGGTTATTTTAGCCCTGCCCGTTTGGGCAGGCCCCCTATCCTATAAATAGGGGGGAGGTGGTGCACTCAAGGCACGCTGACTCGGACCCAGGAGCCTACTTGTTACAGGCTGCGGACTCGAATCCTGTGCCTTGCGGACTCCCCCTTGCTCTGCTTCCCTTTGTCTTTTCCTTTCACTTGTAACTGTATCCTTCTTCAATCAAGGAAAAGCCCGTCGCAAGAGAGGCATTCAGGCCGCGACGGGCGAAGTCTGTTGTTGTCGTGGTTCACGGCCCTGCTCCTCTTTCAGCTCTCATCCGCTTAGTAGATCGCTACTCGCAGTCTCCCTTTTTCCCGTGTTCGAACAGTTAGCTGGTTGTGCTCGACCCCCCTTGTGTTTTCGTGCATCAACATCATAGGTGGGATTAGATTTAGGAGCAGCTTTTGGAATAACCTTTCTTTTCTTTGAAATTTTCCTCTTGGCAGTAGTATTATCAGAATCATCAGAACTATCATCATCAGAAGAAGAAGAAGAAGATCCCTGAGGATTGTCATATAGATCATCAAGTGCTTTCAGAATATCTTGGGAAATTTGTTTTTCATCCTGAGTTTGTATTGAAGGTTCTGGAAGAGCTGGAGCAACTATTTCACCAAATTTTTTTAGAAATTAACATATTTTCTTCTTCAATATCAGCCATAAAGATTTCATCAAGATCTGGCAGGGGACTATCATCCATTATATAGGTAGGAGGAGAGATTACTTTTTTAGGATAAATAGCCTTGGGACGGTATGATACTTTTGTAGGCTCTGTAACTGCAAAATTGGCCTTGAGTTGCTTAGTAACTGTGGGGCTTATTGGTGAAGTGTATGGTACAATAGCCATAGAAGGCTTTGGGTAGACTACTGGAAGAAAGTTCAAATGAACTGTGTAAAAAGAATTTAATTAACTAAACAAATCAACTGTGGGATTGATAATACAATCACCAACAATTTGTATATCTGCAGTAACTGTGTCATCCATCTCTGTATCAGAATCAATTAAATCAATTATATCTGCTGGAATGGCTGCTTCTTCTGAATCATCTAATATTTCAAAATCTGCTGCTGCTGCTTTTGTTGGTGTACGGGGGGAACTGGAGCTTCTTCATAGAGCATCTCCCCTTGACTGGTTTCAGGGAGTCCTGAAGTCAGTCCTCCAGAAGAAGGGACAGAGGACAGAGCAGTAATTCTGGAGGATAGAGAAGTGATGGAAGCAGAAAGAGGAGCTATAGCAGTGGTTATGAGTTTTTCAAGAGTGGGAGAAATAAATGCTAGAAGATCTTAAGCCATATCAGAAAAATTTAGATATAAAGATTTTGGAGCAGTGGAGGAGTAAGGAGTGTGATGTACACAATTGGAATATACAGAGAAGGCACTGGACATATCTGTATGTGTATAGTCTGGAATAGTAGATGGAATGTTAGTGTGGGTGAGTGAAGGGATAAGAATAGAGGGCGTTGCAGTAGTAGAGAGAGGAACTGTGGTTGTGGGGGAAGAGATGGTTTCCTTGATTGGAGAATGTTGTGGAGATGGTTGAGGAGAAAGGAGGTTGATAGATGGTTCCTGAATAGAGGTAGAGTGTATTTCAGAGATATGAATTTGAGGTGAAGAATGTAGAGGTGGAGATGGAGGTGGTTTGGTATGCTCTGGAGATGGAACTGGTGAGGGTTGATGTTATTGTTGATTTGGTGGAGTATGAACTGGAGAAGAAGATGGTTATTATTGTGGTTGTTGAGGTTGAGAAGGAGAAGGGATGCTGGTGGAGGGAGGAATTTCTTCTGGGGGTGGAGGAGCAGTTGTTACTACCCTGGTGCTCTCAGAACTCCTGGAGGAGGATGAAGCCTTGGATGGCTTTGTGATTTTCCTCTCCCATCTGCCAAAAAGTGCAGATGTAAGCCTTTTTGAGGCATTTATGAAAACTATCTTGGAGACCAGTAGTTCAGGAGCCTTTTCTTGAAGGAAGATTCCCAGAATCCTTCCAAAACACACTTCATTCTTATTATTTTTTTCTTTATCAGATCAAACAATAACTTTACCCAGTTTACTCTTTTCGTTTCAACCAGAGAACCCATCACCAAGAAATGGTGTCTGGTGATGTAGACGTGGCCAGTGTGCTTTCCCAACAGAACTTTGCCAACTACATTGGCTAAGAACTTATACTCAGAGGATAAGTTTTCTTCAGTAGTTTGTTTGGATTTTCTCTAGAATGACCCATCTTTATTAGCATATTATCATACTCATCACTATGCATGTCTATTTCTTCATTAGCATTCAGCAAGCCAATGATATCACATAAAACAGTGGGGGAAAGAGAAATTGGGTTATCAGATATTGTCCCAATCATGGTATCTGCCTCTGATGTTGTAGACATGAACACTCATTCCTTAATCTCAGTCATGGCTATCTTCATGCTGTTGTTCATGAAGTTTTTCAGATTTTTTTCATCAAACAATTTCAGAATATCCAAAAAAATCTGGTCAAAGTGCTGGAATGATTCGAAGTTGATGTCAAATCCCATGTCGAATTTCACCGCAGCAAGAGTGTTCGCCAGAATCGCCATTAGTTTTCCTGCAAAAGAAAAATAGAGATCAAGTGCAAGAGAACAGAAAGCATGGGATGGAGCTCGAAGAAAACCTAGATATATGGTTTTCCGAATATGATGTGGTAGACTCCATCCAAAAAAAAGTAAAAATTCTTCGATATCAGTTCGACGAAATATTTTATTTGACAAACAAAATTCGTCAATCTTTGTCAGAAGAAGTGAAAACATTTCGTCGATCTCAGTTTGATGAAAATTTTCTGAAGCAATATTGTCGATTTCCGTTCGATGAAAATAGCTTCACACAAAGAGAGTTCGTCGATCTCCATTCGACGAATTTCTCTAGAACTCTTCTCAGTTCGCCGATCTCCATTCAACCAATTGAGGCAAATTCTTTGACAGCAGACATAAATTAAAATTAAGGCTTCTCCATTGATCAAACCAAGCTGATTGATAAAGAACAGATGATTCCTTTCATCCAAGGGTTTGGTGTAGATATCCGATCTTTGCAAATCAGTGTAGATATAGACAAGCTTAATTTTATTTTTGTCCACACACTCTCTAATGAAATGATGTATGATGTCTATATGCTTAGTTATGCTGTGACGCACTGGATTTTGTGTAATGGAAATTGGACTTGTGTTATCACATTGTAAAGTTTAATTATTTAAGTTGAAGCTATAGTTTAGGAGTTGGTTGTGAATCCACAGTATTTGGGAACAGTAACCGCCAGCTGCTGTATATTCTGCTTCAGCAGTTGAAGTAGACAAAGATGACTGCTTCTTGCAAAACAAAGATACTAACCTCATACCAAGGAACTGGCATGTCCCTGAGGTACTTTTTCTATCCACTATACATCTAGCAAAGTCAGCATCTGAGTATCCAGTTAACAAATACTCTGACTCAGTTGGATACCAGAGTCCTAGACTAGGACAACTCTTTATATATCTTAAAATTCCTTTTAAGAAAATAAGGTGTGATTCTTTAGGGTTCACCTGGAACCTAGCATAAAGACATGTAGCAAACATTATTTCAGGTCCACTTGCTGTAAGATATAATAGGGACCCAAAAATGGCCCTATATAATTTCTGATCAACAGGTTTCCCATGTTCATCAGAGTCAATTACATCATTTGTAGCCATATGTGTTTTCTTGGCTGAGGCATCTGACATCCCAAACTTTTTGATTAGCACTTTAGCATACTTAGATTGGGATATAAAGATGTCATCAGGTAGCTGCTTCACTTGTAGATCGAGGATGTAGGAGAGCTCACCCATGCTACTCATTTCAAACTTTGAATGCACGAGGTCAGAGAATCTCTTGCATAGTTTGGAGTTTGTATACCCAAAAATAATGTCATCTACATAAATTTGTACTAACAAGATTTGATCCTTGTGGTGTTTACTGAAAAATGTCATATTTAATATGCCCCTATAAAAATTATGCTCTTAAAGAAAGTTAGCTAAGGTTTCATACCAAGCTCTTGGAGCTTGCTTTAAACCATAAAGAGCTTTATGTAATTTAAAGACATAGGAGGGATGAGTTGGAGAGAGAAAACCTGGTGGTTGCTCCACATAAACATCCTCTTTAAGTTCATAATTCAAGAATGCACACTTGACATCCATTTGATACACTTTGAACTTTTTGTAAGCAACATAAGCAAGGAAGATTTTGATTGCTTCCAACATTGCAACAAGTGCAAAAGTGTAATGCCCCGAAACTCAAAAGAGCGACGAGAGATGTTTTGGGCCAGATTTGGAATCTGGCAGGGGGCATACGGCCTGGGACACGGGCGTGTCCCAGGGCATGTCAGGCTGGAGTCGACGATTTTGTCGAGAGGTCGACGATTTTGGAGTCGACGATCGTCGAGCAGAGAACACGGCCTGAGACACGGGCGTGTCTCAGGGCGTGTCGAGCCCGTGTCGACGATCGGCCTGGGGAGTCGACAAATTTCGCTCGACGAAGTGTCGAGACAAGGTACACGGCCTAGGACACGGGCGTGTCCAAGGCCGTGTCAGGCAGTCAACGAACTTCGCTCGACGAAGTGTCGAGACCGTAAACACGGCCTGGAGCCCAGAAGTGTTTGAGTTAGACACGGGCAAGGACACGGGCGTGTCCAATACCCATGTGAGTCTCGTGTTATTTTCGGGCTGTGTCGATGGAGGCACACGGCCGACCGCACGGTCGTGTCAGTTGGAACACGGGCTTGTCAGGTCGAACACGGGCGTGTCGGATGCCCGTGTGTTGTTCTAGGCGCGTCGATTTTGACGGCGAATGGGGGACACGGCCCTGGACACGGGCGTGTTCGGCCCAGTTTTAGTATTTCAGGCCCGAATCAAGGCCTTTCGTTTCTTTAATTTGGCATCCAATGGCTGGGGGCTGTTCTTGATGGGATATACACGGGATTGGACCCTTGAAACCCTCATTTCTTTTGAGTAAATCTCTTTCTAATTCAAGAGAGAGAGAGAGGAGAGCAAAGGAGGAAGAAGAAACTTAAATACGGCCATTTGAGGAGCTTAGAAGCTCCAAATTGCGAGCCGACTTCGGATCTACGGAGGCAAAGAGAGTGCTGTGCTTTTCATCCGCTTACATTTCCATGGCGCCGAGGAAGAACGCTAGGGTAATGATTCTCTACTTGAGCATGTGAAGCTCTACTTCTTTTGCAAAAGGGAAGCCAGCACTCGCGAGTTTGCGGTGAGTTGGAGGCGTTCCTTCGGGTAGACATGAATAGTCCCCGTTGTGTAGAGTCCGTAAGCGAGAATGTACATAGGAATGATGTGTGAAGCCTACCCAGACATGTTGGTCTGGATCGGTGATGTTGCATTGCATAAACGCCAGAGAAGACTCCGTGCGATTGGTTGTTTTTCGGGTTTTCTACATGGTAGATTGCAATAGGCAGCCTTGGGGATTAACCCTAAGGTGCACCCGGAAAACTGGGCGGATGCGTGATCTTGCCAACTTGGAGGCCTAAGAGACAACTTGAACATAACCAGGTTATGTGAAATGTGTGACGGAAACGGGACTCAGGAGAAGTTTGACCTGCGCATATGGTTTAAATTACCGCTGCGATGTGAGCACGGGTTAAATGGAACCGTGCCAGTTCTATGTCGTTCGGTTAAAGAGACCTAAGGTTACGTGGCACTTGTCATTGGCATAGATGAGGGTCTTCGGCGGTATATGGTTTTAATTACCGTGAACCATGCCGGGAAGACAAATTACTCTTTGTTTGGGTCGTCCAAAGGGACGGTGGTGAGTCGGCAGACTTTGACTGTGTTCACCGAGAATGTGCCCTGAGTGCACGGGGTGTATGGCCGTGTGAGCCTATGCCTATGATGAAATGAATATTTATACACTGCTCGCTTATGCTAATAAAATGCAGGGAAGGAGCATCGCCGCCCCGAGTTGGGGGCAGGATCGTTATAATTTGGTCATCATTGCTGACTGTTGCTTTTGTTTGCCACTGTGCGGTGGTTTGTTGCTTGCAGGTACTGCTGTACCAAGTGGTCAATAGCGGGCTAAAGCCCAAATTGCGAAGCCGGCCCTCGAAGGCCTAATTGGAGTGTTTACTGCTTTTATTCATGTATGACTGGCCTGCGTGCCGTGGTTTGAAAATCATGTAATATTAAGTAACCAATTTTGTAAGGCCTTAATGCCAGTACTTGTGTATGTACTACATTCCTATTTGGTATATTTAGTGGACATTCGTGCTCTTTGTGCTGGGTTCTTAATTGCAACTTTTATAAACTGCTTCCGCTAGAATGCTATGTGTAGGACGTAAAGATTGGTTGGATGGTTTCCATGAGTGACCACCCGGTCTGTATGTGGTATATGGCGTCGGGCCCCGGCCGGACCTACTGCTATATGCTATGCGACGGATAGGGGGTGTTACAATTTGGTATCAGACTACTGGTTTTGGTCGGGCTTAAGATGAATTTATGGCCGAATTCTTTTTAAGGGGTGGTGAGCACATGTGTGTGCGTCATCATTATAATAACAAAAGAACTCATTAATGTCCACATAGGAATGAAAATACACGTGTTTCGGGAACCTGCATGTTCCTATAATTGCCGTTTGCAATTTTATTTGGTCGCTTAACGGTGTTTTGTAACACTATAGGTGACCAGAAGTGGTGCTGGGCCGTCGGAACGTCGAGTTTTTGAGGCTAGCAATGCACCTAATGATGCTCCTGCAACACCTCTATCGGCTGAGACCATACGATTCGTGGCCGAAGCAGTGTTGGCCATGATTAATGCACATCCTGTAAGGCAAACGCAGCAGCCCGCTCCTGCGATAGAGCAGGTACCGCTGCAAGCGGCTGAGCAGAGAAGAGTGGAGCAGGTAGTAGTGGAGTCGTTGGTGCCAAGGAGGGCAGCCGAGAGACAGCTCAAACATGTCATGAGCTTTAATCCTCCAGTATTCTCGGGGATGGGAACCCCATCTCAAGCTGAGGACTGGCTCTCCAGGGTGAAGAGAGTCATGACAGCAATGGAGACGGAGGAGTGGCAAAGGACCACCATTGCTATGTTCCTTCTGAACGGTGAAGCGAGATTGTGGTGTGAAGGACTGGTGCTACATCATTTGAGAGGTAGACAACTTACATACATCCCGATGGAAGAGTTCTCGGGAATGTTCTTGGCAAGGTACCTCCCTTCTACTCAGAGGATTTCGATGGAGAACGAGTTCCTGAAGATGGTTCAGGGTGAGAAGAGCGTGGATGAATATCTCCATGAGTTTACTCGATTGAGTCGATATGCTAGCTCCACCATAGCAGATTAGGAGCGCAAGATGAATCGATTCTACGAAGGGTTGAGAGATGAGTTGAGGCTACTACTCTCGGGGCCGATGACGCAGGGTTTCTTGACCTTGGTCAACATGGCCCGGTCCTTGGATAAGGACATGAAGAATGTTCAAGCGAAGAAGAGCATTGGTAATAAGAAGTCTGGGTTCAAAGTGCCGACTACTTCAAAGTCCGGCTATCAAAGGTTCTTTAAGAAGCATAGGACTTCGGGTCCAGCTCCTTCTTCTGGTGCTTCTGGGGCGACTATGGGTCGGACCCCGGGTGCTTGCTTTACTTGTGAGAAGCCGGGGTACTTTGCCCGTGACTGTTGGAGCGGACGTCCCAAGTCCGAAAGAAAGCCGGGAGCAACTTATGAAGAGAAGGGCAAGGCGGTGGAGTCAATCGCGTCCCATTATGCTCCGGCCCAACCAAGGGTGTATAATCTTGTACAATAGGAGGCCATCAAACAGGCGGATGTGGTGACAGGTACGGTTTAATTTATAGCAAGTTAATTTCTTTAAATACTTGTTATGAACGTGTTACCTTACCACTGCTTGTTTAGGATTTATTTTGATTTGTGAAAATCCGGCAAGAGCACTCTTCGATACGGGAGCTTCACACTCCTTGTCCGAAGGATTTATATCACGCATCGGAGTCCCTTCTTCGATGGCGAAGTATAAGTTGGATGTGTTGTTTCCCAATGGGTGCTCGATGTGCGCGGATAGAATCTGCAGTGTTAAGATTCGCAATGGGAATCAAGAGTTCGATCTGCAAGCGTCATTAATACCGTTGGTGGAGTTCGACGTTATATTTGGCATGGACTGGCTCTCAGAGCAGCGAGCCTTCATTGACTGCGGTAGCAAGGAAGTCAAGTTGGGAGCAAGTCGTGAGACAACTTTTACGGGCTTAAAGGGGTCGAGCAAGACGTTGATGTAGAGACTCTTCAGGTGGTGAAGGCGGTTTGTGCCGGTGCAGAACTGTTCTTTACACTAGTGGAGGTTGCAAAGGCGAAGCCCGCGTTGGATAGTATTTCAGTGGTATCGGAGTACCCTGATGTGTTCCCTAGAGATCTTCCTGGAGCCCCGCCGCAACAGGAGATAGATTTCACGATTGAGCTAGTGCCAGGTGCAAAGCCTGTGTCACGATCTCCTTATCGGCTAGCACCTAAGTAAATGGCGGAGCTGAAGGTTCAACTGCAAGAGTTGTTGGAGCAAGGGTATGTGCGCCCAAGTTCTTCACCTTGGAGCACGCCGGTCCTCTTTGTTAAGAAGAAGGACGGAAGCTTGAGGCTATGTATTGATTATCGGGAGCTCAAAAAGTTGACGGAAAAGAACAAGTAGCCGATCCCCCGGATTGATGATCTATTCGATCAGTTATTCGGGTTGACGGTGTACTCAAAGTTGGATCTCAAGTCCGGGTACTATCAGCTGCGAATAAGGGAGAGTGATATCCCGAAGATAGCATTCAGTATGAGATACGGGCATTACGAGTTTACGGTCATGCTGTTTGGGCTGACTAATGTGCCGTCAGTGTTCATGGATCTGATGAACAGGACCATCAGGGAGTACTTGGACCATTTTGTGATCGTCTTCATCGACGATATTTTGGTGTACTCGCAGAGTGAGGAATATCACTTCAAGCATCTTCATTTGGTTTTGGAGACGCTAAGGAGGAATCAGTTGTATGCCAAGTTCTCAAAGTGCGAGTTTTGGTTATCCTCAGTGACGTTCCTCGGTCATATAGTGAGTGGAGAGGCTATTACAGTGGATCCGGCGAAGATTGTTGAGATACGGGAGTGGCCTGAGCTTTCTACGGTAGAGAAAGTCTGGAGCTTTCTGGGTCTTGCTGGATATTATAGGCGCTTCGTAGAGAAATTCTCGCGGATAGCGTTACCTTTCACTACTTTGACGAGGAAGGAGCAGAAGTTCATTTGGACGCCGGAGTGCGCGTGAGCTTTTGAAGAGTTGAAATGTCGGTTGACCACGGCGCCTGTGCTGAGTTCGCCATATGGGACCGAAGGTTATGAGATTTATAGCAATGCTTCGGGCAGCGGTTTGGGTTGCATGCTACTGCAACACGGAAGTGTAATAGCTTATGGCTCGAGACAGCTAAAAGTGCACGAGAGGAATTATCCGGTCCATGACTTGGAGTTAGCGGCCGTGATTTTTGCCTTGAAACTGTGGAGACACTATTCATACGGTGTGAAGATTGATATCTACACCGATCATAAGAGCCTAAAGTATCTGATTGATCAGAAGGATCTGAATATGTGGCAGCGTAGATGGATGGAGTTCCTGGGGGACTATACATTCAAGATCCACTACGTGCCTGGTAAGGGTAATGCGGTTGCAGACGCGTTGAGTCGCCGGGCCCCAGCTCAAGCCAATTGGATGTCGATCCATGACGAGCAGTTGGTTCGGGAGTTGGAGGCGTTGGAGATTGTTTGTGTGGATAAGCAATCAAGTGCTGAAGCAGTACTGAATTGGACTGAAGTCCAATATGATCTGGCTGATCGAATTCGACAGGCTTTGGATATAGATGTCCATATGAAGCAGTTCATGGTAGAGGCTCTGGATGGGTCAAAATCCCAATTTGTTGTGGAGGACGGATTGCTTTGGAAAGATGGTGTTCTGTGCATCCCAAGTTTGGGCAATTTGCGGGTGGAATTGTTGTACGAGGCACACCACACTAAGTACTCAATTCACCCGGGGAGCATGAAGATGTACCGCGATGTAAAGAAAATGTTTTGGTGGACAGGTTTGAAGAAAGATGTGGCACTCTACGTGCAGAAGTGCCAAACTTTCGCCTTGGTGAAGGCGGAATGCCAAAAGCTGGGAGGATTTCTGAAGTCCTTGCCTATTCCGGAGTGGAAATTCGATGACATCTCTATGGACTTTGTGCACGGTTTGCCAATGTCGCAAAAGGGGAATGATTCCATCTGGGTGGTCGTAGATCGGCTAACGAAGGTGTCGCATTTTATTCCGCATAGGAAGGATGATCCGGTGGAAAAGTTGGCAAAACTATATGTAGATAATATGGTACGGCTGCACGGTGTGCCTCACAGCATCGTGAGTGACCGAGATGGGCGGTTCATGTCCAATGATTAGAGGCTAGTACAGCAAATGTTGGGAACAAAGTTAAAATTCAGTACAGCCTTCCATCCGCAAACGGATGGGCAGACCGAGAGGGTCAATAGAACTATGGAAGACATGCTCCACATGTGTCTCTTGGACTTTGGAAAGCAATGGGAAGACCATCTTTATTTGGTGGAGTTTGCGTACAACAATAGCTACCAAGCGAGCATTCAAATGGCGCCCTTCGAGGCCCTATATGGTAGAAAATGTGGCACGCCATTGTCTTGGTTAGAAACGGGTGAGTCAAAGTTGTACAAGCGCCAAGAGGTGGAAGATGCTACGTATTTGGTTCGTACCACTAGGGAGAGGTTGCATATCGCTCAGGACCGTCAAGCAAAGTACTATAATGCCAAGCACAGGAACGTGGAGTTCGCTGTGGGCGACTATGTGTACTTAAAGATCAAGCCTTTCAAGGGTGTCTCGCAGGTGCGGCAATTGAAAAAGCTAAGCCCGAGGTACCTTGGGCCATTTGAGGTTTTGGAGGGGGTTGGTGAAGCAGCCTATCGGCTGAAGCTTTCAGTGGAGCTTAGTAGTTTACATGATGTATTCCATATTTCGGTGCTACGGAAGGCGGTGTAAGAGCCTTTGCAAGTCATCGCGGTTGATCAAGTGCCAGTGGATAGTGGGTTGACGACTAGAGTCAAGCCCGTGCAGATTGAGGACTCAGAAGTCAAGCGGCTACGCAATAAAGAGATCAGGATGGTCAAGGTCCGATGGGACAATTGCAGTCGGGAGGAGCTCTCTTGGGAGCGAGAGCAGACTATGTTTGACGAGTATCCGGGGTTGTTCCGCTCAGGTACAATTTAATATTGTACATGTCTTTCCTTTATATAATTTCGTGGACGAAATTATTTTAAGAGGGGGAGGGTTGTAACACCCCGAAATGCAAAAGAGCGACGGGAGATATTTTGGGCTAGATTTGGAATCTGGCAGGGGGCACACGGCCTGGGACACGCGCGTGTCCCAGTGCATGTCAGGCTGGAGTCGACGATTTGGTCAAGAGGTCGACGATTTTGGAGTCGACGATCGTCGAGCAGAGAACACGGCCTGAGACACGGGCGTGTCTTAGGGCGTGTCGAGCCTGTGTTGACGATCGGCCCGGGGAGTCGACGAATTTCGCTCGACGAAGTGTCGAGACAAGGCACACGGCCTAGGACACGGGCGTGTCCAAGGCCGTGTCAGGCAGTCGACGAACTTCGCTCGACGAAGTGTCGAGACCGTGAACACAGCCTGGAGCCCAGACATGTTTGAGTTAGACACGGGCAAGGACACAGGCATGTCCAATACCCGTATGAGTCTCGGGTTGTTTTCGGGCTGTGTCGATGGAGGCACACAGCCGACCACACGACCGTGTCAGTTGGAACACGGGTGTGTCAGGTCGAACACGGGCGTGTCGGATGCCCGTGTGTTGTTCCAGGCACGTCGATTTTGACGGCGAATGGGGGACACAACCCTGGACACGGGCGTGTCGAAGGCCGTGTTCGGCCCAGTTTTAGCATTTCAAGCACTAATCAAGGCCGTTCGTTTCTTTAATTTGGGATCCAAGGCCTGGGGGTTGTTCCTGATGGGATATACACAGGATTGGACCCTTGAAACCATCATTTCTTTCGAGTGGTTCTCTTTCTAAGTCAAGAGAGAGAGGAGAGCAAAGGAGGAAGAAGAAACTTAGATCCGACCATTGGAGGAGCTTCAAAGCTCCAAATCGCGAGCCGACTTCGGATCTACGGAGGCAAAGAGAGTGCGATGCTTTTCATCCGCTTACATTTCCATGGCGCCGAGGAAGAACGCTAGGGTAACGATTCTCTACTTGAGCATATTAAGCTCTACTTCTTTTGCAAAAGGGAAGCCCGCTCTCGCGAGTTTGCGGTGAGTTGGAGGCATTCCTTCCGATAGACATGAATTGTCCCCGTTGTGTAGAGTCCGTAAGCGAGAACGGACATAGGCATGATGTGTGAAGCCTACCCGGACATCTTGGTCTGGATCGGTGATGTTGCATTGCATAAATGTCGGAGAAGACTCCGTGCGATTGGTTGTTTTTCGGGTTTTCTACATGGTAGATTGCAATAGGGAACCTTGGGGATTAACCCTAAGGTGCACCCGAAAAACTGAGCGGATGCGTGATCTTGCCAACTTGGAGGCCTGAGAGCCAACTTGAACATAACCGGGTTATGTGAAATATGTGACGGAAACGGGACTCGGGAGAAGTTTGACCTGCGCATATTGTTTAAATTACCGCTACGATGTGAGCACGGGTTAGATGGACCCATACCCGTTCTATGTCATTCGGTTAAAGAGACCTAAGGTTACATGAGACTTGCTATTGGCATAGATGAGGGTCTTCGGCGGTTTATGGTTTTAATTACTATGACCCATGCCGAGAAGACAAATTGCTCATTGTTTGGGCCGTCCAAAGGGACGGTGGTGAGTCGGCAGACTTTGACTGTGTTCACCGAGAATGTACCCTGAGTGCACGGGGTGTGTGTCCGTGTGAGCCTACGCCTGTGATGAAATGAATATTTATACACTGCTCACTTATGCTAATAAAATGCAGGGAAGGAGCATCGCCGCCCCGAGTTGGGGGCAGGATCATTATAATTTGGTCAGCATTGCTGACCGTTGCTTTTGTTTGCCACTGTGCGGTGGTTTGTTGCTTACAGGTGCTGCTGGACCAAGTGGTCAATAGCGGGCTAAAGCCCAAATTGTGAAGCCGGCCCTCGAAGGACTAATTGGAGTGTTTACTGCTTTTGTTCACGTATGACCGGCCTGCGTGTCATGGTTTGTAAATCATGTAATATTAAGTAAACAATTTTGTAATGCCTTAAGACCAGTACTTGTGTATGTACTACATTCCTATTTGGTATATTTAGTGGACAATCGTGCTCTTTGTGCTGGGTTCTTAATTGCAACTTATATAAACTGCTTCCGCTAGAATGCTATGTGTAGGACGTAAAGATTGGTTGGATGGTTTCCATTAGTAACCACCCAGTCTGTCTGTGGTATATGGCATCGGGCCCCGGCCGGACCTACGGTTATATGCTATGCGACGGATAGGGGGTGTTACAAAAAGTCTGGTCATAATCAATCCCTTCCTCTTGCCTATAGCATTGAGCAACCAGCCTTGCCTTATTCCTTATAAAATTCCCTTGGGCATCTAGGTTGTTCCTAAAAACCCATTTAGTTCCAATGACTGGGTATTCTTTTGGTCTTGGAACTAAATCTCAAACTCTGTATCTCTCAAATTGGTTGAGCTTCTCTTGTATTGCAACAATCCAGTGGAGATCTTGTTATGCATCTTTAATGGATTGGGACCCAATTTGAGATATGAAGCAAGCATGCATCAAGCCTTGCTAACTTGGGAATATCCAAGAAAAATTCCCATTTCAGCCTTGGCTTCAAATTTTCTAATGTGTTTCTTATTGTTGATGTGAATGTAACATAAGAAACCAAAAATTTTAAAATAGTCTACTTTAGGTTTCTTTCATTTAAGTAGCTCATAAGGAGTCTTATACTTAAGTTTGTGTATAAGACTTCTATTTAGTACATAATTTGCTGTGCTCACAGCCTCTGCCCAAAAGGATAGGCGCAAATGAGCATCTGCAAGTAATGTGCCTGCAGATTCAATTAAGGTTCTATTCTTCCTTTCAGCAGACCCATTTTGTTGAGGTGTTCTAGGAGCTGATAAGTAGTTTCTAATACCTTCCTTCTCATAGAACTCTTGCATAAGAAGAGACTCAAAATCAGTACCGTGATCACTTCTGATCAATTCAATAGGAGTAGAGTACACAATCTGTATGTTCTTGAGAAAATCTGTAAGAACCTTAAAGTTATCAATCTTAGATCTCAGAAAGAATACCCACGTGAATCTAGAGAAGTCATCTGCAATCACAAAAGTATAAGATTTCGCTCCTAGACTTTATACGACAATAGGGCCAAAAAGGTCCATATGTAGTAAGTACAATATTCTAGGTGAGTTACTTTTATTTACTGATTTGAAAGTACTTTTATTTGCTTGCCTAATTGAGAAGCCTTGTAAAGGCTTTCCTTCTTGTAGGGGCAAGAAGGCAAATCTCTAACAAGGTTGTCCCTAGAGAGTTTGGCAATGTTTTTCAAATTTACATGACCTAATCTTTTATGTAAAAGGTCATTATTGTTACTAGTTTGATTGAACAAAAAATTTCAGATTTAGCTGATTGGAAGTTAATTATGTAAATGTTTCCTACTCTAGTGCCAGTCAATACTATATGGTTATCTAAAGAAGTAATAATACATGAAGTTTTATTGAATGATACCTGAAACCTTTTATCACATAATTGACTTATGGAGATAAGGTTATGCTTCAGTCCATTTACATATGCAACTTTCCTGAAGGTGACAGCTCCAATCTTGACTTTCCCATAGCCTTCAGTCTGGCCACAATTGGAGTCACCAAATATTACTTTTGGTCCTAACTTTGACATGAAGTTGATTAGATTGTCCTTGTTTCCAGTCATGTGATTAGGATAGACACTATCCAGATACCACTGTTGCTCTGTGGTAGAATAGTCTTTCACCTGCAATAAAACAGATTAACTATTTTTGACTCAGGTTTCCTTGGTTCCTTCTTTCTTCACATAACTAAAACTAGAGATATAAGAATATTCTGGTTGACATTTGTAACCTAAATGGTGATATATTCTAGGTGGTATTAGCAATTGATTAAAATGATTTATGAATGATCTTGGTTGATTATTAGTCTTAGCAAAATTAAAGTTTCTGTTATACTGAACTGCGTTCAACGAATTTAAGTGAGTTCGTCGAACTGAGTTCGACGAATGGGGATGAGTTCGTCGAACTCCACTCAGAGAATGAGAATATTCATTCTCTGGGCCCCAAAATCAATGATCTCGGCTCGACCAACCATACTAGTTTCATCGATCGTAGATCAACGAATTATAATAATAAAAATCTGTGTTTGGAGCTCGTCGACTGCAGTTTGACGAATTGTACACATTTTGTCGATCGGAGTTCGACAAAATCTGTTGAACATTATTGCATTTAGGATTTTTCTTATTCTGTTTCATTTTCTTATTCTTTGGTTTTAATTCAGTTGGTTTATCATTATTATTATCTATTTTTTCTTTTCCTTTTTAAGAAACAAACTTAATTGGAGTTGATAATATATTCTTCTGGATTAGAGGAGGTTGGCTTGATGAAGTACCTAAGCCCAGCTTGTCATTTAACCTGGCATTAACTGTGCTTGTAATGTCTATCAACTTGATGCTTCTCCTATTTAGGGATTCTTAAAGTTGCCTAGCCACAGCTAATTCAGATTTTAATGATATTATTTGCTCTTGTGCTAAATTCAATTCATCTTTTAACTTAATATTTTTAGAAACAAAGTTTTCATGATCTGTTAATTTTTCAAAAAGTGTTTTAATCTCTTTTTCAGAATTTATTAAATCTATACACAAAGACTTAAATTCAGTTTTGAAACTATCTGAATTATAATCAAAAGATGATAATGCCTGATCAGCCTCTGATTCAGAAGATTCTTCATTGTCTAACTCTTCTATTTGTTCCTCAACATCTGATGGGTTGCAAGAGACATTGATAGCCATAAGACAAACTTCTCTTGCCTTTGCTTCTTCTTCATCTTCACTGGAGCTTTAAGATGAAGATTCTTCTTTAGTATCACTGCAGGTCTCAGCCACAAAGCATTTTTCTTTTCTCTTGTGCTTGTTGGAGGAAGGCTTGCTATAGTGATGCTTCCTGGAGTCCTTTTCTTTTCTTTTCTCCTTCTTTTGATTTTCAGGACATTCTGAAATGAAGTGTCCTGGTTTCCTGCACCCAAAGCAAACAATTTCTTTAGTGGGTGTCTTGTCATACCTAGGTTTGTCATCATGCCTAGATGACTTTCTCCTGAAGTTCTTCCTTGTCATCTTGTAGAATCTCTTTGCTAAGAGACTCAGGAGTTCTTTACTGGCAGTTGGAGTTTCTATTTCTTCCGCAGCTTTGATGGCTATATTCTACCCCCTTCTTGCTAGTGGAGGAGTCTTTTGTTCCGCAGCTTCTCTGGACTTGATCAATTGCTCATAAGATTTGAGCTTGCATAGAAGAGATTATATGGAAATCTCATTCAAGCTTCTGGACTCCTTAATTGGCCATATCCTAGAATCCCAAGTGCTTGGGAAGCATATGAGGATCTTGTCATTCACCTCAGTAAGAGAGATGTCTTTGTCTAAGGTCTTCAATTGACTGATAATTAACTTAATCTGTTGTACATGTCACTAACAGATTCAGCTTCATCTTTCTTGAAATTTTTATACTGAGAGATAAGGTTTGATCTCCTGTCCTTTCTCTCATCAGCTGAACCAGTAACCATCTGGTTCAGTGAGTCCCATATGGCTTTTGCAGATGTGCACTCAGCCACTTTCTGAAATATGTCATCTGGCAAAGTCTGAGCCAATATATTCATGGCTTTTGTATTTGCAATCTTTGCCTTTTTCTGAGCATCTGTCCACTCAGGTGGTGGAACAGCATGTGTGCTTAAAGTAGAGGTTGATGTCACAGCTATAGGTTGAGGAGGACCTGTCAAATTAGAATTATATATTTACTCATCAATAGAATTCATATACAGCTTGATTCTTGCCTTCCTGATTGCAAATTTATTCAAGTTACAGACTAGAGGTCTGGTGCTTGCAGAGTCTTTATTCTATGCCATGCTGTGTAATAAAAAAACTAAAATCAGATATAACAAAGGATCTTTTGGTTCAAGTGTTAGCGTGTACAACCAAAGGAACCTGCTCTGATACCAATTGAAAGATAGGGGTTAGATCTTATTACTCTAGAGGGGGGGGGGGGTGAATAGAGTATGTTAAAACTTTTTGCAGTTTTTAAATATTATCGGAGTAATTAAAATAGGTGATACCAGTAGTAGTAAAAGAAAGAAAAGTTAATCTAATCTAATCTACCAAAACACAACAAACTAGTCTATCACAACCATAACAAGAACAACAAGAAAAAAGGTAACCAGACAACACAAGAAATTTTATAGTGGTTCCCCAACCTGGGTACATCCACTCTTCTACCACCCTGGTAGGAATCCACTAGCATGTTTTGATCAGGTGTCTGCCACCTTTAAGATTTTGATCAGTTGCCCAAAAACTAAAATAAACTTTTGAAGGGAGTTAATAAACTTTTTATATAGTATGGGGAGAGAGATTTGATGGTGTCTTCTCTTTTTCAAACAACTGAGAAGACTAGTGGATTTGCTGTTGTCAAGACTTCTTCAGAATCACTTGAAGCCATGCACAAGGTGTAGTAGGTCTTCAGCCTTGACTTGAGATGATCCAGAAACTTCTACCTGATTCAGAGATTGTTGTCCTTGAAAGCTCCTGGAGTTGAAGTTGAAGAAGACTCTTGATAGTGAATGTTGTTCTTCTTCTTCATTAAGTTCAAGGAGAAAACAAAGTGTTTTCTGCACAGATAATTTTTGAATGTCTTTCTCTTTATTCTCTGGTTATCTCTATTACTTCCATGTCGACTGAAAAGAGAAAAATCTATTTTATATTCTCTGTTGAAATTACTCCTTTGAATTTTGAATTCTCTGCATTAATTGCTGATTGCCTGGAGAATGAAAATCGGCTAGAGAATTTTTTTTAATGTGTTTCCCCAACTGTCCCAATTAATTAAGCAAGTAATTAACCTGATGAAAACCATAATTAATGTTTCTAATAACAGCTATATTCACAAAATATGTGCATTAATTACACAGAAAATCACTGCTAAATAATATGGAATAAAGGACAGAAAATATGGAAAATTCTAAGTCTGGAACTGCAACAGAAATCGTCGATCAAAGAACAGATTTCGTCAACCTGAGATGCAAGTTCGTCGAGCTGAGAAATCCTGTTCGTCGACCTGAGAAAACTTGTTCGTCGATCTAAGATCCAAGTCCATCGACCTGAGGACAGCGAGCTGCATTCTGTGAATAACTTGCCAATTCTGCGCTCCAAGTTCGTTGAGCTGATAAGCCGTCTTCGTCGAGCTGAGTTCAGAGAAGATATTCTGGAAAGAATGTGTTGAAGTTGAAATCCAGACTTCGTCGACCTGAGCTCGAATATCATCGAGCTCAACTCAGAGAATTAACTCTGAGTTCATCGATCAACGATCGACGATCATTGAGCTGAGTTCGACGAATGTCGAACTTATATGCTGAACTTGATTTCTCCTAAGTTCTGAGTCAATCTGAGGTCTTTTACTTGCTGGTCCATATAAGGTTGAACCTAAAGACTTATTCTAAACTCTAAGACTCAAAACATATGACCCTGGCTATAAATTGTGGGTCAGACATCCTAATTAGTGAACCTATCCCAAATACAACTAAGGATCCAACACATGTTTGGTGGGTTTAGAACATACCTATCCTCCTTAGAGGATTTCTTCATGTCATTGTAGTAGTCTTATTTGGTCTGAGAGGAGGAGGAGGGTCTGCTTCTCCAATGTTCCTTCTTCATAAACTTCTGGAACTGCCAGGAGAAGGCAATAAAGTCTTCATTAAACATATGGTTTTCTGATGTGTTGTTCTCTGATTTTTCTGAGTCAAATCCAGCATCCCACCTTGGAGGAGAAGGGGTCTTCCTTGTGCTCCTTCTTAAGGCTTCAACCTTGAATGCCACATTCTTCTCTTTAGCTTGTGACTTGCAGACTTTCTCCTCCTCTTTCCTGGCTGTTAGCTACATCTCATAAGAGAGCGGCTTCCCGAACAAGGTTGGTGGTGGAGTGTCAGTTAGCTTTGCCACCTCTCTGATGACACAGATCTTAGTATCCCAGTCTCTGGTTAGAGATATGAGAAACTTTTCATTTAGTTCATAAGTGCTGAATGAAAGAAGTGGATAGATCTGATTTACTCTAGAGGGGGGGGGGGGGGGGGTGAATAGAGTAATTAAAACTTTTGGCTATTTTTAAATATATCAGTGTAATAAAATAGGTGATACTTAGTAGTAACAAAAATTTGAAAACAGACTAAGCTTATCTATTCTATTACAACAAACTAACCTATCACAACAAACTATTCTATCACAGCAAAGCAAGAACAGAAGTAAAATAGGCACCAAGACAACACAAGAAATTTATAGTGGTTCCCCAAACTAGGTACATCCACTCTTCTACCACCCTGGTAGGAATCCACTAGCAGGTTTTTGATAAGGAGACTGCCACCACAAGATCTATTTCCAGGGAGATCTCACAACCCTTTGAGATTTTGATCAGGTGCACAAAAATCAAGAATAAACATTTGAAGGAAGTTAATAAACCCTTTATACAGGAGATGAGAGAGGAGATGTTGTCTTCTCTTTCTCTAATCAACAGAGAATATTAGTGGATTGCTGTTGTCAAGGATCCTTCTAAAATCACTTGGAGCCTTGCTCATGGTGTAGGTATTCAGCCTTATCTTGAAATGATGTCCAGGAACTTTTTGACTGATTGAATGTTGTTTTCCTTGAATGTTCCTAGAGAAGAAGTTAAAGAAGTCTCTTAATATCTGTTTGTTGTTCTTCTTCGGTCTTCAGTAAAAGCAAGGGGAAAACAAGTTGTTTTCTATACAGAGAAGAAGCAGATATTCTTCTGTATGTTTATGTAATTCTTCTTTGTTAGTTCCTTTGTATTGCTTGCTTGTTGTCTGAAAAGAGAAAAATCTCTTTCTTTATATTTTTGCTGTCGAATTGTCCTTTGAATTTGAATTCCAAGAATTGATTGCTGATTGCCTGGAGAATGAAAATGACTGGAGAATATTGTCTTTAATGAGTTTCTCCAACTATCCTAATAAATTAAGCAAGTAATTAACCCTGATGAAAACCATAATTAATGTTGCCAATAACGGATATATTCAACAGAATATGTGCATTAATTACTCAGGAAATTACTGTTAAATGATATATAGAATAAGGACAGAAATAAGGAAAAACTCTAAGTCTGGCACTGGACAGAAATTGTCGACCTCTGAAAAGATTTCGTCAACCGGAGATCCAAGTTCGTCAAGCTAAGAAATCCTGTTCGTCGACCTGAGCTCAATGAACTTCATTCTGGAAATGTCTTGCCAATTCTGCGGTCCAAGTTTGTCGAGCTAAGAATCTGTCTTCGTCGAGCTAAGTTTCGCGAAAATAAACTGGAAAGAATATTTTGAAGCTGAACTCCAAATTTCGTCGATCTGAGCTTGAATATCGTCGATCTCAACTCAGAGAATTAACTCTAAGTTCGTCGATCTATGATCGACAATCGTCGAGCAGAGTTCGAAGAATTTCGAACTGATAATTTTGAACTTGATGTCTTCTAAGTCTGGAGTCTCCTGAAGTCTTCTGCTGGCTGTTCCATGAATGTTGAACCTAATGAATTGACTAAACTCTAGGACTTAAAGACTTGACCATGGATATACAATGTGGGTCAAAACCTATCCTAATTAGCGAACCTAGCCCAAATCCAAACTAGGGATCCAAGAATCTACCCCTATTTGGGCGAGGTCACTAATAAACAAAAGAAAATGATCACAAAGCAAAAATAAAATATATCTGGCAGTAAATTAAAAATATCCAGCAGATATGTACATAATAGGAGATTTGTGATAGTTTAAACCAATAGAGTTCAGAAATATAAAAAACTAAACAGAATATCATTTGTTCTTCTTGGCCTTGTCTTTATCAGCATTTTCAGAACTTTCAGAGGGCTATCTGAATTTGATTTCTCTGTTGTGATTGGCAGCTTCTCTTTTTGACATAGTCATGTCAGCTCCTCCAATAATATTGAGAGAAGTTGATGTTGGAACTACAGCCTCTGGATGCAGATTCATATAAGCATCTACATTGAAAAACTTGTTAGCCTTGTCATACCTATTTAATTCTTCTTTTCTATAGGATGACACTGTAGAGTACTGAGAAGGATCTTTGCCTTCAGCTTTAGCTTTTTTAATCATGGAGAGTACAACCAGTTCTTGAAATCTGGCCATTCTATCAGTTTTTTCTTGTTTAGGATCCACAAAAGGGTTTAGAGGAGATTCTGGCCTTTCAGAACTAATATCTTTTTTAAAATGATCAATTTTAGGTACTCTCTGTTGCTTGTCTGGCTTCTGATATTGTTGTTGAGGTGTGCTGCTACTAAAAGGATGTCTCTACTGACTGCTTCCTTGAGATCTTGAAGATCTGCCTTGTTGTCTTTAGTAAGTTTGAGTGAAGGAGGTAGATCTCTGAGAAATATTTTCTGAAGCACCAGCTGCTGGAGGAGGAGGATGACGAGGACCTCTCCAATTCCTTTGGGAAGGAGGAGGAGGAGAGTACCTTCTACTTTTCTTCCTAGCTTTCTGCTCATTTTTGGATAGCCATATCCATGAAGGCATCCCTGGGTAAGGAGTGATCTTCTGAGAAATATAGTACGGAGTGTCTGTATTAGGATTTGGCTTTGGAACAGCCTTAGCAGGAGCTTTTCTTTTCTTCACAACTTTCTTTTTAGCTTTTGAGTCATCAGATTCATTAGAGTCTTCATCATCATTATCATCATCAAATGATCCTGGAGGATTGTCATATATAGCATCAATTGCCTTCAGAATATCTTTAGATATCTGTTTCTGCAATACTTTCAAGAACAGTCAACTTTCTTCTACTATATCAGCAAGAATAATATCATCTAGATTTGGTAAAGGACTATCATACATCTTATAGGTAGGAGGGGAGATAGCCTTGGGAGGATAAATATCCTTAGAGGCTGATACTGTTGGAGGCTATACTACTACAAAACCTGTCTTTAGTTGCTTAGCAACTGCAGTGCTTATTGGAGCAGTATAAGGTACAATAGCTCTAGAATGCTTTGGGCAGACTTCTGGAAGATGATTCAGATGAACTGTATCAAAAGAATTTAATAACTGAAATAAATCAACTATGGGATTGATAATACAATCACCAACAGTTATAATCTCTACAGTTTCTATATCTGCATTTGTACTCAACATATCAAAATCAAAATCAGCATCAAAATCAGCATCAACTGCTGGAACTGCTGGAATTGCTGAAACTTCTACTGCTGGAGCTACTGTAGGAGAAGAAAATGGAGCTTCTTCATTGGCTATCTCCCACTGCCTATGTTAATCCCGAAATCAGCGATCCTTAACAAGGAAGCCAGCTCGCTAGTTGTGGCTTGCTCCAGGTTCCTCCTGGTGGTCGCAAGCCTTCGTTTCGGCGGACAGGCCTTTCTGTCCGCTCAAGCCACACGGCTTGGGCAGTCTCAGTTGTTTGACCGCCCAGGCCCCTCCTTGTTCCCTTGGTCGGCAGGGGCCGCAGACTACTTCTGCAGTCCGGCCCAGTAGGCCGCGCTGCTTTTCAGCTCAACCGCAAGCTTGTCTTCGCTGGCCTATCTTTGCCAGACTCGGTTGCCTATCCGCCCAGGTCAGCAACAAGTCGAATCCTTTATAGGAATTGGATTCTTTCAGCCCGCTCCTGTAGGTCGCTCTTAAAGAAGACCAGACCGCACAAACCACCAAAAAACAGTGGCGGCCTGCCCCCATGCCGCCAGCCAGCTACCTCAGTTTCCATGTCGCCAACACACGCATCCTGCCTCTTCAGTCCGTCAGGTTGCCCATTCCTTATCCTCCAATAGCATGGGCAGCCGGCTTCATCAGTCTGCCTAAGGAGCGCGGACACTGAAGCTCTCCTGCTATCCGCAAAGAGCAACAATAACATCCCGTTCATTGTGAGCTGGGCGGATTCGAAGTGCAGTCAAGCCTTCCAATCTGCCTATGTTGATGAACCCCAACTCCAGCTCAGCGGTAGGAATCTTCATTCTAATATGAGCGGACATAGCCTAGCAGCAGGTGCAGACTCTGCAGACTCAGTGGATTCTCTCCTCAGCCCGCCGTTCCTCACTTCCAGCACCCGCTTCTCTCCAGCAGCAGGGTCAACCTCCTAAGCCTGCACAGTTTTGCGCGGGCTCGAACAGTAGTGGCGGACTCCTCCTAGTCCATCAGGCAGCAGAACCTCCAGAAGGCAGTCCCAGACCGCATAGCCTCGTGCGGACTCAGCGGACTCTGCGGGCACTCCTCAGCTCGCACCCCTTAGCGCTCGTTCAGTTCAGCAGCGGCTTACTCCGCAGATTACCCTCGGGTCCGCCACTTAGCCTCCAGCAACCGCTCCCCAGCAGCAGGCGGACAATCTCGGCTCAGCAGCGGTGGACTCCGCAGACTCTCCTCGCAGCCCACCACTCAGTGTCCTCGTTCTCCATCAGCAGCACCAGCTCTAGAAGCAAGTTCCAGTCCGCACGGCTTGTGGCGTACTTGGCAGACTCCTTCCTCTTCTCGCTCCAGTTACCGTCTCACCGGGGGTAACGTCACCGGAAGCCGTTACCTCCTCAGACCTATAAATAGACCCCCATACCTCTCATTTTGGAGGAGGACTCTTCATCGCCAAGGTTCTCACGCCCAAAGGCAGCACATAGCAAGCTCAACCCCTGAGGACACTGTTTCTCTGTCTGCACCATCTATCTACCCTTAGTCACGCGGCTTGTCGACCTGGATCTTCAGTCCTTGCGGTCTTCTTTCTTCCCTTAACGGTGCAGTCTGCCGGCCTCCAAGCTCAGTCCGCGCGGCTTCTACTGGCACTTCATCCTTAGCTGCCAGCTTCCTCTTTGTACCCCTTTATTGCTTTCTTGTAAAGGTGTATTTGCAAGATGTAATAACTCACTATTAATCAAAGGAAAACCCGTCGCAAGAGTGGAATTTAAGCCGCTGCGGGCGAAGTCTGCTGTTGTCGCTGCTTGCGGCCCCTTCCTCTTCTTCTTAGATCATCTCAGCTCTCTCGAAATTCAACCTGCAAGCACAACCGTCCAAGTAACCGTCTGCTCAACATCTCTTGATCAACCTCCTCTTCTCATCAGCCTTCCCGGCTGCTCTCAGCTAACATCTCCTCTATCCCCGCAACCTTCGTCCTCTTCCTGTCCTAGCTTGTGAGATCGAACACCCCCTCTGTGTCAACTAGGCGGTGCCGTTTTCGTGCATCAATAGTTAACATGCGACCTTCAGATCCGAAGTCAGACAGTGAACAACAACAGTTAACCATGTCAGATCATCATTCAGCCGAGAACCTTGCTCAATCAAGTCCTAGAGCTGATCCTCTATGGGAGGCCTTTGAGCAATTGCGCCGTGAGAATGCTCAACAGTTCCAAGCCATCAACCAAATTCTTGCTGCAATCACCCAGCAGTTGTTGACTCAACCTGCAGTAGCTCCAAGTGCTCCAGTTGCTCCGATCAATCCAGCGCCAATAATGGAGCATAAGCAAGCTTATCCTCCAGCATGCCCGACAGTCTATCCTCCTTACACAGCAACCTTCCCGCAAGGGCCTGCAACCCCCTTGCGACCTCAAGATGAAGAGTTTGTTGCTCGCAAAAACTTCTTCCGGGAAGCAGTCCTTGGAAGTCCTGCTAGATTTCTCAAGTTTCAGGGAAGTCATCCTTACCCTTCAGCTCCAGCCTTTTCTCCTTCTGCAGCAACTTTTCCCTTTTATCCTCCTGCTTCTTTTGCAGCTGCAGCTTATGCTCCCTTTTGTCCTTATGCTGTAGGAGAGCAGGAAGAGTCTTCAACATTTGCGGAGAATGTTCGTCATGAACCTTGTACAGTTAACTTCAGAGACCCCCGGTTACCGATCTACACAGGAAAGACTGATCCAGTGAAGCATCTCCAGCCTTCGAATCAGTCGTTGCTCTGAAAACCCTTTCAGATGCAACTAAGTGCAAGCTCCATGTCACAACTTTTGATGGGCAAGTGTGGGACTGGTTCTATGGACTTCGCCCTCACTCCATTACTTTCTTTGCTGATCTGCGAAGGGAGTTCTTACCCAGATTCTCTACCTCAACCATGAGTAAGGGTGGTCCGGAAACCTTCTTTGAGATCAAGTAGTGTGGGAGTGAAACTTGGTCTCAGTTCGTTGATCGATTCCAAAGAGAAATCTTTGACATCGAGACTGTTAGCCAAGAAATGTACCGAGTGGATCTTATCCACGGTCTCCGGTGTTCATGCGTGGAAAAGGCATCGGGGCAGCTAACACGGAGGGGAGCGTGCTCGGTCTCACAAGCTAGGAGAGGAAGAGCATGAAGGTTGCGGGAATAAAGGAGAAGAGGGAAGCTCTGAGTGCTCGAGAGTGGAGCAAACGCTTGTCAAGGAGGTTGCGGGGATAGAGGAGAGGCTTGATCAACAGAGAAGGTTGATCAAGAGAGGAGGAGGTTGATCAGGAGCTGTCGAGCAGACGGTTAATATGACAGTTGTGCTTGCAGGTTGGGTGCCGAGAGAGGAGCTGAGCAGAGCTAGAGAGAAGAGAAGGGGCCGCTAGCAGCGGCAACGGCAGACTTCGCCTGCCGCGGCTCAAATGCCACTCTTGCGACAGGCTTTCCTTTGATTAACAGCGAGAGTTACAACTTGCTAATACACATTCACAACAAAGCAATAAAGGGTACAAGCAGGAAGCTGGCGGCTAAGGAAGAGGAATGATAGAGGAAGCCGCGCGGACTGAAGATCTTAATCGAGAGGCCGCGCGGTTAAGGGAAAATGGGAGACCGCGCGGACTGGAGATCAGAGGCCGGCAAGCCACGCGACTAAGCAGAGAAGGGAGCGCGGACAGGGAAACGGAGTCCGCAGGAGCACTTTGGCGACGACCCTCTGGCGGCGATCTTCGATGCTGCGATGATGATGACGATGCCCCTCCATGCGAGGCATGGGGGGCTATTTATAGGCCCGAGTAGGTAACGGCTTGCGGTGACGTTACCCCCGGTGAGACGGTAACTGGAGCGAGAAGGAGACGGAGTCCGCCGAGTCCGCAATAGATCGGGTGGACTGGGGCTTGGTTCTGGAGCTGGTGCCGCTGATGGCGAGCTGGGAGACTAAGTGGCGGACTGCGATGCGGGTTCGCGGAGTCTGTCACTGTTGAGATGGGACTGCCCGCCTACTGCTGGGGTGGTGGATGCTGGAAGCTATGTGGCGGACTGCAAGGAGAATCCGTGGAGACCGCCATAGCTGAACTGAATGAGCAAAAGGAATGCGAGCTGAGGAGCGCCCGCTGAGTCCGCAGAGTCCGCAGGAGGCTGCACGATCTGGGACTGCCTTGAGCGAAGATCTGATGCCTGGAGGGCTGGAAAGAGTCCGCCACTACTGACTGAGTCTGCGCCAAGATAGTGGACTGCATTGCGAGCCCGCGGAGTCCGTCGAGTCCGCGCTAGCTGCTAGGCTGAGTCCGCTTATGTTGGAGACGGAGTCTGGCTGTTGAGGCTATTGAGGTTCAGCGGTGAAGGCGGACTGGATGTCTCGTCCGCACTTCGAGTCCGCCGAGATCGCGATGGACTTAGAGGTTGTTGTTGGTCTTAGCGGATTGCCGGAGTTGGAGTACGTGCCTTGTAGGCGGACTGGAGGAGTCGGCTCCCCGTATTGCTAAAGGCAAGGACTGAGCGACCTGCTGCCAGCCTGGGTGGATATGGAGTTGAGTACAGCAGAGGGACACCTGCATATACAAGCTTGCAGTTAAGCAGAAAAAGAGGGGGCGACCTGCAGGGGTGGACTGCGGGAGCAGTCCGCGGATCCTACCGACCAAAGGAAGGCGCGCGTCCTGGCTGGTCAGACCGCTGAGACCGCACAAGCCACGCGGCCTGAGAGGACAGATATTTCTGTTTGCCCTCTCTATGGCATCACGTCCTCCAGGAGGAACCCGAAGCAGGACGTGACGAGCGAGCTGGCTGCCTTTGGAAGGATCGCCGATTTCGGGGTTAACATAATCCCCGCACTTTTTTAAGTTCGGAAATGAACTTTGAAAAAGTTGGAGACCCACAAAAATCGCGATCTACCCCAAAGAAAAGGGAAGACAAGGAGAGATAGAACCTGAAGCATCTCCTTAGAAGTTTGTTACTGCCTGCCTTTTTCTTGCAAGGGAAAAGTGAGTATAGGTATGTATGGGAGGTACACCTTGCACGTACCTGGAAGAGGTTTTGCAAGTGTTTGCTGCTCTCTGCAAGGAGAAGAGTTAGGAGCAATATATATGAAAGAAGCTTGCAAGTACCTGTGAAGAAGTCTTGCAAGTGACAACTATTGATGAGATAGGGTCGATATGACCAAATAGCAAAGGAAATGCCTGATGTATGCATTGGCAGAAAAAATGCTGGATGCACTTTGCCAATCTGATCTAGATTGCAATAGCAGGGTTTGATGATCAAGGAAAATAAGATTTCTTGATCAATGTTTGATACCATTAGATTAAGAGTAACGAGTAGCTCTATGAATATTCATCTGATAGCGCTTAAGCAAGCGGTGAATAGAAGATGAGAGCAATAGAGTTTATATAAGTAGAGAGCATGTGAGTCATCATCTGATAGAGATTTAAGCAAGCAATTCAAATAAGATGAGCATGAGCAATGGTAATGCTGGAAATCCTTTTGGTAGGTCGGATTAACCTGTTCACATGTGAAAGAAGGCAGTTGAGAAAAAAGGGGGCTATACTCGGAAGTGAATAAAAAAGGCTGAATGCTGCCACAGGTGTTCCCCGTGGGCTTATGCATCGCTTGCTTGGGAAAATTCATCCGAGTATAGTCCTACTCAAAGCGGTGTAGCCGCGCATCCTCTAGGAGGGCACAAAAGAGAAGCAAGAAGAAATCCTGAGAAAGAAGCGATGGGCTCAAAAAGCTTTCAGGCGACCAATAAGAAGTCGGTTTGATTGCCGTGAAAAGAGAACACAGGCTACCACTGAGAAGTGGGTTTGATTGCCGTAGAGAGAGAAGTCAGGCTACCACTAAGAAGTGGGTTTGATTGCCGTAAAAAGAGAACTCAGGATACCACTAAGAAGTGGGTTTGATTGTCGTAGAGAGAGAAGTCAGGCTACCACAAAGAAGTGGGTTTGATTGTCGTAAAAAGAGAACTCAGGCTACCACTAAGAAGTGGGTTTGATTGTCGTAGAGTTAGAAGTCAGGCTACCACTAAAAAGTGGGTTTGATTGCCATAAAAAGAGAACTCAGGCTACCACTAAGAAGTGGGTTTGATTGTCATAAAGTTTACAGATCAAATTTCATTGTGAAGATAATTGGAAAAGTATGACTGAAGGTGATCGGGTAAGAAAAGCTTTACCACTAATAGGTTTTGGAAGCCATAGTAACACTGAGTAAGGACTCGAAGCAGTCGGAGGCTTTTCAAGGTTGCTATTGAGCAGTATATTCATGCAACATGCCTTGATTTTGTAATTTCTCCACGAGCCTATGGAGAGCTCGACAAGTTTCTGTGCCATGACCCACACACATGTGGTATTGGCAAAATAGATCCTTATGACATCTTCGACAAGGTTGTATAGGGAGAGGCCATTCAAAACCTAGCCCCTTTTTGATGATACGAAGAACATCCTCCATAGAGATAGTTAAGTTTGTATGTTTTCTCTTTGATCCAGCTTGCTTGTATTGACGAGAAGCAAGAGGCTCATTGTCATAAGTTTCTTGCATGGCTCCATCTAATTCATGCTCATGCAAGTCATTGTCTTGTTGTTGATCAACTGATGCTGTTTGTGAAGATGGAGTTGGTAGCAGTGGCAGTCATTCTTGGACTCGATCATGGCCAGGGAAGAGGCGTTGATGATGATGCTGGAATCTTTTTATCTTTCTTGAGTGGGATGAAAAGTCTTTCCGAAGAGATCTCGGAGGTTGCTTGCGAACAGGAGGATCTTTCTCTGATCAAAGCCGTGAGATGAAGCGTGGATTGCTCTTTTCTCCTCGAATGTATGAGTTGGCTAGAGCAATCAAATCTACGTACGTTTTTTGCGCTCGGACATTGGCTTCAAACTTGAGCGGCCCTTCACGAAGACTGTGAGTAAGTGCCACTCGGTACATTTATTGATCAACCATCTCAATGTCTAAGATCTCTTTCTGGAATCGATCAATGAATTGAGACCAAGTTTCATTCTCTCGCTGCTAGATCTCAAAGAGGGCTCTGGACCGCCCTTTCTCTTAGTTGAGGTAGAGAATCTGAGAAGAAACTCCCTTCGTAGATCAACGAAGGATGTGATGGAGTGAGGATGGAGGCCATAGAACCAGTCCCTCACTTGCCTATCAAAGGTTGTCACAAGGATCTTGCACTTAGTTGCATCAGATAGAGTCTTGAGAGCAACGGTTGATTCGAAGGCTTAAAGGTGCTTTACTTGATCAGTCTCTCCAGTGTAGATTAGCAGTCGAGGCTCTCTGAAGTTAGCTGGAGTTGGCTCATGGCGAACATTCTCTGTGAATGGTGAAGGCTCTTCTTGCTCTTCTACAGCATAAGGAAAGAAGGGAGCATAAGCTGCAGCTGCAAAAGAAGCAGGGGAATAAAAGCGAAAAGTTGCTGCAGGAGAAAAGGCAGGACCTGATGGGTAAGGATGAATTCCCTGAAAGTTGAGAAATCTAGCAGGACTCCCCCGGGCTGCTCCCCGGAAGAAGTTTTGACGAGCTACAAACTCTTCGTCTTGAGTTCGCAAAGGGGCTGTAGGCCCTTGCGGAAAGGTCGGAGTGTAAGGAGGATAGAACGGTGGGCAAGCCGGATGATAAGCTTGAGGAGTCTTGGATGCTGGATTGATGGGAGTAGCTGGAGCGGCTGGTGCTGCTGTAGGATGAGAATCTAATTGCTGTGTGATTACAGCAAACAGTTGGTTGATCGCTTGGAACTGCTGAGCGTTCTCACGGCGCGATTGCTCGAAGGCTTCCCAGAGAGGATCTCCACTGGGACTTGTAGTAAGGTTCTCGGCTGAGTGATGATCTGACATGGTTAACTATCACTGTTCACCGTCTGTTCAGATCTGAAGGTCGCGTGTTAACTGTTGATGCGTGGAAACGACACCGGGGCAGCAAACACAGAGGGGAGCATGTTCGGTCTCAGAAGCTAGGAGAGGAAGAGGATGAAGGTTGCGGGAATAGAGGAGAAGAGGGAAGCTCTGAGTGCTCGAGAGTGGAGAAAACGCTTGTCAAGGAGGTTGCGGGGATAGAGGAGAGGCTTGATCAACAGAGAAGGTTGATCAAGAGAGGAGGAGGTTGATCAGGAGCTGTCGAGCAGACGGTTAATATGACAGTTGTGCTTGCAGGTTGGGTGCCGAGAGAGGAGCTGAGCTGAGCTAGAGAGAAGAGAAGGGGCTGCTAACAGCGGCAACAGCGGACTTCGCCCGCCGCGGCTCAAATGCCACTCTTGCGACGGGATTTCCTTTGATTAACAACGAGAGTTACAACTTGCTAATACACCTTCACAACAAAGCAATAAAGGGTACAAGCAGGAAGCTGGGGGCTAAGGAAGAGGAATGACAGAGGAAGCCGCGCGGACTGAAGATGTTAATCGATAGGGCGGTTATGGTAAAATGGGAGACCGCGCGGACTGGAGATGAGAGGCCGGCAGGATGCGTGACTAAGCAGAGAACGTAGCGCGGATAGGGAAACGGAGTCCACAGGAGCACTTTGGCGTCGACCCTCCAGCGGCGATCCTCGATGCTGCGATGCCAATGATGATGCCCCTCTTGCGAGGCATGGGGGGATATTTATAGGCCCGAGGAGGTAACTGTTTGCGGTGACGTTACCCCCGATGAGACGGTAACTGGATCGAGAAGGAGACGGAGTCCGCCGAGTCCACAACAGACCGGGCGGACTGGGGCTTTGTTCTGGAGCTGGTGCCGCTGATGGCGAGCTGGGAGACTAAGTGGCGGACTGCGATGTAGGTTCGCGGAGCCCGTCACTGCTGAGCTGGGACTGCCTGCCTACTGCTGGGGTGGCGGATGCTGGAAGATATGTGGCGGACTGCGAGGAGAATCCGCGGAGTCCGCCACAGCTGAACTGAATGTGAAAAAGGAATGCGAGCTGAGGAGCGCCCGCTGAGTCCGCAGAGTCCGCAGGAGGCTGCATGATCTGGGACTACCTTGAGGGAAGAACTGATGCCTGGCAGGCTGGAAAGAGTTCGCCCCTACTAACTGAGTCCGCGTCAAGACGGCAGACTGCATTGCGAGCCCGCGGAGTCTGCCGAGTCCGCGCCAGCTGCTAGGTTGAGTCCGCTTATGTTGGAGACGGAGTATGGCTGTTGAGGCTATTGAGGTTCAGCGGTGAAGGCGGACTGGAAGTCTCGTCCGCACTTCGAGTCCGCTGAGCTCGCGATGGACTTGGAGGTTGCTGCTGGTCTTAGCGGATAGCCGGAGTTGGAGTCCGTGCCTTGCAGGCGGACTGGAGGAGTCGGCTGCCCGTGTTGCTAATGGCAAGGACTGAGCGACCTTCTGCCGGCCTGGGTGGATAGGGAGTTGAGTCCGGCAGAGGAACACCTGCGGATACAAGCTTGCAGTTAAGCTGAAAAAGAGGGGGCGGCCTGTAGGGGCGGACTGCGGGAGCATTCCGCGGACCCTGCCGACCAAAGGAAGGCGCGCGGCCTGGCTTGTCAGACCACTGAGACCGCGCAAGCTGCGTGGCCTGAGCGGACAGAGATTTCTATTCGCCCTCTCTATGGCATCACAGCCTCCATGAGGAACCCGGAGCAGGCCATGACGAGCGAGCTGGATACCTTGGGAAGGATCGCCGATTTCGTGGTTAACATCCGGGAAGGGCCTCTCAAATTTGAAGCCAATGTACGAGAACCAAAAATATATCAAGAGTTGATTGTTCTATCCAACTCATACATCTGAGGCAAAAAGAGCAACCCAGGCTTCGTCTCTATGCTTATATCAGAGAAAGATCCTTCTCGCAAGCAGCCTCCGAGGTCTCCTCACAATGAATTCCCAACTCACTCAAGGAACGGAAGAAGGTTTCAGTGCCATCGATATCCTTTCCAAGACCATAATCGTACTCGAGATCCATTACTACCACCAGCTCCATCGTCTCAAACAGCTACAGTTTACCAACAGTAAGACGATGACGTGCATGAGTCTGAAATCGATGAGGCCATGCAAGAAGTGAGCCAAGTTATGAGAGATAGGGATAATTGCAAAAGGCCTTATCGACCAGTTGATCAAAGATCTAGAGACTCAGAACCTTATTGTGAATTCCACAAAGAGTCAGGTAACCTGACATAGAACTGCCGAGCACTGCGCCAACTGATACAAAGGATGCTCCGGCAGGGTAAGATACGTGATCTGTTTCCCATGAAAGATCACCCTAATCCAGCAATCTCAAAAGGCAAAGAAGTGACAGATATTCCTTGCAGCTCAAGAGGAGTAAGCCTAGTCGAAGATCACCCTCTCCTCGTTGTCAACAATCCAGTTGAATGCTTCGATGCCGATGACGAGGGTGTGCTTGGAAGACTATTCTAAGCCGACAAAGGACTTCATAGTCCTTCAAATTTTTTCACAATCACTATCGGTTTCTCTTAAGCTTACTCTTACTTTTACTCTTTCAAACATTTTCTTTACAAAACACTTCTAAGTGTTCATTCCTGCTTTTCAATAAAGCTCTTATCAGGGATCTCATATTGACGCAGTTACCTTCTTGTAATGCTTCTTCCTCTATCTCCTCCCTGCCAAAGAGATCACAACACCAATGAGATATCGCCGAGTCTTGCTATAGGCCCCCTCAAGATTAGATTCCGGCGTAAGGCCACATTGACCACACATCGCGAGGAGTTTTCGCTTGTGTGTAGTGGGGTCTATCCAACTCTAATATGGAGGAATACATGACTTAGGATCCTAGCCGGCATCTGACATAGAGTGTGTGCTAGGGAGGCCCGATGTGTTAGCTATGTCGTGCTCCGTTAAGGAAACATTATAGTTACGGTGATCTTTGCTTGACAAGCAATAGCGACTAAGCGTAGCCTTGTCTCTTCGATCATCTCAAAACTATGATGGTAGAAGACTCTATGGTACTCTCGATCCGTGCCTTCAAGGGGCCCACAACTCCACTGATCAATCCACAGACAAGCTATAGGCCACTTGGCGAAACAAGTCTCATTGATTAGTGATGTTGTAACCCAAGGCATAAGAGCAGTGTCTCTAGCGATCCTTCTCAGGATTTCCCATGCTCTTATCTTTTGTGCCCTTCTAATGGATGCGCGGTCATCCCGCTCTTAGTAGGACTATACTCGTGAAGACCTTTCGCAGGCAAGCGATGCATAAGGCCTACGGGTGATCTCTTGTGGCAGCATCCAGTCTTTCTTGGTCATCTCCGAGTATAGGCCTCTTTTTTATCAACTGCCTCTTTCACAGGTGAACAGGTTAATCCGACCTACCAAAAGGATTTGCAGCATTCATTTTTATTATGCTCATATTATATGCATTGCTTGCTCAAAGCTCTACCAGATGACGACTTATACAAGATCTATTACTCTAATCTCTTATTCACTGCTTGCTTAAGCTCTATTGGATGAAGATTCAGAAAGCCCTTTGTTACTCTTATCAAATACTATTGGCGTCAATCATTGATTGAGGAATCTAACTCTCCTTGGTCATCAAGCAATACTATTGGAGTCTACTTCAGATAAGCAGAATACATCAAGCTCTTTCTCTGCCAATGTGTTCATATCCACCCTATCATATCAACAGTCAACAATCGACTTATAGATCTGGACTTCTTGCTAAAGATATCTTTAATCTAACAAGAAGATAACTACTCTGGTTTTGCCTTTGTCCAATTGTCAGCAGAGTTCGTCAAGCTTCTCCTCCGCTATTTGGTCATACCCACCTTATCTCATCAATAGTTAGCATTCGCAAGTTCCGCTCAGGTACTTGCAGCTTAGCTCATTATATTATGTCTGCTTCTAACTCTCATTTTGCAGAGATCAGCACATACTGACCTTGCCTTGCCAACAGTTAACACCTGCAAGCCTAGTTCATTATAATATGTCTGCTGCTCACTCTTCTCTTTGCAGTGATTAGCAGGCACCTGCAAGTCATATCCAGGTACTTGCAGCGTAATTTTTTCATCTATATCTGCGTCTAACTCTTTTCTTGCAAAGATCAGCAGACACTAGCAAGTTTCTTCACAGGTACTTGCAAGCTACTTTCACATATTTTGTCTGCTCCTAACTCTTTTCTTGCAGAAATCAATAGTTAACACCTGCAAGCCTCATCTAGGTACTTGCAGCTTAGTTCATTATAATATTTCTGTTGCTCACTCTTCTCTTTGTAGTGATTAGCAGGCACTCGCAAGTTCCGCTCAGGTACTTGCAAGCTACTTTTATATCCCATATAAGCTTCTAACTAATCCTTTGTAGAAACCAGCAAAGACCTGCAAGTTCCTTTCAGGTACTTGCAACTCATTTTTCTTTCTTGTATACTCCTCACTCTTCCTTTTGTAGAGGATAATGGGTGCTTGCAAGCCTCCACCAGGTACTTGCAAGTTATTAGGTTCCCATGTTTTCCTCTCACCTTCGTTTTGCAGAACTCAGTGAAAGATACATCTTCTTCGTTTTGCAAAGGCAGACCCAGGTACGAGCAAGGTGTACCTGCCAAACATGGCTATACTAACTTTTCTTTCACAGGAAAAGGACAGGCATTGGCAACCTTCCTAAGGAGAGGCATCAGGTTCTATCTCTCCTTACCCCCTTCTTTTCCTTTGAAGTGGATCACGATTCTCGTGGGTCTCCTACTTTTTCGAAGTTCTATTCAAAACTTAAAAAGTGCGGGGATTATGTTAAGCCCGAAATCAACGATCCTTCCCAAGGAAGCCAGCTCGCTAGTCGTGGTTTGCTCCAGGTTCCTCCTGGACATCGCGACGCCTTCGATTGGGCGGACAGACTTTTCTGTCCGCTCAGGCAGCACGGCTTGGGCGGTCTCAGCGGTGTGACCATCCAGGCCGTGCCTTGTTCACTTGGTTGGCAGGGGCCGCGGACTGCTTCTGCAGTCCGCCTTTGCAGGTCGCACTCCTTTTCAGCTTTACCGGAAGCTTGTCTCCGCAGGACTATCTTTGCCGGACTCGGTTGCCTATCCGACCAGTTCGGCAACAAGCCACGTCCTTTGCATGAATTTGATTATTTCAGCCCGCTCCTGCAAGTCGCTCTTCAAGAAGACCAGACCGCTCAAACCGCCAAACAATAGTAACGACCTGCCCCCACGCCGCCATCCAGCTACCTAAGTTTCCACCTTGCCAAAACGCGTGTTGTGCCTTGTCAGTCCAGCAGGTCGCCATTTCCTTGTCCTCCAGCAGCATGGGCAGTCGGCTTCATCAGTCCACCTAAGGAGCACGGACACTCATGCTCTCTGGCAACCTGCAAAGAGCAGCAGCAACATCCCGTTCATCGCGAGCTGGGCGAACTCGAAGTGCAGTCAATCCTTCTAGTCCGCCTATGTTGATGAACCCCAGCTCCAGCTTAGCGGCAGGCATCTTCATTCCAACATGAGAGGACTCAGCCTAGCGGCAGGCGCAGACTCCGCAGACTCAACGGATTCTCTTCTCAGCCCGCCGTTCCTCACCTCCAGCAGCAGGGTCAACCTCCTCAGCCCGCACAGTTTGGCGCGGGCTCGAATAGTAGTGGAGGACTGCTCCCAGTTTGCCAGGCAGCAGACCTCGAGAAGGCAGTCCTAGACCGCATAGCCTCGGACGGACTCAGCGGACTCAGCGGGCACTCCTCAGCTCGCACCCCTTAACGCTCGTTCAGTTCAGTAGCGGCGGACGCCGCGGATTCCTCTCGCTGTCCGCCACATAGCCTCCAGCATCCTCCTCCCTAGCAGTAGACGGAAAATCTCAGCTCAACAGCGGCGGACTCAGCGGACTCTCCGCACAGCCCGGCACTAAGTATCCCAGTTTGCCATCAGTAGCACCAGCTCCAGAAGCAAGTTCCAGTCCGCACGGCTTATGGCGGACTTGGTGGACTCCTTCCTCTTCTCGCTCCAGTTATCGTCTCACCGGGGGTAACGTCACCGGAAGCCGTTACATCCTCGAGCCTATAAATAGACCCCCATACCTCTCATTTTGGAGGAGGTCTCATCATCGCCAAGGTGCTCACGCATGAAGGCATCGCACAGCAAACTCAACCCATGCGGACTCCGTTTCTCAGTCTACACCATCTCTCTGCCCTTAGTCGCGCGGCCTGCCGACCTGGCTCTTCAGTTCATGTGGTCTTCTTTCTTCCCTTAACCGTGCGGTCTGCCGGCCTCCAAGCTCAGTCCGCATGGCTTCTTCGGACACTTCTTCCTTTGCCGCCAGCTTCCTCTTTATACCCCTTTATTGCTTTCTTGTAAAGGTGTATTTGCAAGCGATAATAACTCACTATTAATCAAAGGAAATCCCATTGCAAGATTGGCATTTAAGTCGCGGCGGGCGAAGTCTGTTGTTGCCGCTGCTAGCGGCCCCTTCCTCTTCTTCTTAGCTCAGCTCAACTCTCTCGGCATTCAACCTACAAGCACAACCGTCGAAGTAACCGTCTGCTCGACAGCTCCTAATCAACCTCCTCTTCTCATAAGCATTCCCGGCTGCTCTCAGCTAACCTCTCCTCTATCCCCGCAAACTTCATCCTCTTCCTCTCCTAGCTTGAGAGATTGATCACCCCCTCCATTTTAACTAGCCGGTGTCGTTTTCACCCATCAACAGCCTAGTTTGATAGGGTCCTAAAGCCAGGCCCCCAAAAGAAGGGATAGTAGAGGCAGCATAGATGATGACAGATAGGGATGAAGGAGAGTCAGCAAGAGGTTTAATGGCCTCTGCTATAAGATTTGAGATGAGGGGAGTGAGGAGTTCTAGAAGAGATGGAAGGGAAGGGGAATCCATTTCCATAAACTCAGAGGGTGTCTGAGTTGATACAAAAATATGGAGGATGGATGGTGAAGGGGAAGTGGTGATGTCTGGCATTTGCTCATCATGAGATGATGGAGATTGGATGGGAGATGAGAGTAGATAAAAAGATGTAATAGAGGAGAGGTTATGGAGGGGAATGTCATTTAGATGAGGAGGAAGTGGGGATGTAGATGGTGTAGTATGTTCTGGAGATGGAACTGGTGTTGGTAGATGTTGAATTTGTGTGGGTTGATGCTCAGGAGATGAAATTAGTGGAGTTGGTTAATCTGCAGATGATTGAATTGGAGTAGGAGTATGATTTAGAGAAGTGGATGGTTGTGGAGATGGAAGTGGAGGTATCTGGGTGGATGGAATGCTGGTGGAGGGGACAACTTTTGGGAGTGGAGGATTAGCTATTGCAGCTCTTATACCCTCAGAACCTCTGGAAGTGGTTGAAGCTATCGATGGCTTTGAGATAGTCCTCTCCCATCTGCCGAAAAGAGCAGATGTAAGCCTCATTGAGGCATTAATTGTAACACCTCCTATCCGTCGCATAGCATATAACAGTAGGTCCGGTCGGGGCCCAACGCCATATACCACAGACAGATCGTATGGTTACTCAATGGAAACCATCCAACCAATCCAAAGTCCTACACAGAGTCAATCTAGCAGAAGCAATTTATTAGTTGCAATATCAAGAACCCAGCACTAGCATGAATGTCCACTAAACAGAACCAAAAGGAATGAAGTATAAATACACAAGTACTGGCCTTAAGGCCTTACAATTGTTTTCCTCAAATTACATATTTTTCAAACATCGGCACGCAGGCCGGCCATACATGAATAAAAGAAAACACTTAAAATTAGGCCTTCGAGGGGCGGCTTAGCAACTTGGGCTTTAGCCCGCTATTTACCGCTCGGCTCCGCAGCACCTGCAAACAACAATCCACCGCACGGTGGCAAACAAAAGCAACGGTCAGCTATGCTGACCAAATTATAACGATCCGGCCCCCGAACTCGGGGAGGCAATGCTCCTTCCCTGCACTTTATTACCATAACCAAGCAGTAATGTAACAATCCTACATCACAGGCATACGCACACACGACCACACGCCCCGTGCCCTCAGGGCACATTCTCGGTGATCACGGTCAAAGTCCGCCGACTCACCACCGCCCTCAGGACAGGAATATCTCGTGAGCATCTGGTCTTTCTGGCCACTGCCTAAGACCCTCCATCTATGCCAACGGTGGGTACCACGTACCTTAGGTCTCTCTAACCGAACCACATAGATGAGGTACGGTTCCACCTGACCCATTGCTCACACCGCAACGTCAATTAGGTCGTCTGCGCGGGTCAAGCTTCCCCGAATCTCGTAACTCCTACACATATCACATAACCCAGTTATGTTCAGGTTGGCTCCCAGGCCACCATGTTGGCAGAATCACACATCTGCCTAGTTTTTCGGGTGCACCTTGGAGTTAATCCCCAAGGCTCCCTGTTGCAATCTACAGCATAGAAAACCCAAAAAACTACCATTCGCACGGAGTCTTCTCTGGCCCTTATGCAGTGCAACATCACCGATCCAGACCAACTTGTCCGGGTAGGCGTCACACATCATGTCTATGCCCGTACTCGATTACGGACTCTACATGTACATAACGGGGACTATTCATGTCTACGCGAATAAACGCCTCAAACTCACCGCAAACTCGCGAGAGCGGACTTCCCTATGCAAAAGAAGTAGAGCTTTACATGCTCAAGTAGAGAATCATTACACTAGCATTCTTCCTTGGCGCCAAGGAAATGTACGTGGATGAAAAGCACCGCAATCTCCTTGTCTCTTTAGATCTGAAGTCGGCTCGCGATTTGGAGCTCCGAAGCTCCGACGGATCTAGGCTTCTTCTTCCTCCTTTGCTTTCCCCTTTCTCAAGACTTAGAAAGAGAACCACTTAAGTGAAATGAGGGTTTCGAAGGCCCAATCCCGGGTATATGCAAGCACTAGCATCCCCCAGCCGTCGGATCCCAAATTATAGAAATGAACGGCCACGATTCGTACCCGAAATGCAAAACTTGGGCCGACAGTGCATGCGACATGCACGTGTCCAGGGCTGTGTCCCCCATTCGTCGTCGAAATCGACGCGTCTCGAAAAATACACAGGCACCCTACACGCCCGTGTTCGACCTGACACGCCCGTGTCAGCCAGTACACGCCCGTGTTCCCGGGCGTGTTCCTCCATCAACACAGGACCAACACCAACCCGAGACTCACACGGGTCTTCGACACGCCCGAGTCCAATATGACACACCCGTGTCAAACTCGAACACGCCTGCGCTACAGGCCGTGTTCACTATCTCGACACTACATCGAGGGCAATTCGTCGACCACCCGACATGGCCTTGGACACGCCCGTGTCCTAGGCAGTGTTCCGTGTCTCGACATTTCGTCGAGCAAAAATCGTCGACTTCCCTGGCAGATTGTCGACACGAGCTCGACACGCCCTGAGACATACCCGTGTCTCAGGACGTGTTCGCTGCTCGACGATCGTCGACTCCAGAATTCATCGACCTCTCGGCCAAATCGTCGACCCAAACAAGACACGCACTAGGACATGCCCGTGTCCCAGGCCGCGTGCCCCATGCCAAATTCCAAATTTGGCCCAGAATGCCTACCATTGCTCTTTTGAGTTTCGGGGCGTTACATTAATGAACACTGTCGGGGAGACAAGTAGTTCAGGTGCCTTCTCTTGAAGGAAGATTCCCAGAATCCTTGCAAAACACACTTCTTTCTTTGTATTCTTCTTATTTATTTACTCAAATAATATCTGTCCCTAGTTAACAGATTTCTTCTTAACCAGAGCACACATCACTAGGAATTGGTGCCTGGTGATATAATCGTGGGCTGTATGCTTGCCCAGTAATACTGTAATGCCGCCATTCGTCATATGGAATATAACTGTGGGTCCGGCTGGGGCCCGACGCCATTTTTCACAAACAAATGGCGGAGTCATGTATGAATATCAAAATCACGTTCTACTCGCATCCTACCACAGAGCATTCTAGCGAAAGCGTTTTAAGTTGCAAGAACTCATCACAATGAAAGTCCACTAAATATATAAACCACACATTTATATATATTTCTAGGAATATATACAAATACACAAACGCTCATGGCCTTAAGGCCTTACAAGTTGTGCTTTTCAAATATATGGCTTCATACATTGGCACGTAGGCCGGCCACATATGAAATCCAAGACTTCGCACAACCTTCAAGGGCCTTTAAGCAGCAAGGGTTTCAATCAGCTCAATCCAATTCAGCCCGTCCGCACTTGTAGTTAGACATCCACCCTAAGAGTGGTAAACAAGACAACGGTCAGCATTAGCTGACCAATTATAACGACCCTACCCTTTACCCGGGGCAGTGGTTCCTTCCCTGTATGCATCGCAATCACAACATATATATATCACAAAAAGTATCACAACAGTATCACAAACGCCAGCCTCCACCAGACGCTCTGTGCACTCAAGGCACATTCTTGGTGTACCGAATATACCAGTCGCCCACCACCGATCAGAGGTTTTTAACTTGTTGTCTGGGCTGTCCTAGTCTACCAACACACGTGTTGGGGACATTCCGTCCATCCCACTCAGAGGTGCTAACCTCACGACAAACTTGAGTATTTAGATCGACCCACCCTTGTGGTGCAGCACGCCGTGTCGGGCCCGCATCCGCCCATGCATTGCCACCAATCGATCTCCCACAATAAATGTACAGGTTAACCATTTCTCATTGCTCAATTCGTCAATAGCGCAGATCTTGATGCGGGTCGGCTTTCCCTTTCCTACCCCGTACACGGCTCTCTCAGAGCCGCTTTCCAATTCAGCACAAACAATTCAAGTGCTCATCTAGAGCTTCCTAGGTAACCACAATCTATAAGCATCCACACAATACACAGAGTCTTCTCCGGTTCACAATATTAACATCACAAATCCAAACTACCGGTCCGGATGGGCTTCACACAGCATGCCTATGCCGTACTATACATTTCCGGCTATTGATGCAGCCTCAACCTGGATTCACTTATGCTGTCCACCGCTTGGTGGAGGATTCCATGCTTATGCATAAAGTAGGACTTCGCTTGTCCAAGAAGGAGATCATAACCCTTGACAATCGCTTTGGAGCCATGAACTAGCCGGATGGAAATCACCGCCACGGCCTTGCCTCAACAAATCTGAACTCATCTCTCGATTCGGCATGCTGAAGATCCTCCGGCAGCCGTCTTCCTTCCCTTCCTTCCTTCCTATCTCTTGAGAAAGAGTAAGTCAATTTTGAATGGAAGTTATCCTTCCATTTTCAGTTTTATAATAGCAGGGAAGGTCCTGAATCCTTAGATCCAAATGGATTGAAATGAACGGCCACGATTTGCCAAGAAAAGCACTTTCTTGGGCAAAAACGGCCTGTGACACACCCGTGTCAAAGACCGTGTTCCTTAAGCGGCAAAGTAATCGACCTAAACCCGACCAGGACACGGGGTTATACACGCCCGTGTTAACCATGACATGTCCGTGTCACTCAGTACACGCCCGTGTGGCATGGCGTGTTACTCAATCGATACAGGACCAAAAGCAACCTAAAGAGGACACGGGTTCCCGACACGCCCGTGTCGATGTTGACACGCCCGTGTCAACATGAACATGGCCGTATTCACTGCCTCGAGTGCATTTCGTCGACCACTCAAGAAGTTCGTCGACTAGAGGAGGACATGGCCTAGGACACACCCGTGTCCCAAGCCGTGTGCCTCACTCGAGGTACACTCGAGGCCCACTCGAGACCCACCCGAGATTCACTTGAGTGGATAGAGCATGACACGGCGTGAGACACGCCCGTGTCCCAAGCCGTATCGCCCAACCTGAACGCAAATTTGGGTTTGGGGTGTTACAACCCTCCCCTCCTTAAAGAACGTTTGCCCCGAAATTTAGCTCAACTGTAGATGCCAACATAGCCACTCCTTTATTGCACCTCGCTACAACTATCCGGGTTAGCGCTCAGAGGCTGCAGATTGTCTCGCGCCACGACATCGCACAAAACAAGTCATACATACATAATGTCACACATACATACACCAGATATTTACATCACCCAAGGAACAAAGATCACTTATTTCCGCTCATCCGCATCTCTCATAATTCGTTGTATTTCCGCTCATCCGTATCTACGAACGCTTGGAAGCCTTGGTTCACCGAACTCAGGAGTGCCAATCTCAGCTCATCACGCAGTCCCTCATAGAACCTATTCATCTTCTGTGCCTCCTCAGTGAAAGTAGACACCGCATAGCGTCCCAGCATGGTAAACTCATGCAGATAAGTACCAATACTATTCGTACCCTGCACTAGACGTTGGAACTCATTTTCCATGCCAATTTGCTGCGACACTGGCAAATACTTGGCCAGAAATATTCTTGAGAATTCTCTTATCGATATCTCCTCTAATCCTCTTCCTGCCAAGTGGTGCAATTCTAGTTCATCCCACCAAAGCCTCGGTTCTCCTTCGAGCAGAAAAGTGGCTAAAGTAACTTTCTGCCCCTCCTCAGTGCTGATTGTTGTCAGGATACTCTTCACTCTTGCGAGCCAATCTTCAGCCTGCATTGTGGAACTCGCCCCTCCAAACGTAGGTGGATGAAAATCCATAAATTATTTCAGTTGCTCGTCAGCTGCTTGCTCATCAACCAGAGCCTCAACACGCTCTTGCCTTCCACCAAGCCGTACTAGCACCCCTGCTGGCCTTGCCTGCCCAATAGGCTATGCATGTAATACTGCGAGCACCATCTCCGTAACCAACCATATGGTCTTCGTCGAGCGAGGAGGTGTAGGCACCTCAGTTGGTGCCGCACTCTCATCAAAATGTTGGGGATTAGACTGCCCAACACCACTCCTCATCACCTATCAATGTATAAAACACCATTAACAGCCATTCCATAACGGAAAATATACATTGTCGACACACTCACGCTCCTCACGTGCATGTATTATATTTCTAGTGGACATTCGTGAGTTCAATATGTTCTCCCTCCCAAAAATTTTAACTTAGCTCCGATACCACTTTGTAACGCCGCCATTCGTCATATAGAATATAACGGTGGCCCCGGTCGGGGCCCTATGCCATATTTCACAAACAAACTGCGGAGTCACGTATGAATATCAAAATCACGTTCTACTCGCATCCTACCACAGAGCATAATAGCGAAAGCATTTTAAGTTGCAAGAACTCATCACAATAAATGTCCACTAAATATATAAACCACACATTTATATATAACACAAGGAATGTATACAAATACACAAATGCTCGTGGACTTAAGGCCTTAGAAGTTGCTCTTTACAAATATATGGCTTCATACAGATGCACGCAGGCCGACCACATATGAAATCCAAGACTTTGCACGGCCTTCAAGGGCCTTTAAGCAGCCATGGTTTCAATTCGCTAAATCCAAATCAGCCGTCCGCACCTGCAGTTAGACATCCACCCCAAGAGTGGTAAACAAGACAACTGTCTGCATTATCTGACCAATTATAATGAACCTACCCCTTACCCGGGGCAGTGGTTCCTTCCCTGTATGCATCGCAATCACAACATATATATATCATAATAAGTATCATAACAGTATAACAAACGTCGGCCTCCGCCAGACACTCCATGCACTCAGGGCACATTCTTGGTGTACTGAATATACCAGTCGCCCACCACCGATCAGAGGTTTTTAACTTATTGGCTGGGCTATCTTAGTCTACCAACACGCGTGCTTGGGACATTCTGTCCATCCCACTTAGAGTTGCATCCACTCTTCTACCACAGCAAAGCAAGAACAGAAGGAAAATAGGCACCCGGACAACATAAGAAATTTATATTGGTTCCCTAAACTTGGTACAGCCACTCTTCTACCACCCAGATAGGAATCTACTAGCAGGGTTTTGATCAGGTGACCGCCACCACAAGATCTATTTCCAGGGAGATCTCACAACCCTTTGAGTATTTGATCAGCTGCCCAAAAACCAAGAATATACTTTTGAAGGGAGTTAATAAACCCTTTATACAGGAGGTGAGAGGAGATGTTGTCTTCTCTTTCTCTAATCAACAGAGAACACTAGTGGATTGTCGTTGTCAAGGCTCCTTCTGAAATCACTTAGAGCCTTGCTCGGGGTGTAGGTGTTCAGCCTTGTCTTGAAATGATGTCCATGAACTTTCTGACTGATTGAAAGTTGTTGTCCTTGAATGTTCCTGGAGAAGAAGTTGAAGAAGACTCTTAATATCTATTTGTTGTTCGTCTTCAGTCTTCAGTAACAGTAAGGGGAAAACAAGTTGTTTTCTACACAGAGAAGAAGCAGATGTTCTTCCGTATGTTTCTGTAATTCTTCTCTGTTAGTTCCTGTGTATTGCTTGCTTGTTGTCTAAAACGAGAAAAACCACTTTCTTTAAATTTTTGTTTTCAAATTGTCCTTTGAATTTGAATTCCAAGCATTGATTTATGATTGCCTGGAGAATGAAAATAACTGGAGAATATTGTCTTTAATGAGTTTCCCAAACTGTCCCAATAAATTAAGCAAGTAATTAAACCTGATGAAGACCATAAATAATGCTGCCAATAACAGCTATATTCAAGAGAATATGTGCATTAATTACTCAGGAAATTACTGCTAAATAATATATGGAATAAGGATAGAAATATGGAAAAACTCTACGTCTGGCACTGGACAGATATTGTCGACCTCTAAACAGATTTCGTCGAACGGAGATCCAAGTTTGTCGAGCTGAGAATTCATGTTCGTCGACCCGAGCACAGCAAACTGCATTCTGGAAATGTCTTGCCAATTCTGCTGTCCAAGTTCGTCGAGCTAAGAATCTATCTTCATCGAGCTAAGTTTAGCGAAAATAAACTAGAAAGAATATGTTGAAGCTGAACTCCAGATTTCGTCGATCTGAGCTCGAATATCGTCGAGATTAACTCAGAGAATTAACTCTGAGTTCGTCGATCTGCGATCGACTATGGTCGAGCTGAGTTCGAAGAATTTTGAACTGATAATTTTGAACTTGAATTTCTTCTAAGTCTTGAGTCTCCTGAAGTTTTCAGCTAGCTGGTCCATGAAGGTTGAACCTAATGACTACCCTAAACTCTAGGACTCAAAGACTTTACCCTGGCCATACAATATGGGTCAAAATCTATCCTAATTAGCGAACCTAGCCCAAATCCAATCTAGGGAGCCAACATTGAAGAATCTATCATATATCCTAATCTCATTGATAATCCTGAAGAATCTTTCATAACACTTAGCTATATTATCAGTCTTTCTCTGCCTGAAGGCTTCATACTCTTGATTGAGCATGAACTTTCTGTCGTCTCTCACTTCCTCTATCCCCTCCATATAGACAACAAGATTGTCCCACATTTCCTCGGAGGTCTGGCAGTGCACAACATTCTGGAAAGTGGAGTCATCTATGACACTCACAATTATATTATGTGCCCTCTTGTCCATTGCGGCAAGAATAACTTCATCTTTTCTCATTTTTGCATAGGTCTTAGGTGTCTGGACATTAGCATCTAGACCTGAGACCTTCATAGGGATGAATGGCCCCTCTTTGACTGTATTAAAAATCTTAGGTTCAGCTGCTTCCATGAACATCCTAACCCTCTCCTTCCAGATGCCAAATCCTTCCTTCCTACAGATTGGAAGCCTCATGACACCCAACTCCTTATAGTTCACTCCTGAACACATAAGGATAGATTTTCTTGCTGACCTTGGAGATCTACTCCGACTGTTGGGTCTTTAAAGAGTAACCTCCCTCTAATACCAATTGAATGTTTTGTTTTCAAGGTTAGCTAAACACCTAGTGGTGGGGGGGGGGGGGTTAATAGAATTTAGGTCACTTTTTGATTTATTTAGACCTCAACTGATTTTGCTATGCTTAGCGATTTGTTTAATTTAGGATTCAAGATCAATCACAGATGACAAAATTGATTTATAGGGGTTCCCCGATCTTAGGTACGTCCATTGTTCCTCCCACCTCTCTAACAGCGTATTAGATGAGGTACAATAACAACACTCGGCTCCTAATAGCATACAACCCAGATCAGGTAGGACCTCTTAGTCTTCTCCAAGACCTACCACTCGGGCACTAAGCCCTATCTCAAATCCAAAGGATATAACAACTTAGGTGTAAGCCCTACACTCAGATCCAAAATAGATCCTACACTCAGATCAACAAATGATCCTACCTTAACCTTTATTACACAGGCCTATAACATAGATTCACACAAGAATCTTACCTCTCAGCCTTTATAGATCAGGCCTACACTCATATCCTAAAGGATCCTACAAAATAAACAATAGATGTGTTGATTTTGACACCAGAGGAGTTCTCTATGCTGCCTTTCCTGGATAGAGATTATCTCAGCCCTAGCTTCTTCTCAGCAACAAGAAAAACTGATCTTCAATACTGGACAGCTTGTGCAAAAAATTACTCAGAATCACTGTTCTAAAGTTGCAGATGAAGATAAATGATTAGCCTGATCTTATTTTCTTCAATTAGCCAACTTGCCTACATATATTTGAGAACTCTGCACCTTCTCCTTTTTCAAAATATGATTCCGAACTTGCTGTCACAGATGAACATCGCTTCAGCAATCTCGATTCGCTTTGAGGTTCACTGATCTGAACTTCTTCTTCAGGCTAGGCAAGAAGGCGAGGATGAAGATGATGTTCAGTCGCAAGAATACGTAAACACAAAATCGTAATTGCTTTCATCGACTAAGCCAATATTCTTAATTTATTGTACGCTTATTAACGACTCATTTCTTTTTGGGCCCAGCCCTAATTGCTGGAATATCACCTTCCTTTTACACAAGAAGACAACCAGCTAGCCATCAGTGCTATTAATGCTATTTTGTAGCTTTCCCTCACCTATTTTGAACATCGTTGATTTTGTTGACTTTTGCTGACGCCACCCCTTTGTGGACATAGCAAAATTTTCAGAATGCACTCAGGCATTGAGTGGCATTGAGTGAGTGGCCTTCACTCAATGATTCTGTACTTAGTCATTTTGCAGCTTCCTTGGCACTGAGTGGTGTTGAGTGAATGTACTTTACTCAACGATTCTGTACTTAGTCATTTTGCAACTTCCTTGGCATTGAGTGGTTTGAGTGAATGACCTTCACTCAACGATTTTGTACTTTGTCATTTTGAAGCTTCCTTGGCATTGAGTGGCGTTGAGTGAATGGACTTCACTCAAATCTTTTATACTTAGCTCAGCTTTCTGCTCTTTCTGTATCCTAGGCATTGAGAGCTTTGAGGGTAGCTTCATCACTCAACGCTTTCTGCTTTAGACTATTTTTTTTCTTCAGCAACCTTGTCGTTGAGAGCGTTGAGTATGGCTTCATCACTAAACTGTTTTGTACTTGGCTGCAACTGCTCCACTACATGATGTTGAGAGCATTGAGTGTAGCTTCATCACTCAATGCTTTTGTACTTCGCCCCAACTGCTCCACTGCATGGCGTTGAGAGCGTTGAGTGTAGTTTAATCACTCAACGCTTTTATACTTAGCCATTTTTCTATTTAACTCTTTTCCCTTGGATTTGACTGCTAGAGCATGACACAAAGCTTTCTGTCATCTGGCGTTGATTGAACTAACTTCACACAACGTCTGTTTATTTAGACAAATTTTGCAGTATATCTTTTATGGCGTTGATAGAATCAGTATGACGTTGATTGAACTGGCTTCACTTAACGCTTCTGGACTTAGTTTATTTTTCATTGACAAAAAATCTACGGCTTTAACTTAGCTGCAATACTCGACTAATTATGTTGCATTGTTGGGTACATTGGAAAATGTGTACCAGATTTGGAGAAGCCTCACCTAACTCAATGATATGCATCAAGTTATATTTGATGTTGTATTGAGTTATCATGTGCAGGTTAAGTAAATGGAAGAAATATTTTTCTAAGTACAAGTGTCGACACTTGAGAATGGATGTGTCGACACCAAGGGCCAGATTGTGTCGACACCCAGAATTTATGCCGGCACATAGAAAATTTGTCGACAACGATGTGTCGACACCAAGGGCTAGATTGTGTCGACATCAACAGGACTTGTGTCGACATACAGAGAAGCTGTCGACTCATTCCAGAATTCTGTCGACAACGACTGTGTCGACATACAGAACTTGTGTCGACACACACCAGAATTCTGTCGACACCCAGAAGTTATGCCGATAGTGAAAGAAGAAGCTGTGTCGACACCCAGAAGTTATGTCGAAAGTGAAGCAGAAGCTGTGTTGACACCCAGAAGTTATGTCGACACTAAAAGCAGAAGCTGTGTCGACACCCAGAAATTATGTCGACACTGGAAGCAGAAGCTGTGTCGACACACGGGTCTTATGTCGACACATTTAACAGATGTTGTGTCGAGTACCAGAAGAATGACTATGTCGACACATGGAGTGTTGTGTCGACATCATCAAGTCTTATGTCGACACTTAGTCTATTTGTGTCGACATATGTGGAGCAGTTTGCTGAGTGGTTGATGCTGAGTTGGAAAACCTTAACCAACCGATCTGACACTTTTGTCAGAACTGTCAAAAGACTGTTACAAACCGGATCAGCCGGTAATCGGGAGGAAACTCTATATAAAGTACTGGCTCAATACAACATACAGTTAATCAATTGTAGAAGTGAAGTAGTGAAAAAAATGGAGAAGAGAAGCAAGGAACACTACATTAAAGAAGTGAATTCTTCAGAGAGAAGTTTTCTACAACAAGAAAAGGGGAAACCCTTACGAAGGCAGATCCCGATCAGTCTGCAAGGAAGATTCAGATTTCGTTCTGAATTCAAGAAGGAAGCTATCTGAAGATTAACATCTACATCAAGTGAAGATCAACCTTATTTTGTTCTATCAAGAAGCTTGAAATGGCTAAGTCAAGTTGGATCTGAAGATCAGTCCATTCAAGAACTGATCAAGAAGCTAACCAGTGAAGAGATTCATCTGGTCCAATTTCTGTATCATATTATCAAATTATTTCTGGTAGGATCTGTTGTTAGATCTGAGTTGTAAGCCTGTAATTATAAAGGCTGAGGTAGGGCTTTTGACTAAGCTGTAGGAGTGGGATATCACTCTGAGTTGTAGGCCTGTGAAAGAGGCTGAGGTAGGGCTTGTGCCCGAGTTATAGGAGTGTGGATTCACTCTGAGTTATAGGAACAATTCTTGGTTCTAAGCTGTAATATCTGCTGATCTGAGAAGTGGAAAAAAGTTGGGCCGAATCCAGTTCATTACTGGATAGGCGAAGGGGGAAACTGGATGTACCCAGACCTTGGGGAACCACTATAAATCTAGTGCGTGCTGTGCTATGTTCATTATTCTGTGATTTGAATTGTTGTAGTGCTGAGATAAATTTTGTTATTTGCCTAAAGTTTTTTGAAGAAAAATTTAGAACCTATTCACCCCCCACCCCCCTCTAGGTGTCTAGGCTCTTGAAATCAAGTCTTTCAAATGGTATCAGAGGGAGGTTACTCAAAGTTTGACCTAACAGTCTGAGTAGATCTCCAAGGCAAATAACAGATTTCAAGAATGGGGTCAATAGGGAATCAGAAGGAATTTGGATCTATGAAACTGCCTATCTGTAGGAAAGAATGCTTTGGCATATGGAAGGAAAGGGTCAGGTTGTTCATGGAAGCATCTGATCCAAGAATCTACATCACAGTACAAGAGAGTCCCTTCATTCCAATAAAGGTATCAGTTCTGGATGCAAATGTTCAAACCCCTAAGAGCTATTCTGAAATGACTAAGGATGAGATCATCCTGGCAACATTTGACAAAAGAGCACAAAACATTATAGTAAGTGCTATAGATGATGCCACATTTCAGAATCTAGTGTACTGTAAAACCTCCAAGGAAATGTGAGACACCCTAATTGTCTACATGGAGGGAACAGAAGAAGTCAGAGAGGACAGAAAATCTATGTTGAATCAAGAGTATGAGAGCTTTAGACAAACCAAGACTGACAGCATAGCTGAATGTTACAAAAAGTTCTGCAGGATTGTCAATAAGCTGATGACCTATGGCAGAGTCTTCAGCACATATGAACTGAATGACAAGTTTCTGAGGTCACTAACAAAGGACTAGGACACAAAGATATGTGCTATCAGAGAAGTGGCCAAGCTTGCTAATACTCCTGCACCCACACTATTTGAAAAGCTGCTATATATGAAATGTAGCTCACTGCCAGAAAAGAGGAGGAGAAAAGCAGTAGGCCTGAATACAAAGAGAGGTTTGTATCCTTCAAGGCTGAATGCACAATAAAGGGTTGGAAAAGGTATTTTTCTCCTCCCAGAAGGAGTGCTGATGCTGAAGAAGAAAATCTTGACAACAACACATCAGATAGCCACACCTTTGATGAGGACTATGCTGCCTTTACAAGGAAATTCCAAAGGTTCATGAAAAAGAAGAAATTGAGAACCAATCCATCAACATCTTTTTCTAAGGATGAGTATTACAAGAAAAAAAGACTCCCAAGGAGGACATGTATGCATCAAAACCTAGTAAACAAAATAATACTAAGATTGTGTGTTATTGTTGCAACAGGCCTGGACATGTCATAGCTGACTGTCCAGACAAGAGGACTGAATCTAAAGATAAGAAGAAGCATCAAGTGAAAGGCAAGAAGGAGAAATCTCTTGTTGCTCAGAAGCAGAAGAGTTGGACAGACTCTTCATCTTCAGGATCAAAAGATGAAGATAATGCAGAAGCATATGTTGGGCTAATCTCAACAGAAGAGGATTCTAGGGAACTAGAATTTCTGCAACTGTTGGACTCCATAAATGCAGTAGAAGAGTTTTGCTATAGAGGGCTGATGGCTCTATCAGAAAATGATCAGTGCTAGGATCAGCCTGGTCCTAGTAAGGTCTACATTTCTCCCTCAGCTTCAGATTACTGCACTGCATCAGATTCAGAAACTTCTGCATCAAGAGATGTGGATGGTTCTGAATCAGAGGGGGATGTGCATCAACTCATTAATTAGTATGGTGGGTTACTGCAAGCTCTGAAGAGGAGCAAGTTTCTTTTTGAGGAGCAGGCCAAAGAGATTGAGTCTCTGAAGCAGGCTACATCAGATACAGCCTTGTTGATAGATTCAAAACTGAAGGAGATTGTCAAACTAAAAAACATTACTGTAATTCAAATGGGCACAATCTCTTTCAAGGAGAATCACATCAAGAAACTAGAGGCAAAACTTCAGCAAGAAAGAGAGTTAGTGGCTAAATTCTCAAAACCAAAATATGTCTTGCCCTTAATAGATAATTTCATTTCCCATAAACGGAAGACTGGTTGAGGTTTCAAGGGTAGAACTAGGGCCACCAATTTTCAAAGAAAAGGTAAGGCTCCAGCTCAGCCACTAGCTTCTAAACCCCCTATTTTCTTTCGGAAAGTGATGCAACCAACAAACAGGTATGATCATGATAGTACTCATGGTCACTGTGAGGATGAAGGTCTCATGGGCAAGGGTGCAAATACCCATAGATCACACTATAGGCAAGCCCATCAGGTTCAAGAGGAAGTCTTGGGATTTACTGCTCCAGCACCTACACTAAACAGAACTGCTGGCAACAAAGTAGTAAAGACTGTACCTAAGAGAAGGTATAATAGGTTTGACTGTTGGTGCTGTGGCAAACTGGGCTATTTTGCCAGGGATTGTTGGTTCAACACAAGTGTTAAAACCAAGAGTAGTTTACCTGTCAGAACAGCTGCAGGATTTCAACCTAACAATGACCTAGGACCCAATAACAATTTGGGTTCTAAGGGTAGGTGATTTTGTATTTGATGTAGGTGAATCCAAGTGACCATACCCCTATATGGTACTTGGATAGTGGATGTTCCAGACACATGACTGGAATAAGGAGGATGTTGAGGGACTATGTACCCATAGAGAATGGACCTAAAGTAATCTTTGGTGGTTCAAAAAAAGTAATTATCAAAGGATTTGGTAACATTTTTAGTGATTCAATTACTATCACTAAAGTGGCTTTTGTGAAGGGTCTGAAACATAACCGGATCAGCATAAGTCAACTTAGTGATCTAGGTTATGACATCTCTTTTCTCAAAGGGGAGTGCCAAATAAGAAGGTCAAGTAATCAAGAGCTTATTTTGACTGGCACTACAAAAGGGAATGTATATTGTCTTAACCTAGATTGTTAGTTTGACAACTCTCCCATATGTCTAGTTGCAGGATAAAAAGCTTGACTATATGTCAAATGGCACAAGAGGCTTGCCCATCTGAACTATAAGTCAATTGGACAGATGTTTAGCATGGGGTTAGTGAGGAATGGTCCTCAAGTCAAGTGCATTAAAGAGGGTGTGTGTTCTGCTTGCCAAAAGGGCAAACAGACTAAGTCCTCTTTCCATACACTTGATATCAAAGATCCAATGAGATATTTATATCTCTTGCATAGGATTTTTTTGGTCCTATGCCAGTTCACAGTCTTGGCAGGAAAATATACACATTTGTTATTGTGGATGACTATTTTCCAGACTTTTGTTAGACAAATTCAGAATGAATATAATAGTTCTGTAGTCAAAATCAGAAGTGATCATGAAACTAAATTTCAGTCTGAATGTATGACAAAGTTCTGTGATGAATTTGGGATTCATCAGGAACTCTCCTCACCTAGAACTCCTCAGCAAAATGGAGTTGCTGAAAGAAAGAATAGGACTCTAATTGAGGCAAGTAGAATACTACTTAGTGACACTACTCTCCCAGAGTAATTCTAGGCTGAGGCAGTAAATACTGCATGTCACGTTCTCAATAGAGCCTCCATCAATAAGAAACATAAGATGACTCTCTATCAGATTTTGAAAGGCAGAAAACCAAACATTTCCTACTTTAGAATCTTTGGTAGCAAGTGTTATGTTTTAGTTAATGGTAAGCACTACCAAACAAAGTTTGCTGCCAAGTCCCTAGAAGGGATATTTGTTGGGTACAGTAATAATAGTAGGGCATATAGAATCTACAACTTAACTACCTAAGTTGTAGAGTAATCTGTTCATGTTGTATTTGATGAGTCTAAGTTGATTAATAGTGAATTGTCTAGTTCTTCAGTTAGTTCTACAGGTCTAACAGACAGGCTGGACAAGCTGACCATCTATGAAGAAGTGCCTGCTAGGCTTGATGAAGATAAAGATGCTTGCTGTACAGGGGGAGAACAAGTCTCACTGGATGAAGAAGACAATGAGGAGCATCAGGTTGAGGAAAATGAAGAAGGCCATGAGGTTGACAGATTTCCTCCAGCAAGAATACACTTGAAGGATCATCCAACACACCAAATTATTGGTGATGCAAGTCAAGGTGTTATGATAAGAAGCAAAAGTATGAACTCAGTCCTATGTTCTAGCTTCTTGTCACAAATAGAACCCAGAAAGTTTAAAGAAGCCATGCTAGTCACAAACTGGATTGATGCCATGCAAAAAGAGCTGGCTCAATTCAAAAGATGTAATGTATGGGAACTGGTTCCTAGACCAAAAGATCACAACATCATAGGAACCAAGTGGATCTACAGAAACAAACTAAATGAAAATGGCACTATATTCAAGAACAAGGCCAAATTGGTAGCAAAAGGCTACAGGCAAGAGGAAGGGATTGACTTTGATCAAACCTTTGCCCCAGTGGCAAGGTTGGAGGCTATAAGATTGTTCTTGGCCTATGCTGCCTATCAAGGGTTTAAAGTAGATCAAATGAATGTAAAATCAACATTCTTGAATGGTGACTTAAAAGAGGAAGTCTATGTAGAACAACCTTCAAACTATGCAGGATGAAAAGAAGACAGGAAATGTACAACATGAACCTGTCAATTCCTAGGAGGAAGGCTGGTGTCATGGTGCAGCAAGAAGCAAACAAGTATAGCTATATCAACAGCTGAGTCTGAGTATGTAGCTGCAGGTAGTTGTTGTGCACATCTGTTGTGGATAAAGCACCAACAAGAAGAATATGACATCAAGGTATGTAGAATTCCATTGTTTTGTGATTCTACCAGTGCAATTTCTATTGCTAAGAATCCTGTATCACACAGTACAACCAAGCACATAGAAATTAAATTTCATTTCATCAGAGAACATGTTGAGAAGGAAGATATTATTCTAGAGTTTGTGAACACAAATAATCAATTAGCTGATATATTTACAAAACCTCTGGATGAAATTAAATTCAATTATTCTAAAATTGAATTAGGTATGTTGAACCTAGAATAGGTTAGCACAAACTTCTCTAAGAAGAATTAGTAAGTACAAAATTTCTCAGGAAATTTGTCTGAGTACAAAGTTTGTGTCGACACAAGCAACTTTGTGTCGACACACTCAGTATATTGTGTCGACAAAGAATAAGGATGTATCGATACAGAAACAGTATATGTGTCGACAGAAGAATAAGTGTCGACACAACCTTGTCGAGACCTTATATCTAGAGGATTTTTTTTATATATGTGTCGACTCTGACACAAGTATGACGACACCTAGTCGTGTCGACTTATCCTAAGTTTTGTCGCGACCTAGGTCATCTTTGTTGACACATGTAAAAGTTTTGTCGACTAAGGCCCGTATTTTGACCTGCCCTTTACGCTAACACTATAAATAGGTCAAGCCAAATTTTGGTCGACTATGCTTTCAAAATCTAGGCTCTGCAGCTTGTGTCGGCAAAGACCTTCTCTTCTTTTCTCCTCCATCTCTCGACAATGGCGCCTCACCAAGATGATAAGTTGAATAAAGGATATAAGCTGGTTCGTGGAGGATTCACGACAGGTTCACAAGAAATACAGGATGTTGTTACCCTAGTTTCTGATAATGCATTAGAGTTCTTGGTCTCAGAACCAACAAAAATTTGGAAAAATAAAGTCATGGAATTCTATTCATCTGCTACCGTGGACCCAGAAGGGAAGAAGATCAAGGCCACAGTTCAGGATTCCCGAGTTAGACTAACTCTAAAGAATATCAGGAAATCACTCCAACTCCCCATGGCTAAGGATGATGATGAAATTATACCTTCCAGGACTAAAGAAGCACTAAGCTGGTGCGGGATGAATTCTAATACCAAGTTTGGATCATCCATTGCCCGTAAAGGGATGAATTCCCAAGGAAAGTTTCTGTCAGAGATAGTAGGCAAAGTGATACTGTGTAAAACTGGTGGACATGACAAAATTTCAGTCTACATATTCAATCTCAGGACAAGGTTCATTTTCTCCATAAAAACAGACCGGGCATCCATAAGTTTTGACAAAATTTAAGGAGTAAAGAAACCAAATCTGGGAAGGATTCTAAGTTTATGTCTCACTGCAATAATACCAGATGTTATGAACCAACTCTTAGGAACCAAAATCAACCACATGAGAAGAATGGATGTGAATATTCTACCTAGATGGGATAGAGTGTTGACAAAGGAAGTATCTACTCCACAAAAAGCTATTAAGAAAGATAAACAGCAGAAAAAGGTTATTCCACAAGCAGAATCCTCCAGTGATTCTGAAGAAGAAGTGGTCTTCAGTTCAAATGAAGAACACCAAGAATCAACAAGGAGATCATCTGCCACTGAGAATGTAGGATATGGTTAGATGCAGGGGGAGTATATTTCAGAGAGCACCATCCCACTGGATCAAGATCAGGATGTGCCTTCTCTAGGGGGAGCCAATGAACTTTCCCCAGTTCAATAAGAAGTCTTGCCTCCAGAAAGTGCTCCAGAGAAAGAGCAAGCTACTTTAGAGAGTGAAATAGCCACTCAAACAATTCTTGAGGTAATCAATGATATTAATCAATCTATACTAGATACTGAGCCAGATACATTAACTGTGCTTCTAAATAATGTTGAACAGATACCCCATGACAACATTCTTGCACAAGATGTATCTATGGATAATACACCTGCATTAGATGATATTTCATCAAATGTTCAAGCTACATATATTCCTTCAGTTCAACAGCAACACGAATTTAATCTTGAGGAATTATTCCCTGATTTACAAGAAGTAAGAACTGAGGTAGTTGTGCCAAGGACTGAGGGGGAGGAGCCAGGGACTCAGGGGGAGTTTCCAAGATCTGACAAAAAGATACCCACAAGTCCTAAGGACACAGTAAACCAAGAAAGTTCTTCTGAATCTGATGATGGAGAAGCATTAAGAGCAAAGAAGAGAAAACTGATGGTTTACAAGAAGAAAAGCTCAAATTATAAGAAATCTTTACAGACAGCCTCACAACCCGCTCCAACAGTTGATTTTAGTTCACTGTTGGTTGCTATGCAAATTAAAATGGATGAGCAAAGAGCAGCCATGAAAAAATATATGGATGAAACTCATGAAGATTTGCAATTCTACTTGGCTCAAGATATAAAATCAAGCAGATTTGAGGTAAACCAGAATAAAAAAGAGATGACAGTTTGCTTCCATAAAAGAGGTAATGATGTAGTATACTTGGCAAAGCACCAACAAGAACTCATTACTAAAGTGGATGACATTGCAGTTAAGCAAGGTTATGTTCTTGAGAATCAAATCAAGATGAATGATAACCTCAAAGAGTCACACTTTGCCATTCTTACCAAGGTTGATACTCTAACCACTGCTCTCAAAGCTGAAGTATCCAAGCAGATCAAAGAAGATCTTGTTGTTGTTCAGGACACTTTTACAAAATCTCACAATAATATTTCTGATTTCTTGCAGAAGTTCAGGAATTATTACAAGGAAGGCACAGATTATCTTGTTAATCAAGTCAGATTTCAGAAGGATGATTTTAGATATCATATTGACAGAGAAGTCATAAAGGGGGAGAGAGTGTTAGTCAAAGCCAGCTCAGATCATGCTAAATAGATATCAAATAGCATCAGAGCAACTCTTGGATATCCCCCCTTGTGCGATGATGACAATGTTGCTGAGTCTGGCATGCAACCTGCCTATATTGAGTGAGATCAACCTGAAGTTGCTCAAGTCATTTACCCTCAAGCTGATTTTAATATGGTTCCACAAGAGGCTAAAAATATTATTATTGAAAAAGTGGAAATGTCAGTGGCTGCCAAGGAAGCTCAGAAGGAAGCTCAACTCTCAAAGAAAAGGTTTAGAGAACATGTAGAGTTGAAGCCTGATTTTGAGCAATGGAGTCCTACTTCCAGGAATATTATATTGACTGCATGGAAAGCTGTGAAGGACAAGACCCATGAAAGGGGTAAATGGTACACTGAGCAAGAATAGAATAAGTATGAAGCCAGGCAGGAAGCCATTCTTCAATACAGAAGAAAAGCAAAAGCTGGGAAGTTACCTGCTAATGCTCTGGAGCCTTGCAAGTACTTCCCAAAGCCTTTTCATTATTTTGAAAGGCAAAGGATAAGGGCTGAAGAACAGAAAAAGAAGGATCTGAAAGGAAAACAACCTGCTGATGATGTTGAACCTACTGTGCAAGCTCAGATCAAATCAGGAAAAGACATAGTGATCAAGGAGCCTGATCAGCCTTAGGATAAATTGACTAGATTCTTATAACATTGTAATCTTCAGTTTTTAAATCCATGTAATCTGTTGACAACACACTTTTGTGAAGTTTAAACAAAATAATGATTTGTGCTTATTAAGTTAGTATCATATTCTGTGATGATATTGTTACCGATTTTGTTTATATGTTACCCTGCCATTGAATGCTTTTATACATCATATTGTTATTTTATTATAAGTGATGTATATCACTGACTAAGGGTTATGACTTCTCCAAATAGGGGGAGATTGTTGGGTACATTGGAAAATATGTACCAGATTTGGAGAAGCCTCACCTAACTTAGTGATATGCATCAAGTTGTATTTGATGCTGTATTGAGTTATCATGTGCAGGTTAAGTAAATGGAAGAAATATTTTTCTAAGTACAAGTGTCGACACTTGGGAATGGATGTGTCGACACCAAGGGTCAGATTGTGTCGACATCCAGAATTTATGTCGACACACAGAAAATTTGTCGACAATGCTGTGTCGAAACAAAGGGCCAAATTGTGTCGACATCAACAGAACTTGTGTCGACACACAGAGAAGCTGTCGACTCATTCCAGAATTCTGTCGACAACAACTGTGTCGACATACAGAACTTGTGTCGACACACACCAGAATTCTTTCAACACCCAGAAGTTATGTCGATAGTGAAAGCAGAAGCTGTGTCGACACCCAGAAGTTATGTCGACCGTGAAAGCAGAAGCTGTGTCGACACCCAGAAGTTATGTCGACACTGAAAGCAGAAGCTATGTTGACACACAGAAATTATGTCGACACTGGAAGCAGAAGCTGTGTCGACACACAGAACTTATGTCGACACATTTAACAGATGATGTGTCGAGTACCAGAAGAATGACTATGGCGACACATGGAGTGTTGTGTCGAAATCATCAAGTCTTGTGTCGACGCTTAGTCTATTTGTGTCGACACATGTGGAGCAGTTTGCTGAGTGGTTCATACTGAGTTGGAAAACCATAACCAACCGGTCTGACACTTTTGTCAGAACAGTCAGAAGACTGTTACAAACCGGATCAGCCGGTAATTAGTAGTAAACTCTATATAAAGGACTGGCTCGATACAACATACTGTTAATCAAGTGTAGAAGTGAAGTAGTGATAAAATAGAGAAGAGATACAAGGAACACTACATTAAAGAAGTAAATTCTTCAGTGAGAAGTTTTCTACAACAAGAAAAGGGGAAACTCTTACGAAGGCAGATCCAGATCAGTCTGCAAGGAAGATTCAGATTTCATTCTGAATTCAAGTAGGAAGCTATCTGAAGATCAACTTCTAAATCAATTTAAGATCAACCTTATTTTGTTCTATCAAGAAGCTTTTAAACGGCTAAGTCAGTTTGGATCTGAAGATCAGTCCATTCAAGAACTGATCAAGAAGATCACCAGTGAAGAGATTCATCTGGTGCAATTTTTGTATCACATTATCAAATTATTTCTGGTAGGATCTGTTGTTCGATCTGAGATGTAAGCCTGCAATTATAAAGGCTGAGGTAGGGCTTTTGCCTGAGCTGTAGGAGTGGGATGTCACTCTGAGTTGTAGGCCTGTGAAAGAGGCTCAGGTAGGTCTTATGCCCGAGTTGTTGGAGTGTGGATTCACTCTGAGTTGTAGGAACCATTCTTGGTTCCGAGCTGTAAGATCTGCGGATCTGAGAAGTGGAAAGAAGTTGGGCCGAATCCAGTTCATTATTGGATAGGCGAAGGGGGAAAGTGGATGTACCTAGAGCTCGGGGAACCACTATAGATCTGGTGCATGTTGTGTTGTGTTCATTATTCTGTGATTTGAATTGCTGTAGTGCTGAGATAAATTTTGTTATTTGCCTAAAGTTTTTTGAACAAAAATTTAGAACCTATTCACCCTCCCCCCTCTAGGTGTCTAGGCTCTTGAAATCAAGTCTTTCACGCATGGCATTGATAGAGTTGACATCACTCAATTCCTGTGGACTTAGCTTTTTTTTTTTTGCTTCCACTGCTTAGGCATTAACATACCCGACTTTATTCAACACTTTTTTTGCTATGGTGTTGAGTGAACTTCCTTCACTCAATGCCAGTGGACTTAGCTGCATTTCTTTATCTAGCTTCCTTCCTTAAGAAATCTGGCATTGAGTGAGCTTACTACAATCAAAGCTTGTGGACTTAGGCAATTTCTTGCCTATCCAGCTAAATCCTTTGTGTCCTCTTGTCCTATTATTGTAAAAGGACTAACATGTATGCATTAACCTGCAGCCATATCAAATACAACTTGGTGTATATCATTAAATTATTTGACTTCATTATAAATCAAAAGTGTTAGATCTGTAGTTATTATCTTGGAGAGATGTCAACTCAAAAGTGTTTGAATGGCGAGATGAAGATTTCCTAAGAAGAGACCATACTATGACCTGTCCTAGGTATTTGATGTCTTCAACCTCTCCTCTCTTCTTTGTGAATAGGATGGACTTGGTTTCTTGAAGAGGAATGGTCTATTGAAGGTGAATAAGGGTGGAGGAAAATTTGTGAGTGGTTTCGAACACATAACTAAAGTAAGAAGTTGAACCAGTGTCGTTCATCTTGCTATAAGAAGCGTGCAAAAATCTACTTTCTATGCGCAACAAATTTAAGGCTGTTTTCGAGTATGTTACGGCCAGATCTGCGTTTTTGACTAAACATGAAAGTCATAGCCCTTGGAAATACATTTCCAACTGATGGTCACACATTTTCATATGAGTCTTGTTGCCTCAGGAATCTCCAGTCGAAGTTGATGTACATTTCTTAAGTACATGTTCTCGTGTTTGTGTAGAACTGAGTTTGGATTTGGTAGAGAGTTCGTAGCAAAATATTCTTGAGTTTTTGGTAAACTTAGTCTATACGTAATCACGATAAAAAATGGTTTGGTGAAACATGATTGTGTAAACAGTTTGAAGGAGTTCGATAAACAAAATGTTTGGTTAAGTTAGTGAACAAATGAATTGATACATTTGGTTGTACAAATGATATTCTTGTGAAATCCAGTAGGGATGTGCATGAACTGGGTTTGGATTTGGTTGAGCACCTTTCAAGCCATATCCCCACTTTCTTATCTTGGGATGGAGTCAGCTATTCATACTGAAATGGCTCAACACTATGCAAGAATTAATGTCTAGAATCAAATGTCCAGCCAATTTTGTTGTGACCATAGCATTGTCGGTCTTGGAATTATATGAGAAGAGGTGGTGGAAGTCACTCATGTATTCCACTTTTTAAGGTCAATGGTACACAGAGATCAGCTAGGATAAGTTTTCTGGAGCTTTCCTAGAGCATTTTATTCCATCGACCGCTCGAGACGAACTTGAAGAAAGATTGCTGTAGTTAAAGCAATGATCTAAGCTTGTGACGGAATATCAATGGGAGTTTGCGCACCTCACTAGGTTCGTTGATGCCTACGAGTTGGATGACCGTGGTTACGTAAAGCGATTTTACAAAGGCTTGCAAGATCCCCTAAAACAAGCCCTTTTGTTTAAAACATACTTGAGTTTGGCTAAGTGAAAGTCCACCTAGTGTCGGCAAAGTGCACCTATGGGGGGGGGGGGGGGGGAATAGGTGACGTGTAGCGCTTTTGCGGAATTTACGAATGTACCTGCACAATAAAAATAAAGAGCACAGCACACAGAATACACAGGCAATTTATAGTGGTTCCCTGACTTGGGTACATCCACTTTCCCCCTTCGACCTATCTCCCAACAAGGGACGACTCGGTCTCTTCTCCAACAGGATTGAAAGTCCAATCCCTGCACTATCGGTAAGGAACCCTTCCACACGTGAGAGTCAACACTCCCACAAAACGGGTTGCACCCAACCCTTACAACACGGAACAATAGTTCCTTTACAACAAAAGTAAATATAGAATGTACACGAGATACAAACTTCGTTTGGAGACTACGGTGTTCCTCTTCGTTCGACGATGTGTTCGAGAAGTCAACGAAGAGTCTACAACCTTGGTCTCTCTTGGAGAGGATCTCCCCAGAACCAGCGGCGGCAACACGAGCGACGGCTAGCTTCGGGATCGTCGGCTATGATGATGAGCGGCTGCTGAACTTGGAGATCCAAACTTCGTTGCGAAGCAAGCTAGGTCTACCAACGGTCACTCTAGGATCAGTCGTCTCGATCGATTCGGACGGGGGAGTTTTTCCCGGTCAACAAATCGAGAGACAAGAGATCTTCGGATAGACACGTGAGACTCAGAGCTTTGCTAAGCTTCTGCCGCCGGAGATCACGAAGGATTCCCGATTGTTTACGGCGACCAACGTGCCCGAGCACGACGGCGGCGGCGGAGAGGAATCGCGATTTTAGGGTTACGTCGTGGCTCGGTTTCTTTCTCCGTATCTTACTGTTCAAAATACCCGAATATATATACTGTAGATAACTCCAATATGACCGTTTGTGGGACCCACAATAGAAATCCCTAAATCCCGGTCCAGAAAATTGACAGCTGTAGAATCCGGTTCAGGAACATCCCGAGAAAACGCTAAGTGAAAATCGGCGAGAATCGCAGGTGATTCTCGACGAATCGGCGAGAATCACCAAGTGATTCTCGACGATTCGTCGAGAATCGCTAGTGATTCTCGACGAATCACTTATTGATTCTCAGCGATTTTCACTTGGTATCCATGATCTGCTTAACCACTGATTCGGCGAGAATCTAGTGATTCTCGCCGAATCTTACTTGGCACCGTTTTGAGGTAGCCAGAAGGAGTCGGCGAGAATCACTAATGATTCTCGTCGATTCGGCGAGAATCACTAGTGATTCTCGTCGAATCGGCGAGAATCACTTGGTGATTCTCGTCGAATTTTCCTTGGACGAATTTTCGTCTTCCACCTAGGAGCTGCTCCTTGACCCATCCATGCTCCTTGTCTTCTCTTGCATATGAACGGCCCTGTACTTGAAAGTAAGTGCACTCCAATAGAGAGAGTACACGTAGGCCAACACACTGATCTGCTCAACGAGGGATTACGTCTTGCAGACCCGTGTATATTGACCTACTGCACCCTGACATTGGTGTGCACTTAGCGTGGAGGAGCTGCAAGTACAACTTAAGATGTTTCATCAAATACATTGTGAATTCATCTTAGCTTGACAGGTGGCTTCCTCAAATCCAGGTAATTGTGGATACAATACCCAACAATCTCCCCCTATTTGACGAAGCCAAAACCCTACTAGCTAAGATGAATAACACCTATCAAATAATAAACATAGCATTCAGAAATTAAACATGCAGCACAAGAGAATATATGCAACCAGATCAGGACTTGAGTCATTCACAATTTCAAATATATATACCAATATATATATATATACACATATAATCTCAGAATTGTTCATATGATAACAATAATCATTAAATGTTCTTAAGACAAAGTGACAAGCTATAAGTTATTGACTATTTTTCCTTAGCTAAGTCACCCTTAGGATTTTGAGCCAAGTACTTCTTGCTTTGCCTCTCCATGTATTCTTTGGGCTTCGGGTAATACCTAGGAGGAGGAACTTTATCTGCATCCTTGTTGTTTCTGAAAAAGATGTTGCGTTTCGCTTCAAACGTTTTGTGCGTTTCCCACTCATACTGGCTATATACTTCGTTTCGATTGATCTCTCCTCTTTCTTGCAGCCAGAAGGTGTCTAAGATGATGTTCCTTGAAACTGGACTCCACCTTTCATTTCGTACATCCTCCTCACTCATTCTGATTCTCTTCTCAGCTAGAGTCTCCTTGGAGGTCCCTTCCTGAACTTTTCTCTTTCCCGTGGCTTTTGCTAAGGCCTCTTGGTCAAACATGCTCCTCAGTTTAGCTTTGGAGAGAGCCCTAGCATCAGCGTCATTTGTGGGAACATCTACAGCACTTGTACTTAAATCCTCAGCAGCACATACTCCCTCAGCGGCCGTAGATGTCTCAGGAACATGAATACCTGCAGGATTGTCAGGCAGAACGACGCCTAACGTACCTAACGCCTGTTGGAGCATCCACCAGCAGCTCTCATAGACATATTTGCTTGATTGTGCGAAGTGTGTGCTCATGCTTTCTTGAAGCTCGGCCAACTTAGCTATATACTCTTTCTCCCCCTTTTTGGCTTCGACAGCGATGCAGTTTGCATATGAGTGCAGGGAGTCATCAATATGCTTGGTGGTCTTGGAGAATTCAGAGACCAAGGCCTGCTTATTGGCGTTAAGAGTGACCATATTACCGTCAAACTTTTGAATGTTGTTGGAGACAACATGTGCATTCTGATTTACGACAGCAAGAGTATCAGTGTTCTTTTTCAATCCGGCCATAAGGAGTGTGACAGCTTCGCCGGCCGCGGTATACTTTTCTTCAAATTTCTTCTCCATCACGTCCAGTTTATGGTTGATTTCCACCATATACTTGAGCATCAGATTTTCAGAAGTCTTAATCCTTTCAGCAGTTTATGCTGAGCGTTAGCAAAGGAGTCTTTGAGTTCATTCACAATTCCCTGAATGACATTTACTGTGTGAGTGGCTAGCTCATCTCGTAACAGAATAGTCGGAGGCATTTCTTGGCCTTGCTCTTCAGCAGACGCATCTGTAGAGCTGGATACAATCACAGTCTCTAATGGAGGAATGTTGCGGCCGCTGTAGATCTATCTGACTCCCCCTCCACTGGTGAGGCTTGTCAGATGGAGGTTCAACAGGATCCGGAGCCTCAAATACTTCATGTCCCGCATGTCCTTCATCCTCTTCGTAATCATCCAAGAAATCATCTATAGCAGCAGCATCCTCTTCCAACTCTTGGTCAGCAGTCCCTGTGCATCAGCTTCGTTCCTTGAGTGTTTCTGTTCAGGACCTCCTCATGCTCCAGCTCAGGTTCACTTTCTTCATGAATTTCGGCCACCGCATCCCTGGCCACCTGGGAGATGTCAGATATTACCTCATTATGAGGGGGTAGAGGCTCCCCCTCGATTCCTGCAGTCAAGGTATCAGGAATTTCACCGGGGGTTACTGCTGGGGATACTCCCTGTTGCTCTTCCACTGCAGTCTGCCCAATACGCCTCTCCCATCGATCAAACACACTTGTGTCCATCTTCTTCAAGTAGTGGAGAGGGACACCCTTACTCATGTCGAATTTGTCTCCATTTAGCTGGTTTAGATATAGACTTAAGATGCGGCCAAAACTTGGAGAGCCAAGGTGTCCTTGATCTTCTAGAACAGCAACTCCCCCCAGTTAAACCTCTTGCGGCAGACGACGGCTATCAGGATCTTGAACATATCCCCTGAGATATGATCATGAGAGCCTGGCTTGCAGATGAGCACCTTTCCAATAATGTCAGACAGGAGCTTCCCTTCTTCATTCATCTCTTTTCTCTTTATTGACCGAGTTCCCCGTGGGAGACCGCAGAATAAGAGAGTTCTGGTTTTGTCCTCGTCCTCCAGATAGTCCTCATGCTCCGAGCTAGAAAGCTGCAGGTAGCGAGTCAGCTTGCTGGCAGACAGCTTGACCTTTGCCCCAGCCACCTTGCTTTTGATTACGGAGTCGCCATTTCGGAGTCTTGCGGTAGCGAAGAACTCCAGCACCTCTTTGTCCAGGATTTTGCAAGGGTGCTCCAGGACGAATGTTAGCCCAGCCTCTTCCAACATCAGAATGATGTTGCGGAATTCGTCCGAGGCGTGAGAGAACCCAGTCCGAACAAGCTCGCAACCAGTGACCAACCCAGCAGTTGTCCTTGGGGCCATTGCAGATATAGAGAGAGAGAATCCCTACTCTAAGCATTAATGAACATTCAAAAAGAAAGCGCCACTAGTGAGAGCGTCCAAGTACGGGTGAGGAAGAGGTTACCTAAGGGCTTATACGGAAGTGAGTTGGTGAGCTTCCTGCGAGAACTCTTCCTCGAGCGTCCTTTGGGAAGACATTCGGTGGATAGGAGAGTTTCCTGCGGGGTTCGGCCTTGCTAGAACCTTGCGAGAACCTTCTCGATTTGACGATGGACCTTGCAAGAACCTTGCGGTCACAGAGACACTTCGCGATTTGACGAGAAACTTGCGAGAACTTACGGGAAGAAGATGGACAGCCGGATTCGTGTAGCGATGAGCTTCCTGCAAGGGTCGGCGGGAATCAACGGGAGTTTGCGAAGGTGGTGCGACGAGCTTCCTGCTGGTCTCTACGAGTCGGCGGGAGAGCTCTTGTGGGTTTCAGCAAGTCTGCGGGTTTCGGCGAGTCGGCGGAAGACCTCTTGCGGGATATCTGCTGCGACGTGAGGCGGGATTCGTGAAGAAGACGAAGGGTCGGCGTGATTTGTCTAATTCGGCGAGATTTCAAGTATATAATGGGTCGGCGGGATTTGTCTAATTCGAAATTGAGAGGTTTCTTGACTAGGAATTTTCACGTTGAGACGCATTGCAACATTTTTGAATTCTTCTGATGTCAAGTCAATATAAAAAATGATAAATACATGTATATTTTAAAGTCAATCTATTTGGATTTGAATGAGGCTTTTCCAAAAACTTTTTGATGTCAATTGTGAGTTGTCGAGATTCACGATGACATATCTTCATTAACTCTTTATTGATGTATAAAGGTTTGCATGCATCGAGTTAACATATCCTTAGAGGGGCCCACATACATGTAAAAGCATAAGTATAAATATACACATGGATAGAAATATATATATATATATATTTTTAAATGAGGATGGAATATGACACAAGTCCTGGAACTGATCAAGATTACCTGGGATTTTGAGAGTCATCGTCTTAGTCCCACGGTAGAACACATTAGAGGCTCAATGTGAGTATGCTCAAGTAGATATCACGTCTGTTATTGCAGACGCTTGTTCCAATTTTGTCTTGAGCCACCTACTGTCTAGTTCCCATCATATTCACGGGAACCTAGACTACCCTGCAAGAAAGAATTACTTTACCTTAGGAACCCAAATCATATTGGGTCCTAGGTTCCTGTTAGCATAAGCACGCAACTGCCTTCCTTCAGAAAACCTGTCTGGAAGACTACCTCTGTCCCGAGAATGTGAATAAGCCCTTGCCGTGGGCACAGAGGGGTTTTGCCAATAGTCGATGGCAAAGTGCCCCACTTTGCCGCAGCACCAACATGGGTGAATGTTGTATCGCCGTTTCCGACCTGATCTAGTGACTGATGTAGTCACGGTCCTAGGTCTAAACGGGATATGGCATGATCTTGTCACAAAAATTCCTCTTCCATCGTGACACGTGGAAGGGTGGAAAGAATGCATGTTGTGAGCGTTATGAGGCCGGGAAGGTGGTGCCATTCTTTCAGGCATCTCCCTTACAGAGGCCCCATGGAACCTGACATCATGACTTCTATCCTCTCTATCCCGTGTCCTCGAGTGGTGAGAAGTCTTCTGTGAGCTGGGACATGCAAATCCACACTGTGTTGAGGCAGTGGCAGTGAATACGAAGGGCTCAGAATGAGCCTTAGGTATTCTCTCGTGGGTGGCCACGCCGGCCCTTGCACTCTGGGTGTCTCCACATGGGGACAGATCACCCTTGCAGTGACCACGACTATGCCTGTGGTCATACCTGAAGGCATGATGAGTTGCCTTCCTGCTTAGAGTGGGGGGTTGTAATACCGTTTCCCCATTTCTCCACGAATTGATAATCCGGGAGATCCACCCGTTTTCTTGCTTTCTCTTAATGGCATCAACCTTGGAGAAGTTTGATACTATTCTTTTCTCATTCTCCAGACTACTCTCTAGAGCTGAGATCTTAGAGTCCTTGGCCTTGTTGGACGCCAATTGGAGAACCAACAAGACCTTCAGTCGAGCAATCTCTTGAGCTTGCTCCTCAGCAAGTAGATTGCTTGACTGAAGGGCTCTCTTCAGGAATCAGCATTTTCTGAAGGAGGGCAGTTCCTGTCTTCAGAAATTTCAAGAGATACGGGGCAGGATGAAGAAGTTACCTGCACTTCTGTGTTATTGTCGTTAGATCCAGTGACTATTGTTTCATCCACATCAGAGCTGCTTTCCTCACTGTCCTCTTCAGTCTCTGACACGGACACTGGAGCTCTGATGCAGTCCGAGGGATCCTTGCCTTCATCTTCAGAAGTGAGGACCCCCACATACGCTTCATCCTCTGATTGACAGCATATTCCAGCTTTCTCTGACCCCCCCATCAGCTCAGAGATCATCATCCACAGAGATTTAGCCGTTCTACATTTTTCCAATCTAGAGCGAGAGGCTCCAGACCAGATATCCATGATAATTTGACGAATCCTCTCGTCCAAGTGAAATAGTGATAGTTCCGTCTCTGACATCTCAGCAATGCCCATGGGCACTTGGATCCCAGAGCCGGAGGTCTTCATTGGAATAAACGGACCCTCTTCCAGGATGAAGGATGCTCGAGGATCGATAGCATCAAGGTGAAATGACACTCTCATTCTCCAGATGGGATAATAATCCTTTGTGCATGCGGGGAGTTTGAGTGGCGGTATCTCATAATCCAGATCCATGCTTCTGACACTGGTGGCAGGATTTACTCAAGGTGTTAACCTTTTTGAAGAGCAACCTCCCTCTGATACCACTTGAAAGTCCACCTAGTGTCGACAAAGTGCACCAATGGGGGGGGGGGGAATAGGTGACGTGTAGCGCTTTTGCGGAATTTACGAATGTACCTGCACAATAAAAAGAAAGAGCACAGCACACAGAATACAAAGGCAATTTATATTGGTTCCCCGACTTGGGTACATCCACTTTCCCCCTTCGACCTATCTCCCAACAAGGGACGACTCGGTCTCTTCTCCAACAGGATTGAAATCCAATCCCTGCACTATCGGAAGGAACCCTTCCACACGTGAGAGTCAACACTCCCACAAAACGGGTTGCACCCAACCCTTACAACACGGAACAATAGTTCCTTTACAACAAAAGTAAATATAGAATGTACACGAGATACAAACTTCATTTGGAGACTACGGTGTTCCTCTTCGTTCGACGACGTGTTCGAGAAGTCAACGAAGAGTCTACAACCTTGGTCTCTCTTGGAGAGGATCTCCCCGAACCGGCGGCGGCAACACGAGCGGCGGCTAGCTTCGGGATCGGCGGCTATGATGATGAGCGGCTGCTGAACTTGGAGATCCAAACTTCGTTGCGAAGCAAGTTAGGTCTACCAACGGTCACTCTAGGATCAGTCGTCTCGATCGATTCGAACGGGGGAGTTTTTCCCGGTCAACAAATCGAGAGACAAGAGATCTCCGGATAGACACGTGAGACTCAGAGCTTTGCTAAGCTTCTGTCGTCGGAGATCACGAAGGATTCCCGATTGTTTACGGCGACCAACGTGCCCGAGCACGACGGCGGCGGCGGCGGCGGAGAGGAATCGCGATTTTAGGGTTACGACGCGGCTCGGTTTCTTTCTCCGTATCTTACTGTTCAAAATACCCGAATATATATACTGTAGATAACTCCAATATGACCGTTTGTGGGACCCACAATAGAAATCCCTAAATCCCGGTCCAGAAAATTGACAGCTGTAGAATCCGGTTCAGGAACATCCCGAGAAAACGCTAAGTGAAAATCGGCGAGAATCGCAGGTGATTCTCGACGAATCGGCGAGAATCACCAAGTGATTCTCGACGATTCGCTAGTGATTCTCGACGAATCACTTATTGATTCTCAGCGATTTTCACTTGGTATCCATGATCTGCTTAACCACTGGTTCGGCGAGAATCACTAGTGATTCTCGCCGAATCTTACTTGGCACCGTTTTGAGGTAGCCAGAAGGAGTCGGCGAGAATCACTAATGATTCTCGTCGATTCGGCGAGAATCACTAGTCATTCTCGTCGAATCGGCGAGAATCACTTGGTGATTCTCGTCGAATTTTCCTTGGACGAATTTTCGTCTTCCACCCAGGAGCTGCTCCTTGACCCATCCATGCTCCTTGTCTTCTCTTGCATATGAACGGCCCTGTACTTGAAAGTAAGTGCACTCCAATAGAGAGAGTACACGTAGGCCAACACACTGATCTGCTCAACGAGGGATTACGTCTTGCAGACCCGTGTATATTGACCTACTGCACCCTGACATTGGTGTGCACTTAGCATGGAGGAGCTGCAAGTACAACTTAAGATGTTTCATCAAATACATTGTGAATTCATCTTAGCTTGACAGGTGGCTTCCTCAAATCCAGGTAATTGTGGATACAATACCCAACACTAAGATCATCAATATGGCGAAAAGGATGGAGGCGGATCACTTGGGAAGTGGTAAGAGACCAGCCGAGGCCATAATGGAAGCATGCCCATGTTTTAAAAGAATGGAGGACAACAAAGTAAGAGGAAACAATCGAGGCGGAGGTCGATTCCTCCAGAATTTTAGAATGGAGCGTTCGGCCCCTCTGCCATCACTAACGCCACCGCAACAACTATACCTGCAACCTAGGGAGTAGCATGAGCGAGTTTGCTTCCAGTGCAATCAGTCGGGCCACATCCAATGCTTTTTCCTACAACTAGCTGGAGATGCTCCCATACTCTTCCACCGGCAGCCCCACGAGGGCGGGGACATCTACGTGGTTGAGAAAGAGGACAATGAGGAAGTAATCCTGGACCTGCTTAAGGGAATATGTTTGCACTAGACATGGCACAGGAGAGGAATCCTCAGGATGTGATTGCAGGTATGTCTCGATTTACTTAATATTTTATAAGTATTTCTCTTCATTTGCCTACGATATGCTAGGAGGCTAGCTTTGAGTCTTTAGAATTGATACATAGGAACCGTAATGGTTAGTGGGAGACCAGCTCATACACTATTTGATTGCGGTGCCACTCACTCGTTCATTTCAGCGTACTTTGTTAAAGACTTAGAAGCAGTGCAACTCTTCACCAGTACCACTCAGAGAGTACATCTTCCAGATCGCTCCTAGATGATGTCGTCCTCCAAGTGTGACTTGGAAGCATACATTGAAGGAAAAACTTTTGAAACCCCTGCAACGGTATTGAGAATGCCAGAATTCGGTCTTATTTTGGGCATGTCGTGGTTGGATTGGCACCATGCCAAGATCAGTTGTGTGGTGAAGAAAATCACCTTGAGGCATAGAGACTCGGAGGTCATCTTCCAAGGTATCAAATTTGCAACTCGTATGTTATTGTCTTCGATTCAGGCCCTTAAGCCACATATGGGAGGGGACGAAGTATATATGATATGTTTTGAATTAAAAGAGATGTCATCAAGCGTAAAAGATGTGCAGGTAGTGCGAGACTTCCATGAGGTATTTCTTGAGAAGTTGCTAGGATTACGCCCACATAGAGACGTGGACTTTTAGATTAAATTAGTACCAGGTGCCAAACCCGTCTCTTAGACCCCTTACCGAATTTCACCAATGGAACTCACCGAGTTTAGGGTTCAATTATAAGAGTTGGTAGAATCAGGGTTTGTTCACCCCTAGTTCATGTAACGCCCCGAAACTCAAAGGAGCAAAGGGGGACGTTTTGGGTCAGTTTTGGTTTCTGGCTGAAGGCACACGGCCTGGGAAACGGGCGTGTCCCAGGGCGTGTCAAGCGTGTGTCGACACTTAGCCGCGAAGTCGTCGAGTTATTCTCGACGATTCGTCGAGAATGGGCACACGGCCTGCGACACGGGCGTGTCGCAGGGCGTGTCGACCCGTGTCGACACTTAGCCGTGAAATCGTCGAGTTATTCTCGACGATTCGTCGAGAGTGGGCACACGGCCTGCGACACGGGCGTGTCGCAGGGCGTGTCGACCCGTGTCGACGAGCGTCAAGGTGAAATCGTCGAGATTCACTCGACGATCGTCGAGACAAGGCACACGGCCTCGGACACGGGCGTGTCCAAGGCCGTGTCAGCGAGTCGTCGTTCTCCCCTCGACGAAATGTCCCGTGTACACGGCCTGGGGGCCCCAGGCGTGTCAATGTGACACGGGCAAGGACACGGGCGTGTGCCAAGCCGTGTTCGGCCCAGATTGGGCATTTCAGCCCCGAATCAAAGCCGCTCGTTTTCTTAGGTTGAGATCTGACGGCTGGGGATGATTCCTGGGAGGATATACACGGGTTTGACTTAAGAAAAATCCACTTTTCATCACTTGATCTCTCTCCAAACCCTTGGAGAAAGAAGAGCAAGGCTAGAGGAAGAGGAGCTAGATCCGCCATTGGAGGAGCTTCGGAGCTCCGAATCGCAAGCCGACTCCGGATCCACGGAGGCAACGCAAGTGCGGTGATTTCTATCCGATTACATTTCGATGGCGCCGAAGAGGAACGCAAGGGTAACGATCCTCACTTTTGAGCATGATAGCTCTCTTTCTTAGCATAGGAAGCCCCTCTCGCGAGTTTGCGAAGAGTTGGAGGCGTTCCTTCGGGTAGATATGTAAAGTCCCCGTTGTTTAGCGTCCGTATGCGAGAACGGACTTAGGCATTTTGGTTGAAGCCTACCCGGACATGTTAGTCCGGATCGGTGATGTTGCATTGCATAAGGCCGGAGAAGACTCCGTGCTATTTGGTGTTTTCGGGTTTTCTACGCGGTAGATTGCAGCAGGGAGCCTTGGGGACTAACCCAAAGGTGCACCCGGAAAACTGGGCGGACACGAGGTCTTGCCAACTTGGTGGCCTTGGAAGCCAACTTGAACATAACGAGGTTATGTGACTTGCGGTAGAATGGGACTCGGTGAAAGTTTGACCCGCGCATATGGCTTAAATTGTCGTTGCGATGTGAGCACGGGTTAGATGGAGCCGTACCCGCTTTATGTCGTTCGGTTAGAGCGACCTAAGGTTACATGGACTCGCCGTTGGCATAAATGGGGGTCTTCGGTGGTCCATGGCTTAATTTGACGTGACCAATACCATGAAGACAAATTGCTCATAGGAATGGCCGTCCAAGAGGCGGTGGTGAGTCCGGAATGTTCATGGCTTTATTTGACGTAACATCGACCGGTTCACCGAGAATGTGCCCTGAGTGCACGGGACGTGTGGCCGTACGAGCCAACGTCTGTGATGAAATGGCTATGATTATATGCATTGCTCGCTTGTGCTAATGAAATGCAGGGAAGGAGCATCGCCGCCCCGAGTTGGGGGCGGGATCGTTATAATTTGGTCAGCATTGCTGACCGTTGCTTTGTTTGCCACCGTGCGGTGGTTTGTTTGCTTGCAGGTGCAGCTGGACCAAGCGGTCAATAGCGGGCTAAAGCCCATTTTGCGAAGCTGGCCCTCGAAGGCCCAATGGAAATGTTTTATGTTTTGTTCATGTATGGCCGGCCTGCGTGCCGAGGTTTGGAAATCATGTAAAAGACAAGTGAAACATTTTGTAAGGCCTTAAGGCCGACTTTTGAGTATTTTGTAATAACATTCCTATTATCTTGTTAGTGGACATTCATGCTTATTGCTGGGTTCTTGTTTTGCAACTTAAATAAATTGCTTCCGCTAGAATGCTCTGTGTAGGACGTTGAGATTGGTTGGATGGTTTCCATACGTAACCACCCGGTCTGTCTGTGGTATATGGCGTCGGGCCCCGGCCGGACCTACTGCTATATGCTATGCGACGGATAGGGGGTGTTACAATTTGGTATCAGACTTCTGGTTTTGGTCGGGCTTGAATTGAATTCGTGGGCGAATTCTTTTTAAGGGGTGGTGAGCACGTTGTGTGCGTCATCGTTATAACAGTAAAAAGAACCCATGAATGTCCACTTAGGAATGAAAATACTCGTGTTTGAGGAACCTGCGTGTTCCTATAATTGCTGTTTGCAATTTATTTGGTCGCTTAACGTGTTTTGTACCACTATAGGTGACCCGAAGTGGTGTTGGGCCGTCAGAACGCCGAGGTTCTGAGGCAAGTAGTGCACCAGAAGTTGCTCCCGCAACACCTTTGTCGGCTGAAAATATAAGATTGGTGGCTGAAGCGGTGTTGAGCCGTGATAAATGCGCAGCCTGGGAGGCAAGCGCAGCAGCCAGCTCCTGTGATGGAGCAAGTACCTCTTCAAGAGGCGAGCCGAGGAGGATGGAGCAAGTGGTTGTAGAACCAATAGTGCCAAGGAGGGCGACTGAGAGGCAGTTGAAGCATGTAATGAGCTTTAACCCTCCGTTATTCTCGGGGTTGGGAACCCCATCTCAGGCTGAAGACTGGCTCTCTAGGGTGAAGAGAGTCATGACAGCGACGGAGACGGAGGAGTGGCAGATGACCACCATTGCTACGTTCCTGTTGGACGGTGAAGCAAGGATGTGGTGGGAAGGCTTGGAGCTGCATCATCTGAGAGGAAGACAACTGATAGACGTTCCGATGGAAGAGTTCTCGGAATTGTTCTTAGCAAGATACCTCCCTTCTACTCAGAGGATTTCGATGGAGAATGAATTCCTGAAGTTGGTGCAGGGTGAGAGGAACGTGGATGAATATCTCCACGAGTTTACGCGGTTGAGTCGTTATGCTAGCTCCACCATCATGGATGAGGAGCGCAAGACTAATCGTTTTATGAAGGCTTGAGGATGAGCTGAGACTATTACTGTCGGGGCCGATGACGCAGGGTTTCTTAACCTTGGTCAATACTGCCCGGTCCTTGGAAAGGACATGAAGAGTGCAAGCGAAGAAAGGCTTGGGTGAAAAGAAATCTGAGTTCAGAGTGCCGACTATTCAAAGTCCGGCTATCGGAGGGCTTTCAAGAAGCATAGGACTTCGGGTCCAGCTCCTTCTGGCGCTTCTGGGGCGACTACGGGTCGGACCCCGGGCGCGTGCTTCACTTGTGGAAAGACGGGGCATTTCGCCCGTGATTGTTGGAGCGGACGTCCTAAGTCCGAGAGGAGGCCAGGAGCTACCTACGAAGAGAAGGGAAAGGCGTGGAGTCGACCGCATCCCACTATGCTCCGGCCCAACCAAGGGTCTATAATCTTGGCCAACAGGAGGCCATTAAACAAGCTGACGTGGTGACAGGTACGGTTTAATTTATAGCAAGTCAATTCCTTTATATGCTTGTTATGTATATGTTACCTTACCACTGCTTGTTAGGATTTGTGTTGATTTGTGAAAATCCCGCACGAGCACTCTTTGATACGGGAGCTTCACACTCCTTCTTGTCCGAAGGATTTATATCACGCATCGGAGTCCCTTCTTCGATGGCGAAGGACAAGTTGGATGTGTTATTGCCCAATGGGTGTTCGATGCGAGCGGTTAGGATCTGCGAGGTTAAGACTCGTATTGGAGAGCAGGAGTTCGACCTGCGGGCGTCTTTACTTCCGTTAGTGGAGTTCGACGTCATATTTGGCATGGACTGGCTCTCGGAGCAGCAGGCCCATATAGATTGCGGTAGCAAGGAAGTAAAGCTGGGAGCAAGTCGTGAGACGACTTTTACGGGCTAAAGGGGTCGAGCAAGACGTTGATGTCTGCTCTTCAGGTGGTGAAGGCGGTTCGTGCCGGAGCAGAACTGTTCTTTACACTAGTGGAGGTTGCAAAGCCGAAGCCCGCGATGGATTGTATTTCAGTGGTATCGGAATACCCTGATGTGTTCCCCGCAGATCTTCCTGGAGCCCCGCCTCAGCGGGAGATAGATTTTACGATCGAGCTAGTGCCAGGTGCAAAGCCTGTGTCACGATCTCCGTATCGGCTAGCGCCTAAGGAAATGGCGGAGCTGAAAGTTCAACTGCAAGAGTTGTTGGAGCAAGGGTATGTGCGCCCGAGTTCTTCGCCTTGGAGCGCACCGGTCCTCTTTGTTAAGAAGAAGGACGGAAGCTTGAGGTTGTGTATTGATTATCGGGAGCTAAACAAGCTGACTGAGAAGAACAAGTACCCGATCCCCCGGATTGATGATCTCTTTGATCAGTTAGTCGGGTCGACGGTGTACTCGAAGTTAGATCTCAAGTCTGGGTACTATCAGCTGCGGATAAGGGAGAGTGATATCCCGAAGACAGCGTTTAGTACGAGATACGGGCATTATGAGTTTACGGTCATGCCGTTTGGGCTGACTAATGCGCCGTCAGTATTTATGGATTGATGAACAGGACGTTCAGGGAGTACCTAGACCATTTTGTGATCGTCTTCATCGACGATATTTTGGTGTACTCGCAAAGTGAGGAGGATCACTTCAAGCATCTTCATTTGGTGCTGGAGACACTCAGGAGAAATCAGTTGTATGCCAAGTTCTCGAAGTGCGAGTTTTGGCTATCCTCAGTAGCGTTCCTTGGGCATATAGTGAGTGGAGAGGGTATTGCGGTGGATCCGGCGAAGATTGTTGCGATACGGGAGTGGCCTGAGCTTGCTACGGTAGCAGATGTCCGGAGCTTTTTGGGGCTTGCCGGTTATTATAGGCGCTTCGTAGAGAACTTCTCGCGGATAGCGCTACCTCTCACTACTTTGACGAGGAAGGATCATAAGTTCGTTTGGACGCCGGAGTGCGCGCGAGCTTTTGAGGAATTGAAGTGTCGGTTGACCACGGCGCCTGTGCTGAGTTCGCCGGTTGGGACCGAAGGCTATGAGATATATAGCGATGCTTCGGGCAGCGGTTTGGGTTGCGTGCTACTGCAGCACGGCAGCGTGATAGCTTATGGCTCGAGACAGCTAAAAGTGCACGAGAGGAATTATCCGGTCCACGACTTGGAGTTGGCGGCCGTGATTTTTGCCTTGAAGCTGTGGAGACACTATTTGTACGGTGTGAAGATTGATATCTACACCGATCACAAGAGCCTAAAGTATTTGATTGATCAGAAAGATCTGAATATGCGGCAGCGTAGGTGGATGGAGTTCCTGGGGGACTATACTTTCAAGATCCACTACGTGCCTGGCAAAGGGAATGCGGTTGCGGACGCGTTGAGTCGCCGAGCCCCAGCTCAAGCGAATTGGCTATCAGTGCATGATGAGCGGTTGGTGCAGGAGCTGGAGGCGTTGGAGATTGTTTGTGTGGATAGACAATCTAGTGCTGAAGCAGTGCTGAATTGGACTGAAGTCCAATATGACCTGGCTGATCGGATTCGGCAGGCTTTGGATATGGATGCTCATATGAAGCAGTTCATGATAGAGGCTCTGGATGGGTCAAATTCCCAATTCGTCGTGGAGGACGGATTGCTGTGGAAAGACGGTCGTTTGTGCGTCCCAAGTGTGGGCAATTTACGGGTGGATTGTTGTACGAGGCGCATCATACCAAGTACTCGATTCACCCGGGGAGCACGAAGATGTACCGCGATGTGAAGAAGCTATTTTGGTGGCCGGGTTTGAAAAAGGATGTGGCGCTATATGTAGCGAAGTGCCAAACTGCGCCTTGGTAAAGGCGGAGTGCCAAAAGCCGGGAGGATTTCTTAAGTCCTTGCCTATTCCGGAGTGGAAATTCGACGACATCTCTATGGACTTTGTGCATGGTTTGCCAAGGTCGCAGAAGGGGAACGACGCCATTTGGGTGGTGGTCGATCGATTAACAAAGGTGTCGCATTTTATTCCGCATAGGAAGGATGATCCGGTGGAGAAGCTGGCGAAACTTTATGTGGATAACATAGTGCGGCTTCATGGTGTGCCCCGCAGCATCGTGAGTGACCGAGATGGGCGGTTCACGTCCAATGATTGGAGGCTGGTGCAGCAAATGTTGGGAACAAAGCTGAAGTTTAGCACAGCCTTCCATCCACAAACGGATGGGCAGACCGAGAGGGTCAATAGAACCATGGAAGACATGCTTCGCATGTGTGTCTTGGACTTTGGAAAGCAATGGGAGGACCACCTTTATTTGGTGGAGTTCGCATACAACAACAGCTACCAAGCAAGTATTCAGATGGCGCCTTTCGAGGCCCTTATGGTAGAAGATGTCGCACGCCGTTGTCTTGGTTAGAAACGGGCGAGTCGAAGTTGTATAAGCGATCGGAAGTGGAGGATGCTACTTCGTTGGTGAGAACCATTCGGGAGAGGTTGCTTATCGCTCAGGACCGGCAAGCAAAGTACTATAATGCCAAGCACAGGAACGTGGAGTTCGCTGTGGGCGATTATGTATACTTGAAGATCAAGCCGTTCAAGGGTGTCTCGCGGGTGCGACGATTGAAAAAGCTAAGCCCGAGGTACCTTGGACCGTTCGAGGTTCTGGAGCGAGTAGGAGAAGCGGCCTATCGGCTGAAGCTTTCAGTGGAGCTAAGTGGTTTACACGATGTATTCCATATTTCGGTACTTCGGAAGGCGGTGCAAGAGCCTACGCAAGTGATCGCGGTCGATCAAGTGCCGGTGGATAGTGGGCTAACGACAAAGGTCAAGCCCGTGCGGATTGAGGACTCGGAGGTCAAGCGGCTACGCAATAAAGAGATCAGGATGGTCAAAGTCCGGTGGGACAATTGCGGTCGTGAGGAGCTCTCCTGGGAGCGAGAGCAGACGATGCTTGACGAATATCCGGAGTTGTTCCGCTCAGGTACAAATTTTGTTTTGTACATGTTTTTCCCTTTATGTAATTTCGTGGGCGAAATTCTTTTAAGAGGGGTAGAGTTGTAACGCCCCGAAACTCAAAGGAGCAAAGGGGGACGTTTTGGGCCAGTTTTTGGTTCTGGCTGAAGGCACACGGCCTGGGACACGGGCGTGTCCCAGGGCGTGTCAAGCGTGTGTCGACACTTAGCCGCGAAGTCGTCGAGTTATTCTCGACGATTCGTCGAGAATGGGCACACGGCCTGCGACACGGGCGTGTCGCAGGGCGTGTCGACCCGTGTCGACACTTAGCCGTGAAATCGTCGAGTTATTCTCGACGATTCGTCGAGACGGGGGCACACGGCCTGCGACACGGGCGTGTCGCAGGGCGTGTCGACCCGTGTCGACGAGCTTCAAGGTGAAATCGTCGAGATTCACTCGACGATCGTCGAGACAAGGCACACGGCCTCGGACACGGGCGTGTCCAAGGCCGTGCATAGCGAGTCGTCGTTCTCTCTCTTCCCTCGACGAAATGTCCCGTGTACACGGCCTGGGGGCCCAGGCGTGTCAATGTGACACGGGCAAGGACACGGGCGTGTGCCAAGCCGTGTTCGGCCCAGATTGGGCATTTCAGCCCCGAATCAAAGCCGCTCGTTTCTTAGGTGAGATCCGACGGCTGGGGATGTTCCTGGGAGGATATACCCGGTTTGACTTAGAAAAATCCACTTTTTTTTTTCATCACTTGATCTCTCTCCAAACCCTTGGAGAAAGAAGAGCCAAGGCAAGAGAAGAGGAGCTAGATCCGCCATTGGAGGAGCTTCGGAGCTCCGAATCGCAAGCCGACTCCGGATCCACGGAGGCAACGCAAGTGCGGTGATTTCTATCCGATTACTTTTCGATGGCGCCAAAGAGGAACGCAAGGGTAACGATCCTCACTTTTGAGCATGATAGCTCTCTTTCTTAGCATAGGAAGCCCCCTCTCGCGAGTTTGCGAAGAGTTGGAGGCGTTCCTTCGGGTAGATATGTAAAGTCCCCGTTGTTTAGCGTCCGTATGCGAGAACGGACATAGGCATTTTGGTTGAAGCCTACCCGGACATGTTAGTCCGGATCGGTGATGTTGCATTGCATAAGGCCGGAGAAGACTCCGTGCTATTTGGTGTTTTCGGGTTTTCTACGCGGTAGATTGCAGCAGGGAGCCTTGGGACTAACCCAAAGGTGCACCCGAAAACTGGGCGGACACGAGGTCTTGCCAACTTGGTGGCTTGAAGCCAACTTGAACATAACGAGGTTATGTGACTTTGCGGTAGAATGGGACTCGGTGAAAGTTTGACCCGCGCAAATGGCTTAAATTGTCGTTGCGATGTGAGCACGGGTTAGATGGAGCCGTACCCGCTTTATGTCGTTCGGTTAGAGCGACCTAAGGTTACATGGCACTCGCCGTTGGCATAAATGGGGTCTTCGGTGGTCCATGGCTTAATTTGACGTGACCAATACCATGAAGACAAATTGCTCATAGGAATGGCCGTCCAAGTGGCGGTGGTGAGTCCGGAATGTTCATGGCTTTAATTGACGTAACATCGACCGGTTCACCGAGAATGTGCCCTGAGTGCACGGGACGTGTGGCCGTACGAGCCAACGTCTGTGATGAAATGGCTATGATTATATGCATTGCTCGCTTGTGCTAATGAAATGCAGGGAAGGAGCATCGCCGCCCCGAGTTGGGGCGGGATCGTTATAATTTGGTCAGCATTGCTGACCGTTGCTTTGTTTGCCACCGTGCGGTGGTTTGTTTGCTTGCAGGTGCAGCTGGACCAAGCGGTCAATAGCGGGCTAAAGCCCATTTTGCGAAGCTGGCCCTCGAAGGCCCGAATGGAAATGTTTTATGTTTTGTTCATGTATGGCCGGCCTGCGTGCCGAGGTTTGGAAATCATGTAAAAGACAAGTGAAACATTTTGTAAGGCCTTAAGGCCGATTTTGAGTATTTTGTAATAACATTCCTATTATCTTGTTAGTGGACATTCATGCTTATTGCTGGGTTCTTGTTTTGCAACTTAAATAAATTGCTTCCGCTAGAATACTCTGTGTAGGACGTTGAGATTGGTTGGATGTTTCCATACGTAACCACGTTGAGATTGGTTGGGATGGTTTCCATACGTAACCACCCGGTCTGTACTGTGGTATATGGCGTCGGGCCCCGGCCGGACCTACTGCTATATGCTATGCGACGGATAGGGGGTTTGTTCACCTAGTTCATCACCATGGGGAGCCCATATTCTATTTGTCAAGAAGAAGGACGAAACATTAAGATTATACATAGACTATCAGGGGCTCGATAGATTGACAGTGCGGAACACCTATCCCCTACCTCGGATTGATGAGTTATTCGATAAGCTGGTAGGAGTGCATTAGTTTTCCAAACTGGATCTGCGCTCGGGGTATTAATAGTTGTGGATACAAGAGGAATATATCCCGAAGATAGCGTTTAGCGGAAGATATGGTTTGTACGAGTTCACGGTGATGCCGTTTGGACTCACAAGCGCCCCTTTCACATTCATGAGTTTGATGAACAGGGTGTTTGAGCCATATTTATACATCTTCGTCTTCATCTTCATCCATGACATTTTGGTCTATTCGAAGACGGAAGTGGAGCATGCTGTGTAACGACCCGAAACTCAAAAGAGCAACGGGAGGCATTTTGGGCCAAATCTGGAATTTGGCAGGGTGCACACGGCCTGGGACACGGGCGTGTCCCAAGGCATGTCAGGTTCGAGTCGATGATTTGGCCGCGAGGTCGACGAATTTTTGCAGTCGACGTTTGTCGAGCAGCGAACACGACCTGAGACACAGGCGTGTCTCAGGGCATGTCAGCTTGTGTCGACGATCTACCAGGGAAGTCGACGATTTTCGCTCGACGTTGTATCGAGACAGGTAACACGGCCTAGGACACGGGCGTGTCCAAGGCCATCTCGGGTGGTCGACGAACTACGCTCGACGAAGTGTTGAGACAGTGAACACGGCCTGGATCCCATGCATGTTCGGGTTTGACACGGGTGTGTCAAATAGGACACGGGCGTGTCCAAGACCCGTGTGAGTCTCGGGTTGTTTTCAGGGCTGTGTCGATGGGGGCACACGGCCAACCACATGGCCTTGTCAGTTTGAACACGGGCGTGTCAGGTTAAAAACGGGCGTGTATGGACCCGTGTAATTTTTGTAACTCGTTGATTTTGACGGTGAATGAGGGACACGGCCCTAGACACGGCCGTGTCGCAGGCCGTGTTCGGCACAGGTTTTACTTTTCAGCTACGAATCATAGCCATTCGTTTCCTTATTTTGGGATCCGACTGTTGGGGGTTGTTCCTACTGGGATATACCAGTATTAGGCCTTTGAAACCCTCATTTCACTTGAGTGGTTCTCTTTCTAAGTCTAGAGAGAGGGGAGAGCAAATGAGGAAGAAGAAGCATAGATCTGATCACCGGCGGAGCTTCAGAGCTCCAAATTGCGAACCGACTTTGGATCTACGGAGGCAAGGAGAGTGCGGTACTTTTCATCCGCTTACATGTCCATTACGCCGAGGAAGAACGCTAGGGTAACGATTCTCTACTTGAGAATGTGAAGCTATACTTCTTTTGCATAGGGAAGCCCGCTCTCGCGAGTTTGCGGTGAGTTTGAGGCGTTCCTTCGGGTAAACATGAATAATCCCCATTGTGTACATGCAGAGTCTGTAATCGAGAACGGATATAGGAATGATGTGTGAAGCCTACCCGGACAAGTTGGCCTGGATCGGCGATGTTGCATTGCATAAGTGGTCGGAGAAGACTCCGTGCGAATGTTTGTTTTTCGGGTTTTCTACGAGGTAGATTGCAACAGGGAGCCTTGGAGATTAACTCCAAGGTGCACCCGGAAAACTGGGCGGACGCATGGTTTTGCCATCTTGTGGGCCTGGGAGCCAACTTGAACATAACTGGGTTATGTGACAAATGTAAATGATTTGGGACTCGAGAAAGTTTGACCCGCGCATATGTTTTTAAATTAACGTTGAGGTGTGAGCAACGGGTCAGGCGGAACTGTACCCGCTCTATGACGTTCGGTTAAAGAGACCTAAAGTGACTTGGCACTTACCGTTGGCATAGATGGAGGGTCTTAGATAGTGGCCAGAAAGACCAAATGCTCACGCGAGATTGCCGTCCCATAGACGGTGGTGAGTCGGCGGGCTTAGACCGTGATCACCGAGAATGTGCCTTGAGAGCACGGGGCGTGTGGACGTGCGTGCCAATGCCAGTGATGAAATGTATTTATATACTGCTTGGTTGTGCTAATAAAGTGAAGGGAAGGAGCATCGTGTAACACCCCAGTTTTGCAAGAGGGTCAGTCTGCAGTTCTGGAAAATTTTTGGGTTTCTGGAAGGAGGCACATGGCCTGCGACACGGGCGTGTCGCAGGGCGTGTCGAGGCCGTGTCGACACTCGGCCCAAGTGTCGACACTTTCGCTCGACAATGTGTCGAGAGTAGGGCACACGGCCTGCGACACGGGCGTGTCGCAGGGCGTGTCGAGGCCATGTCGACACTCGGCCCAAGTGTCGACACTTTCGCTCGACATTGTGTCGAGAGTAGTGCACACGGCCTGCGACACGGGCGTGTCGCAGGGCGTATCGAGTCCGTGTTGACACTCGGCCCGGGGTGTCGACACTTTCGCTCGATGAGTGTCGAGACTAGGGCACACGGCCTGTGACACGGGCGTGTCACAGGGCGTGTCCCGCTTGGTCGACGATCTTCGCTCGACGTTTTTCCGCGGTGTCGACACAAAGCCTGTCGACGGGTGTCGAGACTTGGCACACGGCTTGGGATACGGGCGTGTCCCAGGCCGTATCACCTCTCGGTTTGGTTTCGGGGCCGTGTCGATGGAGGCACACGGCCGGCCACACGGTCGTGTCACTGGGGACACGGGCGTGTCGGATTGAACACGGGTGTGTCTGATGCCCGTGTGCTGTTCCAGGCACGTCGATTTGAGACGGCGAATGAGGCACACAGCCCTGGACACGGGAGTGTGTCAGGCCGTGTTCGGCCCAGGTCTTTTATTTTCCAGGCGAATCGTGGCCATTCTTTCCCAGATTTTAGGATCTGACGGTTCAGGACTGTTCTTGGGGAGTTAAGTCCGAGAATAGGGTTGAAAACCCTCATTCTTCTCCAAGCATTCTCTTATTAAAGACCTAGAGAGAAGTGAGAACAAGGAAGAAGGAGAAGGAGAGTTTGGGCTGTAGGAGAGGTTTCGGTGCTCCAAATCGCGAGCCGAGTCCAGATCCGTGGAGCTTAGATCGTTGCAAAGGTTTTTATCCGGCTATTTCGCCATGGCAAGGAAGAGGAGTCGGAAGGTAACGACACTTCTCCTCTCGGTCTTAGGATGCATGTCTTTAGCATTATTTATTCTTCTTTCTAATTTTTGGGCACCAAACTCTCAAATGAGAGGGGTTTTGGTTTGCCAAGGTTCAAGAGGAACCTCCGGGTTGATTGAGTCCGTCCCCGGCATATGTTTGCATTAGAGATCCGCTCCGTTAGTGGATTAGGCATGGTGGGTGAAGCCATTGTCGCGACCGTTAGTCCGACTCGGTGATGTTGCATAAGAACATTAAGGATTCGTAGAGATTCCGTTGCGGCAAGACGCCGTTTGTGATGTGGTAATGTTTCCCACATTTTCTCGAGTGAGTACGTGTTGTCGGAACCGAACAATGTTAGCTCCTCGTGGCGGTAGATGTTTTCCTTGGTGGACAAGGTTAGCTCCGCATAAGTTGGAGATAGTTTCCTTGGTGCGCGGGAACGCTGCAGTACAAATGAGGGACTAGGGTGGATTTGTCTTGGTTTGTGTTGTGCCAAGGAATGGCTATGTCTCCGTGGTCGACTGGCTATCCTGTGACGTTCACGTCATGTGCGGAGAGTGTCCCGGCGAGACTAGTCCCCTTCTGGGAGACTGACAAGAATGCCAAGCATGGGGACAAGCCCGGGCAATGAGGCCATGAGCGGCTGAGGTCCGACAAGGCTTCTTATAATTGGTCAGTTTTGTGTTTGTTGGAATCCTGACATGAGACGTCAAAGCTTGTAGGCCAGCCCGGGTCTAAGACCTTGAGCGGGTGGGGCCTTGATAAGAGTTCCATGAGGCGGCCTGTGAGCCGTTGGGGGAAGTGGTGACCCCCCCCCCTTTGTTTGCGGCTTTATGCCAATGGGGAATCGATGAGTACCCATATGATGTGATGATGTGCTAGATGCAAACGAGTTAGGGTGCCTTGGTTGAAACCCAGGTTATTGCATACATAATTGCATAAGTAGGCCCTTTTATATTATGCTCAACCAGTAGAGAACATGTATGATGTATGTGACATCCAAGCCTGTTTTCATAGTTGCTTTTCTTGCTTATGATTATTGCATACGAAGTGCTAACTTGCAGGTTGGAGGGGTACCCCGGGGCCCGTTAGGGGCGGCCGGGAGGAGATGTGTTGTTGCATAGTTTGAGGTCAGCCTTTGCTGACCCACGTTACTAATAAATTTTCAGGGCAAGGATCGCATGCAGGAGCTAGCTCGCCGGCCAGAAAGGCCTAAGACTCATGAAGTGTTTTCTTTTGTAGCTCTACTTATGAGATGTTATATGTTTGAGACTCTTGTTGTCCGGCTTGCATGCCGAGGTAGACTAGGAGTGCTAGGCACATTCATGACTGATGTAATATTTTCTTTTGGACACTTGATGTAAGGCCTTAAGGCCATTTGTTTTGCTCTTTAGTGGTGGATAACTTCTAGTCCTGTTTTGTTTTCACTGTGTTGTGCAAAGTGTTTTGAGTGTGGGTAGCTATATCAACTTTTAATACTAAAGCTATAGCGTCCGTATGTTGTGGGGCCCCGGCCGGACCCATATTATACATTCACTACAGGGGAGGTGTTACACATCGCCGCCCCGAGTTGGGGGCGAGATCGTTATAATTTGGTCAGTATGGCTGACCGTTGCTTTGGTTTGCCACCGTTGCGGTGGATTGTGCTTGTAGGTGTTGCGTAGCCGAGCGGTAAATAGCGGGCTAAACCCCAAGTTGCTGAGCCGGCCCTCGAAGGCCTAATTTTTGAGTGTTTTCTTTTATTCATGTATTGCCGGCTTGCGTGCCGAGGTTTGGAAAACATATAATATAAGGAGAACAATTGTAAGGCCTTAAGGTCAGTACTTGTGTATTTGTACTTCATTCCTTTTGGCGTATTAGTAGACATTCATGCTAGTGTTGGGTTCTTTATTAATGCAACAATTTTAAATTGCTTCCACTAGAATGCTCTGTGTAGGATGTTGGATTGGTTGGATGGTTTCCATTAAGTAACCACCCGGTCTGTCCGTGATATATGACATCGGGCCCCGGCCGGACCTACTGCTATATGCTATGCGACGAATAGGGGGTGTTACAATTTGGTATCAGATTACTGGTTTCGGTCAGGCTTAAAATGAATTCGTGGGCGAATTCTTTTAATGGGTGGTGAGCACATGTGTGTGCGTCATCGTTATAACGGCAAAAGAACACATGAATGTCCTCTTAGGAATGAAAAATACAGGTGTTTGAGGAACCTGCGTGTTCCTATAATTGCGTTTTACAATTTTGTTTGGTCGCTTAACGGTGTTTTGTACCACTATAGGTGACCAGAAGCGGTGTTGGGCCGTCGGAATGCCGAGTTTCTGAGGGTAGTAGTGCACCAAATGTTGCTCCTGCAATATCTCCATCGGCTGAGACCATACGATTAGTGGCCGAAGCAGTGTTTGCCATGATTAATGCGCAGCCTGCAAGGCAAATGCAGTAGCCCGCTGCTGCGATGGAGCAGGTACCTCTTCCAGAGGTTGAGCCGAGAAGAGTGGAGTATGTAGTAGTGGAGCCGTTGGTGCCAAGGAGGGCAACCGAGAGACAGCTCAAACATGTCATGAGCTTTAATTCTCTGGTATTCTCGGGGTTGGGAACCCCATCTCAAGCTGAAGACTGGATCTCCCGTGTGACGAGAGTCTTGACAGCGACGAAGACGGAGGAGTGGCAGAGGACCACTATAGCTACGTTCCTGTTGGATGGAGACACTAGGCTGTGGTGGGAGGGTTTGGAGCTGCATCTATTGAGAAGAAGGCAACTTACAGACGTCTCGATGGAGGAGTTCTCGAGACTATTCTTGGCTAGGTACCTCCATTCAACTCAAAGGATAGCTTTGGAGAATGAGTTCCAGCGGTTGGTACAAGGAGATAGTACCGTGGATGAGTATCTCCACGAGTTTACTAGGTTGGGTCGGTATGCTAGCTCTACCATCATGGATGAGGAGCATAAGACCAACCGTTTCGACGAAGGTCTAAGGGATGACTTGAGGCTACTACTCTCGGGGCCATTGACGCAGGGTTTCTTGACCTTGGTCAACATGGCCCGTTCCTTGGAGAAGGACATGAAGAATGTCCAAGTGAAGAAAAGCCTTGGTGATAAGAAGTCTGGGTTCAAAGTGTCGACTAATTTAAAGTCCGACTATCAAAGGTTCTTTAATAAGGCTAGGACTTTGGGTCCAGCTCCTTCTTCCGGTGCTTCTGGGGAGACTACGGGTCGGACCCCGGGTGCATGCTTTACATGTGGGAAGCCGGGGCACTTTGCCCGTGACTGTTGGAGCGGACGTCCCAAGTCCGAGAGGAAGCCGAGAGCAACTTATGAAGAGAAGGGCAAGGCGGTGGATTCAACCGCATCCCATTATGCTCCGGCTCAACCAAGGGTTTATAATCTTGGCCAACAAGAGGCCATCAAACAAGCGGATATGGTCACAGGTACGGTTTAATTTGTAGCAATTTAAGTTTCTTTAAATACTTGTTATGCGTATGATACCTTACCACTGTTTGTTTAGGATTTGTTTTGATTTGTGAGTTTCCGGCGAGAGCACTCTTTGATACGAGAGCTTCACACACCTTGTTGTTCGAAGGAATCATATCGCGCATCGGAGTATCTTCTTCGATAGCGAAGGACAAGTTGGATGTTTTGTTACCGAATGGGTGTTCGATGCGAGCGGATAAAATCTACGGTGTTAAGATTCGCATTGTGAATCAAGAGTTCGATCTGCAAGCATCGTTACTACCGCTGGTGGAGTTCGACGTTATTTTTGGCATGGACTGGCTCTCGGAGCAGCAAGCCTATATTGATTGCGGTCGCAAGGAAGTCAAGTTGGGAGCAAGTCGTGAGATGACTTTTACGGACTTGAAAGGGTCTAGAAAGACGTTAATGTCTGCTCTTCAGGTAGTGAAGGCGGTTCGTGCTGGTGCAGAACTGTTCTTTACACTAGTGGAGGTTGCAAAGCCAAAGCCTACGTTAGATAGTATTTCAGTGGTAGCTGAGTACCCTGATGTGTTCCCCGGAGATCTTCCTGGAGCCCCGCCTCAACGGGAGATAGATTTCACTATTGAGCTAGTGCAAGGTGCGAAGCCTGTGTCACGATCTCCGTATCCGCTAGCGACTATGGAAATGGCGGAGATGAAAGTGCAACTTCAATAGTTGTTGGAGCAATGGTTTATGCGTCCACGTTCGTCGCCTTGAAGCGCACCGGTCCTCTTTGTTAAGAAGAAGGACGGGAGCTTGAGACTTTGTATTGATTATCGGGAGTTAAACAAGCTAACGGAAAATAACAAGTACCCAATTCCAAGGATCGATGATCTTTTTGATCAGTTGGTCGGGTCAACGGTGTACTCTAAGTTGGATCTCAAGTCTGGTTACTATCAGCTGAGGATAAGGGAGAGTGATATCCCTAAGACAGCATTCAGTACAAGATACGGGCATTACGAGTTTACGGTCATGCCGCTTGGGCCGACGAATGCGCCGTCAATCTTCATGGATTTGATAAATAGGACCTTCAGGGAGTACTTGGACCATTTTGTACTCGCAGAGTGAGGAAGATCACTTCAGGCATCTTCATTTGGTTTTGGAGACGCTAAGGAGGAATCAATTGTACTCCAAGTTCTCGAAGTGCGAGTTTTGGTTGTCCTCAGTGGAATTCCTCGGTCATATAGTGAGTGGGGAAGGTATTGTAGTGGATCGGACGAAGATTGTTGCGATGCGAGAGTGGCCTGAGCTTTCTATGATAGCGGAAGTCCGAAGCTTTCTCGGGCTTGCCGGCTATTATTGGCGCTTCGTAGAGAACTTCTCGCGGATAGCATTACCTCTCACTACTTTGATGAGGAAGGAGCAGAAGTTCGTTTGGAGGCCGGAGTGCGTGCGAGATTTTGAGGAGTTGAAATATCAGTTGACCATGGTGCATGTGTTGAGTTCGCCGATTTGGACCAAAGGTTATGAGATCTATAGCGATGTTTCAGGCAGTGGTTTGGGTTGTGTGCTGTTATAGCATGGAAGCATTATAGCATATGGCTCGAGACAGCTGAAGGTGCACGAGAGGAACTATCCGGTCCATAACTTGGAGTTAGCGGCCGTGATTTTTGCCTTGAAGCTGTGGAGACATTATTTGTACGGTGTGAAGATTGATATCTACACCGATCACAAGAGCCAGAAGTATTTGATTGATCAGAAAGATCTCAACATGCGGCAGCGTAGATGGATGGAGTTCCTGGGGGACTATACATTCAAAATCCACTACGTGTCAGGTAAAGGCAATGCGGTTTCGGACGCGTTGAGTCATCGGGCCCCAGCTCAAGCCAATTGGCTGTCGGTACATGACGAGCGGTTGGTTCGGGAGTTAGAGGCGTTGGAGATCTTTTGCGTTGACAAGCAATCAAGTGCTGAAGTAGTATTGAATTGGACTGAAGTCCAATATGACCTGGCTGATCGGATTCGACAGGCATTGGATATGGATGTCCACATGAAGCAACTCATGATAGAGGATCTGGATGGGTCAAATTACCAATTCGTTGTGGAGGACGGATTACTTTGGAAAGACGGTCGTCTGTGCGTCCCAAGCGTGGGCAATTTGTGGGTGGAATTGTTGTACGAGGCACATCATACCAAGTACTCAATTCACCTGGGGAGCATGAAGATGTACCGCGATGTTAAGAAATTGTTCTGGTGGCCAGGACTGAAAAAGGATGTGGCGCTCTACGTGGCGAAGTGTCAAACTTGTGCCTTGGTGAAGACGGATTGCCAAAAGCAGGGAGGATTCTTGAAATCCTTGCCTATTCCGTAGTGGAAGTTCGACGACATTACTATGGACTTTGTGCACGGGTTGCCAAGGTCGCAAAAGGGGAATGACACCATTTGGGTGGTCGTAGATCGTCTAACGAAGGTGTCGCATTTCATTCCACATAGGAAGGATGATCCGGTTGAGAAATTGGCAAAGCTATATGTGGATAATATTGTACGGCTTCATGGTGTGCCCCAGCATCGTGAGTGACCGAGATGGGCGGTTCACGTCCAATGATTGGAGGCTGGTGCAGCAGATGTTGGGAACAAAGCTGAGTTTTAGCAAAGCCTTTCATCCCCAAATGGATGGGCAGACCGAGAGGGTCAATAGGACAATGGAAGACATGCTTCGCATGTGTGTCATGGACTTTGGAAAGCAATAGAAAGATAACCTATACTTGGTGGAATACGCTTACAACAATAGCTGCCAGACGAGCATTCAAATGGCGCCCTTCGAGGCCCTTTATGGTAGAAAATGTCGCACGTCGTTGTCCTGGTTGGAAACGGGTGAATCAAAGTTGTATAAGAGACTAGAGGTGGAGGATGCTACTTGTTTGGTGAGAACCATTCGGGAGAGGTTGCTAATCACTCAGGACCTCCATGCTAAGTACTATAATTCCAAGCACAGGAACGTGGAGTTCACTGTTGGCGATTGGGTGTACTTAAAGATCAAACCATTCAAGGGTGTCTCATGGGTGCGACACTTGAAGAAGCTAAGCCCGAGGTATCTTGGACCGTTTGAGGTTCTGGAGAGGATTGGTGAAGCAGCGTACCGGTTGAAGCTGTCAGTGGAGCTTAGTGGTCAACATGATGTATTCCATATATCGGTGCTACGGAAGGCGGTGCAAGAGACTACGCAAGTGATCGCGGTCGATCAATTGCTGGTTGATAGTGGGTTGACGACGAAGGTCAAGCCCGTACGTATTGAAGACTCGGAAGTCAAGCGGCTACGCAATAAAGAGATCAGAATGGTCAAGGTCCGTTGGGACAATTGCGGTCGAGAGGAGCTCTCTTGGGAGCGAGAGCAGACTATACTTGAGGAGTACCCAGAGTTATTTCACTCAGGTACCATTTAAGTTTTATATTTCTTTCCTTTATATAATTTCGAGGGCGAAATTCTTTTAAGAGGGGGAGAGTTGCAACGCCCCAAAACGCAAAAAGGCGACGGGAGGTGTTTTGGTCAAAATCTGGAATTTGGCAGGGTGCACACGGCCTGGGACACGGGCGTGTCCCAGGGAATGTCAGGCTCAAGTCGACGATTTGGCCGTGAGGTCGACGAATTTTTGGAGTCGACGTTCGTCGAGCAGCGAAAATGTCCTGAGACACCGGTGTGTCTCAGGGCATGTCGGCTCGTGTCGACGATCTGCCAGGGAAGTCGACGATTTTTGCTCGACGTTGTATCGAGATAGGGAACACGGCCTAGGACACGGGCGTGTCCAATGTCGTGTCGGGTGGTCGATGAACTGCGCTCGACGAAGTGTCGAGACAGTGAACACGTCCTGGAGCCCAGGCATGTTCGGGTTTGACTCGGGCTTGTCAAATAGGACACTGGCATGTCCAAGACCCATGTGAGTCTCGGGTTATTTTCGGGGCTGTGTCGATGGGGGCATACGGCCAACCACACGGCCGTGTCAGTTTGAACACGGGCATGTCAGGTTAAACACGGGCATGTTAGGTTAAACACGCGCGTGTCAGGACCCATGTAATTTTTGTAACGCGTTGATTTTGACGGCAAATGAGGGACACCGCACTGGACACGGGCGTGTCGCACGCCGTGTTCGGCCCAAGTTTTACTTTTCAGCTACGAATCGTAGCCATTCATTTCCTTATTTTGGGATCCAACGGTTGGGGGTTGTTCCTACTGGGATATACCCGGGATTGGGGATTTGAAACCCTCATTTCACTTGAGTGGTTCTCTTTCTAAGACTAGAGAGAGGGGAGAGCAAAGGAGGAAGAAGAAGCATAGATCCGGTCACCAGCGGAGCTTCAGAGCTCCAAATCGCGAACCGACTTCGGATCTACGGAGGCAAGGAGAGTGATGTGCTTTTCATACGCTTACATTTCCATGGCGCCAAGGAAGAATGCTAGGGTAATGATTCTCTACTTGAGCATGTGAAGCTCTACTTCTTTTGTATAGGGAAGCCCGCTCTCGCGAGTTTGCGATGAGTTTGAGACGTTCCTTCGGGTAGACATGAATAGTCCCTATTATATACATGTAGATTCCGTAATTGAGAACGGATATAGGCATAATGTGTGAAGCCTACCCGGACAAGTTGGCCTTGATCGGCGATGTTGCATTGTATAAGTGGCCAGAGAAGACTCTGTGCGAATATTTATTTTTCGGGTTTTCTACGAGGTAGCTTGCAACAGGGAGGCTTGGGGATTAACTCCAAGGTGCACCCGAAAAACTGGGCGGACGCGTGGTTCTGCCATCATGTGGGCCTGGGAGTCAACTTGAACATAACTGGGTTATGTGACGAATGTAAATGATTTGGGACTCGGGAAAGTTTGACCCGCACATATGTTTTTAAATTAACGTTGCGGTGTGAGCAACGGGTCTGGCGGAACCGTACCCGCTCTATGTCGTTCGGTTAAAGAGACCTAAAGTGACTTGGCACTTACCATTTGCATAGATGGAGGGTCTTAGGCAGTGGCCAGAAAGACCAAATGCTCACGCGAGATTGTCATCCCGGGGACGGTGGTTAGTCGGCGGGCTTAGACCGTGATCACCGAGAATGTGCCCTGAGAGCACGGGGTGTGTGGCCGTGCGTGCCAATGCATGTGATGCAATGTATTTATATACTGCTTGATTGTGCTAATAAAGTGTAGGGAAGGAGCATCGTCACCCCGAGTTGGAGGCGGGATCGTTATAATTTGGTCAGCATGGCTGACCGTTGGTTTGGTTTGCCACCGTTGCGGTGGATTGTGCTTGCAGGTGCTGCGGAGCCGAGCGGTAAATAGCGGGCTAAAGCCCAAGTTGCTGAGCCGTCCCTCGAAGGCCTAATTTTTGAGTGTTTTCTTTTATTCATGTATGGCCGGCCTGCGTGCCGATATTTGGAAAACATGTAATATGAGGAGAACAATTGTAAGGCCTTAAGGCCAATACTAGTGTATTTGTACTTCATTCCTTTTGGCGTATTAGTGGACATTCATGCTAGTGTTGGGTTCTTTATTAATGCAACAATTTTAAATTGCTTCAGCTTGAATGCTCTGTCTAGTACGTTGGATTGGTTGGATGGTTTCCATTGAGTAACCACCCGGTCTGTATGTGATATATGGCGTCGGGCCCCAGCCGGACCTACTGCTATATGCTATGCGACGGATAGGGGGTGTTACATGCCGAGCACTTGGCCCTAGTTTTGAAGAAGCTAAAGGAGCATGCCATGTTTGCTATGTTCAGCAAATGAGAATTTTGTCTCCAAGAAGTTGCCTTCCTGGGTCATGTGATCAGTGGGACTGTACTAGTTGTAGACCCGGCTAAGGTGCGTGTCGTGAATGAGTGGTTGCATTTGAAGTCAGCAGCCGATGTACGAAGCTTCCTTAGACTTGGTGTGTATTATCACAAGTTCGTGAAAGGATTCTGGAAGATAGGCCTTCCCCTAACTTCTTTGATTAAGAAAGTTGTTCCATATGAGTGGACACCCCAATGAGAGGCCGTATTTCAAGAGCTTAAAGATAGACTTAGCATCGCACTAATCCTAGATCTTCCATCAGGGAAAGAGGGATTTCAAGTTTACACGGATGCCTCCTATCAAGGGATGGGGGCAGTGTTGATGCAGCATGGTCTTGTGATTGCTTACGCTTCAAGGCAGTTGAAGAAGCATGATGCTATTTACCCAGTGCATGATTTAGAGTTGGGAGCAGTGGTGTTCGCCTTAAAGGTCTAGAGGCTTTATTTATATGGCGTTCACTGCGAGTACTTTTTTGGATCATAAAAATTTGAAGTATGTCCACAATCAGAAGGAGCTGAACTTGAGGCAGCGGGGGTGGTTAGAGTTTTGTGTGATTATGAATTTACATTGAACTATCACCCCAACAATGAAAACTCCATATCTGATGCCTTGAGCAGAAAAGTACCAGACTCGAGCCCTGAGTCTCAGATGATGAGTATGAAATTAGATCAAGTGCTCGAGGAGATGAAGATCACATTGGTGTGTAACGATGATTCCGAGACATATACTGAATATCTAGTTACCGTGAGCATAGTTTGTGACATTCAAGATCGAATTCAGGCAGAGAAAGGGAAGGATTCTACTCTACATTCCGAAGGGCGGTGAAATCTGGGAAGACATCTTGAGAGAGGCACATTGTTCCAAGTATTCGGTGCATTCCTGGATTTCCATGATGTATAGTGACCTACGAAAAACCAAGTTTTCGCGGGGAATGAAGATTGATGTTAAGTACTATGTTACACACTATGAGGCTTGACAGAAGGTGAAGGTGGAGTGTAAGAGCCCTGGAGGATTATTACAGTCATTGCCCATCCCTGAGTAGAAGTTCGAGGATATATCCATGGACTTTATTCTCGGGTGGCCTCGCTCGCACTCTGGGAACGATTCAGTTTGGGTAATTGTGGATCGCTTGATGAAGGTTGCAATATTCATACCAATGAAGAATGAGTAGCATGTTGATGTTTTAGTGCATCTATTTGTGGAGCAGTTTGTACGGTACCATGGGGTGCCTAAGACGTTATTCTCCAACCGCGATGGTCGCTTTACCTCCAAGGAGTGGAAGGCAGTTCATGTGTACTTGAGTTCTCGCCTTACCTTTTGTAACACCCCAGTTTTGCAAGAGAGTCAGTGTGCGGTTCTGGAAAAATTTTGGGTTTCTGGCAGGAGGCACACGGCCTGCGACACGGGCGTGTCGCAGGGCGTGTCGAGGCCGTGTCGACACTCGGCCCAAGTGTCGACACTTTCGCTCGACAAAGTGTCGAGAGTGGGGCACACGGCCTGCGACACGGGCGTGTCGCAGGGCGTGTCGAGGCCGTGTCGACACTCGGCCCAAGTGTCGACACTTTCGCTCGACGAGTGTCGAGACTGGGGTACACGGCCTGTGACACGGGCGTGTCACAGGGCGTGTCCCGCGTGGTCGACGATCTTCGCTCGACGTTTTCCGCGGTGTCGACACAAAGCCTGTCGACGGGTGTCGAGACTTGGCACACGGCTTGGGACACGGGCGTGTCCCAGGCCGTGTCACCTCTCGGGTTGGTTTCGGGCCGTGTCGTTGGAGGCACACGGCCGGCCACACGGCCGTGTCACTGGGGACACGTGCGTGTCGGATTGAACACGGGCGTGTCGGATGCCCGTGTGCGGTTCCAGGCGCGTCGATTTGAGACGGCGAATGAGGCACACGGCCCTGGAAACGGGCGTGTGCCAGGCCGTGTTCGGCCCAGTTTTTCTATTTTCCAGGCGAATCGTGGCCATTATTTTCTGGTTTTGGGATCTAACGGTTCAGGCCATCTCTTGGGAAGTTAAGTCCGATTTTAGGGTTGCAAACCCTCATTGTTTTTCCAAGTCTTCTCCTTCTAAGTTCTTGAGAGAAGCTAGAGCGAGGAGGAAGAAGAAGAAGGTCTTGGGCTGTCGGAAGGGTTTCGGTGCTCCAAATCGCGAGCCGAGTCCGGATCCGTGAAGCCTAGATCGTTGCGAAGATTTCCATCCGGCTATTTTTTTTTGCCATGGCAAGGAAGAGGAGTCGGAAGGTAACGACATCTCTCCTCTCGGTCTTTAGGATGCACGTTTTTAGCATCGTTTTCTTCTAGATTTTGGGCACCAACCACTCGAATGAGAGGTGTTTTGGTTGCCAAGGTTCAAGAGGAACCTCCGGGTCGATTGAGTCCGTCCCCGGCATATTTTGCATTAGAGATCCGCTTCGCTAGTGGATTAGGCATGGTGGGTGAAGCCGTAGTCGCGACCGTTAGTCCGACTCGGTGATGTTGCATACGAACTTAGGGATTCGTATAGTTTCCGTTGCGGCAAGAAGGTGTTTTTGATGTGTGGGTGATTCCCTTTTTGTTTGAAAGAGTACGTGTGGTCGGAACCGGACAAGGTTATCTCCTCGTGGCGGTAGATGGTTTCCTTGAGGGACAAGGTTAGCTCCGTATGAGTTGGAGATGGTTTCCTTGGGGGACAAGGTTAGCTCCGCACGAGTTGGAGATGGTTTCCTTGGTGCGCGGGAACGCTGCAGTACAAATGTGGGATTATGGTGATTTTAGTCTTGGATTGTGATGTGCCAAGGCGTGGCTATGTCTCCGTGGTCGGCTGGCTATCCTGTGACATGTGCGTCATGTGTGGAGAGTGTCCCGGCGAGACTAGTCCCCTTCTGTGAGACTGACGAGAATGCCAAGTTTGGGGCAAGCTCGGGCAATGAGGCCATGAGCGGGTGGGGTCCAGCAAGGCTTCTTAGAATCGGTCAGTCTGTGTTTGTTGGAATCCTGACATGAGACGTCAGAGCTTGCAGGCAAGCCTGGGGCTAAGCCCACGAGCGGGTGGGGCCTTGGCAAGAATTCCATGTGGTGGCCTGTGCGCCGTTTGAGGGAGTTGTGTCTCCCTCATTGTTTGCGGCTTTATGCCAATGGGGAAATGTGAGTACCCAAATGATGTGATGTTGTGCTAGATGCATACGCAGTAGGGTGCCTTGGGCGAAGCCCGAGTGTTGCATACATGTTGCATAGTAGGCCCTTTTATTACATGCTCAACCAGTAGAGAACGTGTTTGGTGATTGAGACATCCAAGCCTGTTTTAATGCTTTTCTATTTATAGATGTTTATATGGCATACGAAGTGCTGACTTGCAGGTTGGAGGGTTCCCCGGGGTCCGTTAGGGGAGGCCGGGAGGAGATGTGTTGTTACACAGTTTGAGGTCAGCCTTTGCTGACCCACGTTACTAATAATTTTTACAGGGCAAGGATCACATGCAGAAGCTAGAACGCCGGCCAGAAATGCCTAAGCCCCATGAAGTGTTTTTCCCTCTTTTGTAGCACTACAGTTATGATGATGTTTGTATGAGACTATTTTGTCCGGCTTGCATGCCGAGGTAGACTAGGAGTGCTGAGCACATTCATGTTTGATGTACTATTTGTTTTTGGACACTTGATGTAAGGCCTTAAGGCCATTCCTTTACTCTTTAGTGGTGGATAACTTCTAGTCCTGTTCTGTTTCCGCTGTGTTGTGCAAAGAGTTTTGAGTGTGGGTAGCTATATCAAGTTTTAATACTAAAGCTGTGGCGTCCGTATGTTGTGAGGCCCCGGCCGGACCCATATTATACGTTCATTACAGGGGAGGTGTTACACCTTTAGCATAACTTTTCATCCTTAGATGGATGGTCAGTCTGAGAGGATCATCAGAACTATGGAAGATCTGTTGAGATTGTGTGTACTGGATAGAGGAGAGCCATGGGAAAGGATTTTTCCACTTGTGGAATTTTCGTAGAACAACAGTAATCAAGCTTGCATCGGGATGGCACCCCATGAATAACTTTATGATAGTAGGTGTAGAACTACATTGTCATGGCTGCAGGATGAGGATCCAAAGGTTTTGGGAATCAAATATATTGATGAGACCTATGTTGTTGTTAGATTGATACATGACCACATGCTTGATGCTTAAAGTCAGCAGGAAAAATACTATAATATGAAACATCAAATGGTGGAATTTCAAGTGGGTGACAAAGTATTCTTGAAGATTAGGGCGATGCATGGAGTGTCACGAGTGTGTGGTTTGAAGAAGCTCAACCCGAGATATGTGGGGCCCTATGCTATATTGGAAAGAATTGGCCTTGTGGCCTATCGGATGGAGCTACCACCAAAACTGGAAATTTGCTCGACGTCTTCCATGTGTTGTCGCTTCGAAAGGCACTGTTACGGCCCAAACAACATGTCCCCACCATAGATGGAGCAGTGATAACTGATAGATCTGTTCGACAAGAGCTGGTGCGGATAGTTGACGCTGAGATGAGGAACTTGCGTTGGAAAAGTGTAACTTTATTAAAGATACTGTGGTCTTACCATGGGGAGGAATAATATACTTGGAAGCCGGTGGACTTGATGTGGAAGAGCTACTTGGAGTTGTTTCCCACAGTAAAATTTAAGCATATTATATTTCCATTCTTTATCTCCCCCACAGCCTTAGCCTGATTTCAGGGACGAAATCTTTTATTTTGTTTATATGATTTGTAACGTCCCATTTTGTGCTAGACCCCTCGCACGCATTTTGAGTCAAGAGAGCTGACACAAGCTCATGGTGCACCAGTAATAGACGTCGAGTGATGCTCGACTAATATGGAAAATATGACTTTTAAATATTCTGGATGCTATAGGCGTTGAGTGGTCTCAACACCCCTCGCAAATTTAACTTAGAATAATCCTAGATTCGACAAAGCATCGAGTGAATTTAGTGGTCTCAATGCCACTCGACGAATTCTGACTCAAAAATATTCTGAATGTTGAGGCGTTGAGTGAACTTGATGACATTCGATGAGGAATCGAGTGCATTGAGTGGTTACAATGCCACCAAATGCTTTTGACTTGGAAAGTTCGTCACTCAATGAGGTGTTGAGTGGTCTCAATGACACTCAACACTTTTGACTTAGATTATTTTGGACTCAAAGCATTGAGAGCGTTGAGTGGTCTCAACACCATTCGACGAGGAGGCAAGTGTGTTGAGTGGTCACGATGCCACTCAACGCTTTTGACTTAGAATATTTGGGACTCAACGAGGTGTTGAGTGGTCACAACACCACTCAACACTTTTGACTAAGAAAGTTACGGACTCAATGAGTCATTGAATGGTCTCAATGCCACTCAACTCTTCTGACGTAGAAAGTTCGGGACTCACCAAGACATTGAGTGGTCTCAACTCCACTCCATGCTTTTGACTTAGAAAGTTCGGCACTAAACGAGGCATTGAGTTGCATAAATGCCACTCAATTCTTTTAACATAGAAGAATTCTGGGGGCATTGGGTGAACTCGACGCCACTCGACGAGCGTCAAGTGATCATGATGAATCTTGATGATTCGTCGAGTGTGTATGGTATACACGACACTGTTGACTTAAAAGAATTTTTGGCCCACTATTTGCTTGTTCATATAAATGGGCTGAACTGGGTTTTTTGGGAATGCTCCAATTTACTTATTTGGAAACATTATTTTCGACAAGACTTAATTTACATAATAATGGGCGGTCCAGTAATAGGGTGACACGTGGCAAGAGGTTTACCCTAATTATTCCTATAAAAGGAAACTTACCGAAAACACTAGCCGTCACTTCACTTCTTGGCAAACAGTTACTTGCTGAGCCCGATGAGGCAAAGAAAGTCGTCGGTGTCGGATTTTGCTGGAGGAGAGACTGTTCCTTTCCATGAATAACAATGCCAACGAGAAGATGTGCTGCCAAGGAGAGTGATGAGATCCATGGCCGGAAATGAGGTGAACTTCCTACCCTCTCCCTTTGTGCTAGATCAGTAGTTATTACCTAAGAGAAATGTCGACTCAAAAGAGTTTGACTTGAGAGATGAAGATTTCGTAAGAAGAGACCATGCTAGGACATTGACCTAGGGATTTGATGTCTTCAAACTCTCCTCTCTTCTTTGTGAAGAGGATGGACTTGGTTTCGTGAAGAGGAGTGGTCTATTGAGGGTGAATAATGGAGGAGGAAAATCAATGAGTTGTTTTGAACGAATAACTAAAGGAAGAAGATGAACCGATGTCGTTCATCTTGCGTTAAGATGCTTGCAAAAATATATTTTCTGTGCGCAACGAACTTCAAGGCCATTTTCGTGTTTGTTACGACCAGATCTAGGTTTTTAACTAAACACGAAAGTCGTAGCCCTTGGAAAGGAATTTTCAATGCATTTTCATATGTTTTCATGCGAGTCTTGTAGCCTTGGGAATGTCCAGTCGATGTTGTTGTATAGTAATGTATTAAGTACTTGTTGTTCTCGGGTTTATGTAGAACCGGGTTTGGATTTGGTAGAGAGTTCGTAGCAAAAAAATGTTGACGTTTTGGTAAACTTAGTCTATACATAATCCTGATAAACAAATGGTTTGGTGAAACATTATTGTACAAACCGTTTGAAGGAGTTTGATAAACAAATGGTTTGGGAAAGTTAGTGAACAAATGAATTGATACATTTGGTTGTACAAATGATATTCTTGTGAAATCTGCTATGGATGTGCATGATTATAATCAGGAGAATGAAATAGGTTTTGGAAAGAAGGTGTGATGTCTGACAATTGAATTCATAACCCATAGCTATTTTGTCATGCTTGATGTGTATGTGAAGTATCTTTATATTATTGTGATTATCATATGGTGTTAAATTTGTTGTGAATGCTTGATCATGTGGAAAGGAATTGGATGTGGTTAATGCATGTCCATGTGATTTGATGATTAATGGAATGTGTTTAGTATTCCACTGCTTATAGTTGTGTCATCCTACGAGTAGTAGTGTGGGGTTGGTGGTGCATATGTGTTTGCCGCACTGGAATGATGTGTCGATAAGAGACTCGGTGTGGATCCCTTACGTGCTGTTGAGCAAGGGATGTGAATAATAAAAGGGGCTCAGTGTGGAGCCCTTAAATAAGAAAATGCATGTGATGTGAGTTGACACGCAGTGTCATAATCCTGGGTTAAGTATAGCGTGGTAGGTCTATGGGCTCTCTAGTCGTCACATTGACGGGAGGTAACAAATAGACTTGGACGGTTGGGACTTGGTACTCAGTGCTTAATTCTCGCGGAACCATACATTCTTGTGGATGATTAGGCCGTATTCTTTGGTGACACGCTCACGAACACCATCTCTATGCCACGATATAGGCTAGTTTGGGCTGTGCTCTTGGTGCACATAGATGCAACACCCCTCTGAGTTGTTGTGCACATCTGAGCTACGTTGTTGTGTTCTTAGCATTGAGGCATATGGAGGCCTTGGCTTGGTAGTGTGGTTGCCTTCCTAGTAGTGGAAATTCCTATTCCAATGTCACTATCTAGCCACAACGGATGGCACCTGAGAGGTTAACTACCTGCTCGAAAAGTTGGAACTACAAGTCTGTGTCGACATAGTAGGGTGCGTGTGTGTGAGCATGGGTGAGTCATCACATTACATTCATGTCATTGCAAAGCACCGCATAAGATCCTTATCTTACAAGTTTGTATGAGCACTCAGATATGACAAGTTACATTATTGTTAAGCTGATCCTAAACTTATATGCCTGTATGGGTATTTATATAAGTTGAGTTACTTCCTGTGGTAGGTCCATACATATATACTACTGTTGATAGTAGAACTGCAAGTATAGATTGATATACTCACTTGTTTTACATGTTGTATACTCTGATATTGATTAGTCTTATACCACTTGCTTGTACTACTGCTTACATATTTATATATTGTACCTTTTTCCTTTCTCCGCCCGGTGCCTAAGAGTCGCAGGGGGAGCAAATGTTATAGCGACTTAGTCTTAATGACTAACGGTTGCTACGTCTTCCTTTTTAGGAGGAAACCCCGTAGATAGAGCTGTAGTAGGTTGTGTAGGAGGGCAGCCAGGCTAGGACGATAGGGCCTGATATGACGATACCATCGTCGCCTTCAGTTACGGATGTGAGTTTTTATGAGACTCTTATTATAGCCCTTTGGGCAATGTTTTTATGTACTTTGATATTATAGAAGCCTATTGTTGCTTCTTATTATTGATGTACTTGTGGACATTTATACTTATGTGAATTTTGACTTTTGTTTGTTCTTTATGTAGGGTTGGCATGGATGATATTGGTTTTAGCCGATAGGATATGCGTCTTGTAGTATCAGTCAACCTGTTTGTTTGCGTAACCGCAAGGCAGCTGTTCTGGGCATAAGACTCCCCTCCGCCGTGTCTTGTGTTCCAGTTGGTGGGTCTTACAGTAGAAATATCATTTAGTACGTGGTTTATCTCGATAATTTAATATGATAACATGAGATAAATAGAGTGAAAAATCACATCACGTGTCTATTTACGTCATACCAAGACTAGAACTAGGGGCACTAAGCTTAAGTTTTAATCTTTGCACAAGATCAAAATGATTCGTTGGACCAAGGTGCTCATCGTCACAATGCTCATAAAGGCTTATCATGAGGAATGAGCAGTCCTTGGGGGGTATACCTGACACATGAATTGATAACATGCATAATTTTTTTTGTCATTTATATGTTTTGTACTATCAATTTTATAGTGTTGATTTCAAGGACCTCAAATCAATCAAAATCTACCCACATAGATAGATACACTTTAACTTGTATACACAAGAGTTGACCACTAGAGATTTGGCCCAAAGTACTAACCTTTATATAGACGCATATATATATATTGTGACATTGACTATTCAAGTTATTTCTAATGTGTTAAGACACAATATCACGAGTTATAGCATGTCAGCGTATCATTTCTACTTGAGTGCTCCATCTAGGTATGTGTGAATAGTGTGAAGTCATTCCGCTATATAAATCCTCACACATACCTAGAGGCATATTCACCAAACAGTAACATGTCTAATCACACTCAGTAGTTAGGCACCTATAGATTTGACACATCAGGACATGTAGACAATGTTCACAGGGATTAACAATCCAAACTCAAGCATTATACATAATGGTTATGCTCTAAGTTTTAGACATGTGTGCCTAAGAAATGATAAATCCACAGTATTTTTTTTGTATTTTGGGGTTTTAAGATTTTTATTATTTTCGGATTGAACAAAAATAAACAAAGTAAACACAACAAACAAAAAGAAAAAAACACAATACAAGGAAAGCATATACGACAAGATGGTAGAATAGTATGCAAGATAGGACAAAAATAGAAATAAATGTGCATGATATAATATTAGGACAACACATTAGAATATTATGCATGATACTGACGATCATAATCGTTATTACTCACGACATAATTGACACAAATAAAGTGTTAACACCCTAGCCCCGTACTAAGTGACGGATGGTCATGAGGAGTTGCACATGTGTCATAGGGTGGGGTGTTAATCCCATATCCCTGTTGAAATTGTTGAAGTGAAAGTGGAAGCCTGGGCGGTCTATTCGAGCGGTTTGGACAGACTATTTTGGCGGTCTCTATTATCAGACCCCGCGGTTAGTGCGGTCAGGATTGGCGACTACCCAGATCGGCCAGTGGCTTTGCAGCTTGTTCATAGAAATTATCTGGGAAGATATCATTTGTATCCGCAAGTGTTGTAGACTCGGCGGCAGGTCAAGTTTAGGATGCTCACTAATGGAGTTCATTGGTTTGGGTGACCTGATGATTGTGTCCACTTGTTCGAGCGGACTACTTTTGTGGGCTTGGTTTGGATCAAAACTAAGTCTGGTTGTACTCAGTCTCGGAAGTTGCGCGTTTAGGGCAAACTCTCTTCTTTTTCCGCCGAGTCCGACAACTGACAACTTTGTGCCATGGTTGCGGGCTCGGGGTGTGCGGACTGGAGCGTTGTCCGCTGGTGTGCGGACTGTTGGTGTTTCCGCAGTTTTTGTTGGTGGCGATCAGTCCTGATAAGTCTTTTGGCAATAAGGTGGATTGGATTTCTATCCGTCATTGGTGGTGCATCAAGCGAGTTGTCCGGCTAGTCGCGACAGTCTAGTTCTGTGTTCGCTGCGAGTTTAGATGGTGTTCCTATCATCTAGGGCGGTGATCACATTCCTATCATCTAGTTTCTACAGACAGATTTTTATAGTCGCGCGGTTTGTAGTTTTGAACAGTTTGTACTGTACAGGTTGTGCGAATAGCACTGAAAATCCAGGAACTTTGTTTTGCCTTCGATCAGGTACTGTACGGATTCTGTAGTTAGAAACTAATGATTTGCAGCAGGTCGTAGTTTGCGACCAGGAGGTCTCTTCTTCGTTAACTTCATTCTTATTTCAATAAGTTGTCGGTTCTGGTGACTTGTTTAGGTTGGAAGTAGTGTTTTCGGTGATCTTGTGGCTAGGTGACCTAGCGATTAGGCGGCTAGCAGATCAGCGGAAGGAGTGTTTCTTCATCTTTGGAATAATGGGCAATTCGCTAGACTAGGTTGGGGTTTGGCGACTTAGCGGCTTCAGCGGACTCCTTAGTGCAGCAGGAGACCCGGCGGGCACTTCTTAAGTCTGCGCGGTAAGTTCCTTTTTCTATATTTTTTTTCTTTTATCAGATACATTGGCGAATCATTTCTCGCCATGTATGCCTTACCCTATAAAGTTTTTATTAGTATAAGATTACTTGCTCTTCTGGTTACTTCTGATTTACTTAGACTCTGATTTGGTTGAGTGTTCCTGCGCCTGGTTTCAAATTTTCGTGATTCTCAAATTTTTACATGATATCAGAGGTAATAGAGGCCTGAGCAACAATCAACCATCAGCTTGTTTTTTTGCTTCTTGAATCTAATAAACCTGGGATAGTGCAATGGAATGTGGATTAGCAAGAGGTATTGGAATTGAATATCTTACATTGACTAACTTTAAGAAGTGGAGGTCATGTATGAAGAGCAATCTTTTTGGCGAGGACCATTGGGAGGTCATCTGCGAAGACGAAAGGCAAGAGGTTACTGCTAATGCTAGTGCTGATGCGATGAGAGCTTGGAGAAAGACTAATGCGAAAGAAGAATTAACTTTCAAGAGGGCAATATCATCAGAACTCTTCGACCACATCATAGGATGTCGGTCTACTGCGGAGATTTGAACTTCCATGATGGGTTATTCAATACGAAAAATGTAGCTAGGATACAATTCCTGAAAAATGAGTTGGTGGGTGCAACTCAAGGAGAACTGCCCATATCAACGTTCTTCCTGAAGTTAAAGAACTTGTGCACTATGATTTCATCATTAGACCTTGATGAGCCTATTTCAGAAGCGAAGCTAAAGAGGCACATAATCTACAGATTGCGGAAGTAATATGTGACTTTGTCACTTCTGTCTAAGGTTGAGCCACTTAACTGTGTTTGCTGGAGCTGGATAACCTGTTGGCCTCGTAGGAGTGCTTGGCTAGACAGATGGCAGGAGTCACTATCTCTGAATGAGGTAGTGAGTCTCTCTTCTCAAAGAAGAAAATGAGATGGGAGAAGAAGAGGACTGCTATTGGTGATGGTCCTTCTATTTCTTATCAGCAAGAGGGGAGTTAGGCTCCTAAGCGTGATTGGAAGAAAGGGATAAAATGCTACAGGAGCAACCAACTGGATCACTTCAAAAAGGAATGCAAAGTCAAGCTATAACCTGGGCATGTTGCAGACAAAGAGGAAGCTGATTCCAGTACTGAGGAGGCCGGATGGAGGGATGCTTTTATGACAGGAACGTGTGTCTGTGCTTTGTCCACCATGAACTACTAAGATGACTGAATCATTGACTCAGGCTGTAGTCACCACTTCACCAGGGATGAGTCAAAGTTCTCCTCTCTGTGAATGTTCTCAGGTAACAAAGATATTATAACAGCTAATGTTACTGTTCATGCAGTTGAGAAGGTGGGTGTAGTTTCGTTGGGTAGTGATAAGGGTCCACTCACTTTGAGGAGTGTCTATAATGTATCGAGCATGAAGAAGAACCTCTTCTTTGTTACCAATGCGGTGGACGTGGGATATCACATTCTATTTGATCTGACAGAAGTGAAGTTTCTCCTAAACATGTGAGCAATGGAGGCTGACATTCTCCATACTATAAGGAGGGTAAGGGGCTTATATGTGTTATCAACAAGGTCCTATGTTGATCAAATGAGGGCCAATGATAGCATTGCTATTTAGCATGAAAGACTGAGGCACGTCGGGATGGACAAGTTGAAAGTAATGACAGTGAGGAGCCTTGTGAAAGGTTTGCCAAGGTTGTCATTCTTCGGCCACAGTCATGTTTGCACGGGATGTCAATACGTAAAGGCTCATCGTCTTCCGTTTGATATATTACATACCAGGTGCAAAGCACCATTGGAGTGCATCCATGGGGATCTGATGGGACTGACCGTCTTTACCTGACTTGGAGGCAGCAAATACATTCTAGTGTTGATTGTGGACTATATGAGGTACACTTGGGTGTACTTTATGAAGGATAAGTCAGATGCATTCCAGATGTTTGTGGAGTTCAAAGATCTAGTGGAGGGTCGACATGGCTTATGGATTAATAGATTGAGAACGGACAATAGAGCTGAGTTCGTTTCAACTGAATTCTCTAACTTTTGCAGGAAACATGGAATCTAGAGAGAGATCACTTGTGCACATAGTCCACAACAAAATGTAGTAGCAGAGCTGAAGATTCATCATCCAACGGAGACCTGCAAGTGTTGGATTCATGCTAACGGCATTCTTAGGTCCTTCTGGGCAGATTGGATGGCCTGCGCTTCTAATGTCATCAATCAGATACCTCCGAGTCCGATCAACATGAAGTCTCCTTTTGAGATGATGTTTAAGGAAAGGCCCTGCAAGGAACACCTTCGAGTGTTTGGATCATTCTGATACGTATATGTCCTGGATGCTCTCAGGAGAAAGCTGGATGCGAAGGTAAGGAATCTTATCTTCATGGGCTATGACAAGCGAGCGAAGGGATGACATGTCTGGTCGCAGGTGACAAAGGAATTCGCGTCGCTCCAGGGATGTGGTTTTCGACAAATTGACGTCATATGGGGGTAGCTCATCTGTGGAGTAACATGAGAGAAGGTCGATTGGAGGATAAGAGGAGGTACTGAAGCTCTTATAGTGGAGTTGTCTTTCTTACTAGGAGCTCCAGGTGAGTGTAGCTCTAGGGCGGAGGCTTCTGGTTCAGGAAGCAGGGAAAGCGATGCTCTAAGTTTGCCTGGGAGGGAGATTTTTCAGAAGAAGCAGCGAAGGTGGTCAGCAATGGTCAGGTTCTTCGAAGAGCGATAGAGGAACCATCAAACCCTATCTCATTATAGCGGGGGAAATCGATGAGCTTTATCTTATGTTCTTCGTAGGCCCTCTAGATGAGCGAGAGCCTTCTATCTTTAATGATGACACTGGAGTCAGGCTGTAACAGCCCAAAGTTCGGAAACAGGAATTTTTGGGTGACACGGCCTGGGACACGGGCGTGTCCCAGGGCGTGTCAGGTGACACGGCCTGCGACACGGGCGTGTCGCAGGGCGTGTCGAGGTTGTGTCGACGATTGGGCTTTGTCTCGACGATTTTTGCTCTCGGCGATGTGTCGAGAGGAGGCACACAGCCCAGGACACGGGCGTGTCCAAGGCCGTGTCGCATGCTCGACGATTTTTGCTCGACGATCGTCGAGTGTCGAGAAGTGAGTGTTGACTGTTGAACACGGCCTGTGACACGGGCGTGTCACAGGGCGTGTCAAATCAGGCGACGAACTCTGCCCGCCGAAGGATTTCGACAGGGCGTGTCTTTGTGCCGTGTCTGGGCACACGGCCTGGGACATGGGCGTGTCACAGGCCGTGTGAAGTCTCGGGATGATTTGGGATTTTTTTCACCTAGGTACACGGCCACAGACACGGGCGTGTCTGAAGGCGTGTTGATGACACGGCCCATGACACGGGCGTGTCCCATGGGCGTGTCACTGGTTTGGATAAGTCGGTTGACCACTGCTTGAGGCACACGGCCTGGCACACGGCCGTGTCAGAGGCCGTGTCGGGTCAAAATCTGTGTTTTTGGCAAAATCGTGGCCGTCCATTGCTTCAGTCTGGATCCATGGGCTGAAGCTTCTTCCTCTTTTTCCTTAAGGGCCGAAATCAGAGATAGAATTCTCATTTCTTTGGCCTTGAACTTTCTTCAAGTGAAGAGAGAGAGAGAGAGAGAGAAAAGAGGAAGAAGAAGGAAAGGGGGCTGCTGCTGGTGGTGCTGCGGTTTACCGACGAGAGATCCGAAACCAGCGTTACGGAGGAAACGCTCTTGCGAGTCTTGCAAGCAAACTTTGAGGCCATGGCACCGAAGCGGTCGTCAAGGGTAACGACTTTTCTTCCTAGCCATGTGAAGGCTTCCTTTTTGGCATATTTTGTGATTTCCCCCACCAAGAGGTGGCTGGTTTTGGAAATCTTTGGGTGGATGCTTGAAATCCCCTTTGTTAGCATATAGATCCGGAAATGGAGTACGGAATAGGCATGCTGTGTGAAGCCCATCTGGACAGGTTGGTCTGGATTGGTGATGTTGCATACGAACCGGAGAAGACTCCGTGATAAACGTGTAGTGTAAGGAGTCTACGGGTTATGCCTGCGAAAAGGAGTAGCAGGAAGTACTGGGGTGGTAGCCCAGGAAAATAGCCATGTGATGGTTTTGGGTCCAACCTGTGATTGAGGCACAGGAAGTACTGGTGGGACCAGGAAAGGCCCTTTTGTGATGCTTGATGTCATAGGGTGTCCACCTGTGAAGCGAGTCACAGGAAGTACTGGTGTGCCCAGGAAAGACCCCTGACATTTGTGCTTGTGCGGTGTCCACCTGTGGAGAGAGTCACAGGAAGTACTGGTGTGCCCAGGAAAGACCCGCTGTTGCTGTGAGGAAATGGGTATAGAGAAATACCCAGGCTTGAATGCCAAGAACAGGATTGGTGAGACCGACCCGCGCCTTTGATATAGCCATGAGTACGCTGTACTCGGAGAAGGCAAGGCGATTTGAGCAACGGGGGGTGGAGGATCCGACCTGCGCTATGTCCGTCCGACGTGAGACCAAAAAGTGCGGTCTGTTGGAGCGCATAGCAAGAGTCTTCGGCCTGCGCGCCATGACACAATGGGGGGCTACGGGCCATCCCGGTGTAGGAAGACTAACTCCGGCTGCACGCCATGGAGGAAATGCTCAAGAGAGTTACCGTTGGGTGCTGACCCTGATACGGTGGTGGGCAAGAGGTTGCCAGAACACCAAGAATGTGCCCTGAGTGCACGGACCGTTGGGCCGGGTGGCGAACGGTTGTGATGGCTTGTGTGCGTGAAAGCACATTTTGATGATATAGCTTGCCATACTTGTGATCTAATATGCCTGCAGGGAAGAATACCGCTGCCCCGAGAGGAGGGGTAGGGTCGTTATAATTTGGTCAGCTGAACGCTGACCGTTGCTTTTGTTTGCCACCGGTGGGTGGATTGTCCCTTTTCAGGTGCTGGAGAACCGAGCGGGACGCATAGAGGTTGATGTTCCTGCTGGTGTTGCTGCAATTGCTGCTAGCCCTCGAAGGCTACATGTGTTACTTTTGTGTGTTTTCTTTTCTTGTGGCCGGCCTGCGCGCCAATTTGTTTAGGCCACTGTGTGAAAGCCATGTAAGGCCATAAGGCCAACTCTTTTGACTTGTTATAAGACATTCCTATATGATATAAAATGTGGAGTTTTATGTTTGGACATTCATGAGGAGTTCCAGTTGTAGTCGAAGCTTCCGCTAGAATGCTTTGTGATAGGTGCGATGCGCGACTCTGGTATCATCCTGTACCTTCACCGACTGTTTTGTGCTATATCCTGTGGGGCCCCGGCCGGACCTTCTAGAATATATCATATGAACGGATGGGGTTGTTACATTTTTGGTATCGGTTGTCTTGGTCTTCCCTCTCGAAGTCGTGGCCAACTTCTTTTGTGGGGTGGCGAGCACGTGTTTGTGCACACCAAAGTCTACGAATGAACTCCTGAATGTCCATGATAGGAATGCATATTTGTGTGTTTGAGGAACCTGTGTGTTCTTCTTTTGTGTTGATTGCTTGGGTACGACCGCTAATGTGTGTGTCTTGTCCACCTTTAGGTGACACGAAGTGGAGCTGGGCCGTCTGAGTCCCAGCGTTCTGATGAAAGTACGGCACCAGCCGCGGTGCCTACACCTCCACCGTCTGCGGAACATGTGCGTTTAGTTGCGGAGGCCTTATTTACCATGATCCAAGGCCAGCCACTTAGGCAGGAGCAAGCGGCTGTGAGGCCAGAACAGGTGGCGGCAAGGCCTGAACCTGTTGTGGATGTGGCTCCTCGAGCGGCTGAGAAGCAGCTAACGCGGTTTATGAGCTTCCATCCGCCTACGTTCTCGGGAGCGGGAACCCCGACGCAGGCTGAGGATTGGTTATCGCGCGTCAAGCGAGTGATGACGGCGATAGGAACGGCGGAGCATCAGAAAGTTACCTTAGCCACCTTCTTGCTTGAAGGAGAAGCTCGTTTATGGTGGGATGAGATGGAGTTGCATCATTTGGCGGGTCGTCCGTTAACCCAAGTGTCGATGGAAGAATTCTCCCGGCTCTTCCTTGCGAAGCACCTTCCTGTGGCTCAACGGATAGCCATGGAAAATGAATTCCAACGGTTGACTCAAGGTGATGGCAGTGTTGACGCGTACCTGCATGAATTTACTCGCTTGGGGCGGTATGCGGGTTCGATTTTTGCTGATGAGCAGAGGAAGACTAATCGGTTCTATGAAGGACTGAGGGACGAGCTGAGGTTCCTTGTGTCCAGTTCTGTGAACCAAGGTTTCCAAGCGTTGGTTGACACCGCAACCGCGTTGGAAAAGGACATGAAAGGGTGCAAGGGAAGAGAGCTTTGGCTGTGTCGCAACCGGAGTGGAAGGCGCCCCGATCGGGAAAATCATTTTATAAGAAGAGATGGGGTAAGAAGTCCAAGCCTAGTGGACAAGCTCCTTCATCAGTTGCAACGGGAGCAACATCAGGGGCAACCTCCAAGCCAGACACTCGTACCTGCTTCAATTGTGGCCGGATGGGACATATTGCGCGAGATTGTCGGATGCCGCCAAAGAGTGAAAAGAAGGCGGGAGCATCTTATGCGGAAAAAGGAAAGGCGGTGGTGGATTCTTCTGCCTCGCAGGCGCAACCCCGGGTCTACAATCTTGGCCTGCAAGAGGCCATCAAGCAGAGTGACGTGGTCACAGGTATGAGTTTAGTTTTGCTATTGTTTGTATGCTTAGCTTAGTACCCTATGTTTGTGGTTTGTGTGTGTGACATGTTTGTCATAGGCTTTGTGATGATTCGGGACACGCTGGCGCGAGCACTGTTTGATACAGGTGCATCGCATTCTTTTCTGTCTCGTGAGTTTCTTACGCGGCTTGGGATACCCAGTCGTGCAAAGACAGATAGCGTCAGAGTGGTGTTGCCGAATGGATGTTGGATGCTTGCGGATCAAGCTTGCGATGTGGCGGTTCAGTTAGGAAGTCGGGATTTTCGTTTAACTGCATTTGTTTTGCCAATATCAGAATTCGATGTGATTTTTGGGATGGATTGGCTTGCGGAGCAGCATGCTATGATTGATTGCCAGTCCAAAGAAATCACGTTGGGCCAGAATACCGAACAGAGACCAAGTTCGCGGGTATGCGAGGAGTGGGCGGGACGTTGATGTCTGCACTCCAGGTAGTCAAAGCTGTTCGGAAGGGTGCGGAGTGTTACTTTGCACTAATTCAGGCTGTTGAGCCTAAGGCCACTTTGTGCGAGGTTCCGATTGTGGCAGAATTTACAGATGTGTTTCCCGCGGATCTCCCTGGGCTACCACCCCAGCGGGAGATTGACTTCACAATCGAGTTGGTGCCAGGTGCGAAACCTGTGGCCCGCTCGCCATATCGCGTTGCGCCTAAAGAGATGGCTGAGTTGAAGGTTCAACTACAAGAAATGCTAGAGCAAGGTTATATCCGCCCAAGTATGTCACCTTGGAGCGCGCCTGTGCTTTTTGTAAAGAAGAAAGATGGTGGGTTACGGTTGTGTATCGATTACCGTGAATTGAATAAGCTGACCGAGAAGAATAAGTATCCTATACCCCGGATTGATGAATTATTTGATCAGCTGGTGGGATCTACGTCTATTCGAAGTTGGACCTGAAGTCTGGTTATTACCAGTTAAGAATTCGGGAAGGTGACATTCCCAAAACCGCATTTGGAACGCGTTATGGGCACTATGAGTTCACAGTCATGCCCTTTGGATTGTGTAATGCGCCCTCGGTGTTTATGGATCTGATGCACCGTATTTTTCGTGAGTACCTGGATCTGTTTGTGATAGTGTTCATTGATGATATCCTGGTATACTCGAAGTCCAAAGCTGAGCATGAGAGTCACTTGCGGTTGGTGTTGAATACGTTGAGGCAAAATCAGCTATATGCCAAGTTCTCGAAGTGCGAGTTTTGGCTATCGTCAGTGGCATTTTTGGGCCATGTGGTGAGTGGAGCGGGCATTGCAGTGGATCCAGCGAAGATAAAAGCCATACAAGAATGGCCAATGTTGTCTTCCGTGGCCGAGGTCAGGAGTTTCCTTGGACTTGCGGGCTACTATAGAAGATTTGTGGAAAACTTCTCGCGGATCGCTTTGCCGCTAACCACACTGACGCGAAAAGATCAGAAGTTCGTTTGGATGCCAGATTGTGCACGAGCTTTTGAAGAGCTGAAGGTTCGGTTGACCACGGCACCGGTGTTGTCTTCGCCATGTGGAACCGATGGATTTGTGATTTATAGTGATGCCTCAGGGAGCGGCTTAGGCTGCGTTCTTCTGCAGAGCGGAAAGGTGATTGCTTATGGCTCACGCCAGCTGAAGGTGCACGAGCGAAACTATCCCGTCCATGATTTGGAATTAGCGGCGGTGATTTTTGCACGCAAGTTGTGGCGACACTACTTTTATGGCGTGAAGGTAGAGATCTATACCGATCATAAGAGCCTAAAGTATCTTTTGGAGCAGAAAGACTTGAACATGCGACAACGAAGGTGGTTGGAGTTCCTTGGGGACTACACTTTCGAGATTCACTATACACCCGGGAAGGGGAATGTTATCGCGGATGCCTTGAGCCGGCGGGTTCCGGCTAGAGCGAATTGGTTACAAAGACATGATGAACGTCTTATCCAGGAACTGGAGGCATTGGAGATCTATTGTGTTGATAAGAATTCCACTGCCATTGCATGTTTGAACTGGACTGAGGTGCAATGTGACCTTGCAGACCGAGTTCGACGGGCAACGGAGTTGGATGAAGATCTCTTGCGCTATGTGAATGAAGGACCAGAAGGCAAATTCACCTGAAATGACGGTCTTTTGCGAAAAGAGGGCCGTTTGTGCGTCCCAAATGTGGGGAAACTGAGAGAATAACTGATGTATGAAGCGCATTATACCAAGTATTCCATTCACCCCAGGAGCACAAAGATGTTCAATGATATGAAGAAGCTTTTCTGGTGGCCAGGGCTCAAGAAAGATGTTGCCCTTTATGTATCCAAATGCCAAACATGTGCGATGGTGAAGGCGGAATGCCAAAAGCCGGGCGGTTATTTGAAGTCACTGCAGATCCCATAGTGGAAATTTGATGATATTTCCATGGATTTTGTGCATGGGTTGCCAAGATCGCAGCGAGGAAATGATTCCATTTGGGTGATTGTTGACCGGCTAACGAAAGTAGCACATTTTCTCCCGAACAGGCGGGATGATTCGGTTGAAAGTTTGGCAAAGTTATATGTTGACCAGATTGTGCGTCTTCACGGTGTTCCTCGGAGCATCGTAAGTGATCGAGATGGGAGATTCATGTCAAATGATTGGAGGCTAGTTCACCGACTGTTGGGCACGAAGTTGACTTTCAGTACGGCCTTTCATCCCCAAACGGATGGCCAAACTGAACGTACCAACAGAACAATGGAGGACATGCTCTGAATGTGCGCCCTTGACTTCGGAAAGAGATGAGAAGATCATCTCTATATGGTCGAGTTTGCATATAATAACAGCTACCAGGTAAGCATTGGGATGGCACCATATGAAGCTCTATATGGAAGGAAGTGTCGTACTCCCTTGGCTTGGGTAGAAGCGGGTGAAGCCCGGGTTGTTAAACCAAATGAGGTGGATGAAGCAAACTCAACCATTCGGATTATTCGAGAGAGATTGCTGATTGCTCAAGATCGACAAGCGAAGTACTACAACGCCAAGCACCGGAACGTCGAATTTGCGGTTGGCGATTGGGTCTACTTGAAGATCAAGCCATTCAAAGGTGTCTCCAGGATTCGACGATTGAAAAAGTTGAGTCCAAGATATTTGGGTCCTTTTGAAGTGATTGAGCGAATTGGCGAAGCGGCTTATCGGCTAGCTCTGTCGGCAGACTTGGGTGGGTTACATGATGTCTTTCACATCTCGGTGCTTCGGAAGGCCGTGAAAGATCTAACTCAAGTGATCGCGGATGATCGTGTGCCGGCGGAGTATTGGCTAACAACGAAAGTTAGACCCATTCAGATCGAAGATCGAGCCGAAAAACAGTTGCGGAACAAGACGGTCGGTATGGTAAAAGTCCGGTGGGACAACTGCGGCCGTGAAGAACTGACATGGGAGCGCGAGCAGACCATGCGAGAAGAGTTCCCTGAGCTGTTTTTGTAATCTGTAGCGAGAATGTTGTAACATCAATTTTTTTTTTATGTTGTAACATTTTTCTTGCTGGTTTCTGTTGCTTTCCTGTCTCTAAATTTCGAGGACGAAATTTCTTGTTAGGAGGGGAGGATTGTAACAGCCCAAAGTTCGGAAACAGGAATTTTTGGGTGACACGGCCTGGGACACGGGCGTGTCCCAGGGCGTGTCAGGTGACACGGCCTGTGACACGGGCGTGTCGCAGGGCGTGTCGAGGTTGTGTCGACGATTGGGCTTTGTCTCGACGATTTTTGCTCTCGGCGATGTGTCGAGAGGAGGCACACAGCCCAGGACACGGGCGTGTCCACGGCCGTGTCGCATGCTCGATGATTTTTGCTCGACGATCGTCGAGTGTCGAGAAGTGAGTGTTGACTGTTGAACACGGCCTGTGACACGGGCGTGTCACAGGGCGTGTCAAATCAGGCGACGAACTCTGCCTGCCGAAGGATTTCGACAAGGCGTGTCTTTGTGCCGTGTCTGGGCACACGGCCTGGGACACGGGCGTGTCACAGGCCGTGTGAAGTCTCGGGATGATTTGGGATTTTTTTCACCCAGGTTCACGGCCACAGACACGGGCGTGTCTGAAGGCGTGTTGATGACACGGCCCATGACACGGGCATGTCCCATGGGCGTGTCACTGGTTTGGATAAGTCGGTTGACCACCTCTTGAGGCACACGGCCTGGCACACGGCCGTGTCAGAGGCCGTGTCGGGTCAAAATCTGTGTTTTTGGCAAAATCGTGGTCGTCAATTCCTTCAGTCTGGATCCAAGGGCTGAAGCTTCTTCCTCTTTTTCCTTAAGGGCCGAAATCAGAGAAAGAATTCTCATTTCTTTGGCCTTGAACTTTCTTCAAGTGAAGAGAGAGAGAGAGAGAAAGGAGGAAGAAGAAGGAAAGGGGGCTGCTGGTGGTGGTGCTGCGGTTTACCGACGAGAGATCCGAAACCGGCGTTGCGGAGGAAATGCTCTTGCATGTCTTGCAAGCAAACTTTGAGGCCATGGCACCGAAGCGGTCGTCAAGGGTAACTACTTTTCTTCCTAGCCATGTGAAGGCTTCCTTTTTGGCATATTTTGTGATTTCCCCCACCAAGAGGTGGCTGGTTTTGGAAATCTTTGGGTGGATGCTTGAAATCCCCTTTGTTAGCATATAGATCCGGAAATGGAGTACGGAATAGGCATGCTGTGTGAAGCCCATCTGGACAGGTTAGTCTGGATTGGTGATGTTGCATACGAACCGGAGAAGACTCCGTGATAAACGTGTAGTGTAAGGAGTCTACGGGTTATGCCTGCGAAAAGGAGTAGCAGGAAGTACTGGGGTGGTAGCCTAGGAAAATAGCCATGTGATGGTTTTGGGTCCAACCTGTGATTGAGGCACAGGAAGTACTGGTGGGACCAGGAAAGGCCCTTTTGTGATGCTTGATGTCATAGGGTGTCCACCTGTGAAGCGAGTCACAGGAAGTACTGGAGTGCCCAGGAAAGACCCCTGACATTTGTGCTTGTGCGGTGTCCACCTGTGGAGAGAGTCACAGGAAGTACTGGTGTGCCCAGGAAAGACCCGCTGTTGTTGTGAGGAAATGGGTATAGAGAAATACCCAGGCTTGAATGCCAAGAACAGGATTGGTGAGACCGACCCGCGCCTTTGATATAGCCATGAGTACGCTGTACTCGGAGAAGGCAAGGCGATTTGAGCAACGGGGGGTGGAGGATCCGACCTGCGCTATGTCCGTTCGACGTGAGACCAAAGAGTGCGGTCTGTTAGAGTGCATAGAAAGAGTCTTCGGCCTGCGCGCCATGACACAATGGGGGGCTACGGGCCATCCCGGTGTAGGAAGACTAACTCCGGCTGCACGCCATGGAGGAAATGCTCAAGAGAGTTACCGTTGGGTGCTGACCCTGATACAGTGGTGGGCAAGAGGTTGCCAGAACACCAAGAATGTGCCCTGAGTGCACGGACTGTTGGGCCGGGTGGCGAACGGTTGTGATGGCTTGTGTGCGTGACAGCACATTTTGATGATATAGCTTGCCATACTTGTGATCTAATATGCCTGTAGGGAAGAATACCGCTGCCCCGAGAGGAGGGGTAGGGTCGTTATAATTTGGTCAACTGAATGCTGACCGTTGCTTTTGTTTGCCACCGGTGGGTGGATTGTCCCTTTTCAGGTGCTGGAGAACCGAGCGGGACGCATATAGGTTGATGTTCCTGCAGGTGTTGCTGCAATTGCTGCTAGCCCTCGAAGGTTACATGTGTTACTTTTGTGTGTTTTCTTTTCTTGTGGCCGGCCTGCGCGCCAATTTGTTTAGGTCACTGTGTGAAAGTCATGTAAGGCCATAAGGCCAACTCTTTTGACTTGTTATAAGACATTCCTATATGATATAAAATGTGGAGTTTTATGTTTGGACATTCATGAGGAGTTCCAGTTGTAGTCGAGGCTTCCGCAAGAATGCTTTGTGATAGGTGCGATGCGCGACTCTGGTATCATCTTGTACCTTCACCGACTGTTTTGTGCTATATCCTGTGGGGCCCCAGCCGGACCTTCTAGAATATATCATATGAACTGATGGGGTTGTTACACAGGCAGTGGGAAAACACTACGAATGAGAAGAGGGCTGCCCTCAGGAAGAATGAGACCTGAGACCTTGTGCCTAAGGTCGATTGTGTTACTCCTATGACATGCATATGAGTATATAAGCTGAAGAAGAAGGCAGATGGGGGCATCGAGCGGTACAAGGCTAGCCTTGTACCTCCAGGGTTCTCTCAATAGTACGATGAAGACTATAAGGAGACATTTAGTCCTATTGCAAAGATGACTTCATTGTGGGTAGTGATCGCCTTGATGGCCTGCCAAGGATGGAATATGTGTCAGCTGGACGTAGAAAATGCTTTTCTTTATGGGGAAATTGATAAATACATGTTCACGGTTCAGTCATCAGGGTACGTATATGAAGATCATCTAGGATAGGTCTACAAGCTCTAGAAAGCCCTTTATGGCTTGAAGTAGGCTCCACGGGCATAGTATGGGAAGATTGCAGAATACCTTCAATTATACGGGTATTTTGCCTCTGATTCAGATCCATGTCTGTTCGTTAAGAAGAACGGTAAGATTTTGGCCTCGGTACTGTTATACATGGATGATATGATCATCACAAGAAACTCTGAGGAGGAGGTAGCTAGGATCACGACAAAGCAAGTTGTTCGATTTGAGATGAAGGACTTGGGTGAGCTCCACCACTTCCTTGGACTCGAGGTGGAGATTAAAGAGAGCGGTATACTTGTTTCCCAGAAGGGATATGTAGAGCAGACCGTTCAGCGATTCGACATGCAGGAGGGTAAGTGTACCACTACTCCACGTAAAGGTGGCATCAAACTTCGACGTTATGATGGGAGGACACTTCCAGATCCTCTAGTTTTTTGGGCTTTGGTTGGAAGCCTTATTTACTTGACGATTACAAGGACAGACAGTGCTTATGGTGTAGGCTGAGTAAGTCTGTACATGGAGGAACCTTGGAAGCCTCAACTAATGGCAGCAAGGAGCATTCTGAAGTACATGAAGTCCACTTATTACAAGGGTCTCCTTTATGGGAGAGACACTGGTTTTACCCTATACGGCTACACTGATGCTAATTATGGGGGACAATCATATGACAAGAAGTCAACATCCGGTTATGTCTTCATATGTGGATCAGCTAGTATCTCATGGTGTGGAAAAAAAACAAGACTCTGTGTTCTTCTATACTACGGAAGCAGAATACAAGGCTTCAACCATGATAGCTCGGGAAGTCATCTGGCTTAGGAGGATAGTAGAGGACTCCTATGAAGAAGTGCACGGTCCTACTTTTCTACTCAGTGATAGTGAGAGTACCCTTAAACTGGTTAATAATCTAGTTTGTCACACGCGAATTAAACACATTGAGATTGAGCACCATTTTATTTAGGAGAAGGTATTGGAAGGGTCACTTGTGATTGGACATGTGCGTAGCGAGGACAACATCGCAGACATCTTTACGAAGCTGCTGTCGAAGGGGCCATTTAGTCGATTAAAGGGGATTCTAGGTATGGTTTCCACTTCTCACTTCAAGGGGGAGTGTTGAAATTATTGAAGTGAAAGTAACAGCCTACGTGGTCTATCCGAGTAGTCTGGGTGGACTGTTTCGGTGGTCTCGGTTGTCAGACCGCACGATTAGTACAGTCAGGACTAGCGACTAGCCAGGTCGGCCAGTGGCTCTGCAGCTTGTTCTTAGGTTGTATCTGATGTACGTTTTGCAGTAAAAAATATTCGGGTATTTTCGGTTTTTTAAAGCACAAATCATGTCTTCAAGTGCTTATATTGACCTCCTTTTGTATATATTATTGTTACTAATGCGTTTTCTGCTTTTTGCAGGTTTTCAAGGCTTTTATCCAATTTTTATTGTTACACGCCCCAAGGTCACGCCCTACTCGGGTATGTACCTAGGGCATGCAACCCAGAGGAATGAAATTATCGGACCAAAACTGGATTCTAGGAAAACTCAGTGTACCCGCCCTCTGTCACGGCTTGTAACACCTACACGGGCGTGTTCCAGAGGCGTATCCCCAAGTTTCGAGGAATCACCGCAGCACGATCTTTTTCCCGCTCCACCGACACACCGAATGTGTCACGCCCCCCTTACACACCCGGGTCGGGCGCGACATATGGACGTGTAATTCAACTACGATGCTCGTCACCTCCAGCATTTAATTTCAACAAAAAAATTCGCACCGAATGTGTCACGCCCCAGGAACACGCCAGACTCGGGCGTGTAAGGGGGGTGTGACCCAACCCGAAAAAACTCTATAAGTTTAGCCCAAATCCAAGGGTTCAGCAGCCAGTTCTTGAGTGAGAGGGGAGCTTCTCCACTTTAGTTTTCTTGTATTTTTCTTGTAATTTTCCATGCTTCTCCTCTCTCTCCTCATTTTAAGCTTTTTAATCTAACTTAGTTTACTCTTTTTGTATTAGTTGTTGTAATTGCTTAGTAGCTAAATGTTAATGCTAGCATAGGTTTTCATTTCCAACACTTGTAATCTTCTATTTTCAAGTTGTAGCTCTCTTTCAGTGTTAATAAAAAGTGTGCCATTTTCTTTGTTTTCTTAATGCATTTTTACTCATCTCTCTTCCTCCACTTCACCATGAGTAACTAATCCTCCTTGTACTCGATCTTGATGATCCGAGGTTTGAGAGTATTAAGTTATGATGCTCTAGTTCGCTCTTTCTTTGTATGGCTTAGACTTTTGATTTACTCTTGAAAAAATCATGTTAGGAGTTTGTTGGATCCCTAGTTGGATTTGGGCTAGGTTCACTAAACTAGGATGTTTGACCCAACATGTATAGCCAGGGTATAGGGCATGTCCTAGAGTATAAGGCATGTCCTAACAATCAACACTACATGGAGCAGCCATCAACAGACTGCAGAAGGCTCAAGACTTAGAGAAATTTCAAAGACTCAGGAAAATGAGTTCGACGTTCGTCGAACTCAGCTCGACGAAAGTCGTGCTCAACTCGTCGAACTCAGAGACAATTCTCTGAGTTGAGCTCGACGAACCTAGTTCTCAGGTCGACGATTTCTGGATGCTCTACTTCAACATTCCAAGTCCTGAATCATTTCTCTGAAGTTGAGTCGACGAATTCATGTTCTCAGCTCGACGAACTTAGACCACAGTCTTGACAAGTTTTATCAAGTAGCAGTTAGCAGTTCTCAGGTCGACGAACTTAGTTCTCAGGTCGACGATTTCTGGATACTCTACTTCAACATTTCATGTTCAAGAATCAGTTCTCTGAACACTACTCGATGAAGTTAGATTCTCATCTCGACGATCTTGATGCATAGAATTGGCAAGGTTCTAGAGAAAGCAGTTAACTGTTCTTAGGTCGACGATCTTGGATCTCAGGTCGACGAACAAAAAATATCTGGTCGACGAACATGACTTCTCAGCTCGACGAACTCTGCACCTAGGTCGACAAATTATATTCTCTGCTCGACGATTTCTGTGCAGATCCAGAATCGGATATTTCCCTCCCTTTATCCTTATTTTATTACAATAATTCCTGAATAATCAATACTTAATATTCTCTGAATATTATCTTTAGAACTAGCATTGATTATGGCCTTCATCAGGTTTATTACTTGTCATTTTTCAATGGGATAGTTGGGAAAATCAATTAATGCAGACATTCTCAAGGACGTCAGTTATCAATGCATGAAGGAATTCAAAATTTCAAAGGAGAATTTCATAGTAAATATTAAAACGGGATTTCTTCCTTCTTCACGAGAGAGTAGAGGACAGACAGAGAACTGAAGATACTTCTAGCAATCTCTTTACAGTCAGAATACAGTCAAGAAACGAGAAGCTCAGACCAGAGAAATAACACAAGATACAGAAGAAGAAGAAGAAGAAGAAGAAGAACATACTAAAATTCAAATCAAGAGTCTTCTTCATTCTTCCCTCCAGGAATTTTCAAGGACAGCAAAACTTTATCAATCAAGAAGTTCCTGGAGCTCTTTTGGTCAAGGCTAAAGATTGAAGACCTACTCAACCTGAAGCAAAGCTTAAGACTTCCTGAGTTCAATATCTCAGGGGGAGCTTTGTTAACATCAAGGATCCACCAAGTCTTCTCAGTTCTATTTGAGAAAGAGAATACACCATCACTCTCTCATCCCCTCACTATACAAAGGGTTCTTTAACTCCCTTCAAAAGTTATTCCTGGTTGCAAGTCACCTGATCAAAAGACTTGGGATTGGTTTTGAGCACCTGATCAAAAGCTCATTGGTGGCAGTCACCTGATCAAAACCTGTTAGTGGATTCCTATCAGGGTGGTAGAAGAGTGGATGTACCCAGGTTAGGGAACCACTATAAATTTTTTGCGTTGTCTGGTTGCCCTCTTTCTTTTATTCTTGCTGTGCCTGTGCTAGTTAGCTTTGCTGTGCTAGTTTTAGTTAGTTTAATTTTTGCTGTGTCTGTGGTGGATTAATTTATCTTAGGATAGATCTTTTACTTACAACATATTTTGGTATCCATCAGCTTCCTTACTCTGTAGTTTTTATTAATTAGCAAAAGGCATTAAAAATTTCAAAGATACTCTATTCACCCCCTCTAGAGTATATCTGGTCTAACCCACACTTTCAGTTAGTATCAGAGCGGGCTCCTTTGGTTGTACAAGCTAACCCTTGAACCAAAAGATCCATTGTTAGATCTGATTTTTTATTTCAATTAAGGATTATATTCAGAGCATGACACAGAACAAAGATTATGCAAGCACCAGACCTCCAGTGTGCAACTTAAACAAGTTTGCCATCTGGAAGGCAAGAATAAAACTTGATATGAATTCTATTGATGAGGACATCTACAATTTTATCATGACAGGTCCTCCTCAACCATCTACAGCTACAACAACCTCAAGCACTCATGCAGTTCCACCACCTGAGTGGACTGATGCTCAGAAGAAAGCAAAAGTTACTAATGCTAAAGCTATGAACATTCTAGCCCAAACAATGTCTGATGACATATTCCACAAAGTGGCTGAATGCACTTCAGCCAAGGCTATTTGGGACTCTCCCAACCAAATGGTGGCTGGCACTTCTGATGAGAGAAAAGATAGAAGATCAAATCTCATATCCCAGTATGAAAACATCAAGAAGGATGAGACAGAATCTATTACAGACATGTACAACAGACTGAGCTCAATAATAAATGAGCTGAAGACTTTAGATAAGGACATCACCCTTACTGAAGTAAGGATAAAATCCTCATGTGCTTCCCAAGCTCATGGGATTCAAGGATCTAGCCAATCAAGGAGGCCAGGAGCTTAAATGAGATTTCCACAAAATCTCTACTTGGAAAGCTCAAATACTATGAGTAACTGATAAAGTCCAGAGAAGCAGCTGAATAAAGGACTCCTCCACCAGCAAGAAAGGAGCACAACTTGGCATTCGAGGCTACTGAAGAGATTGAAGCTTCAACAGTAAATGAAGAATTGACGAGTCTCTTTGCCAAAAGATTTTACAAAATGGCAAGAATGGATTTCAGAAGAAGATCATCCAGACAGGATGATAAGTCAAGGTATGACACAACTCCTACTAAAGAAGTAGTATGTTTTGGCTGTAGGAAACCTGGACACTTTATCTTAGAGTGTCCGGAGAATCAAAAGAAAGAAAGAAAAAGAGAGAAGGACTCCATAAGACAGCAAAGCTCAAGGCCTTCCTCCAGCAAATACAAAAAGAAGGAGAAGGATTTTGTAGCTGAAAACTGGACTGACACTGAAGATGAATCCACATCTTCCAGCTCCAGTGAAGAGGAAGAAGAGGCAAGGGACAAGGAAGTCTGCCTCATGGCCATTAATGCCTCCAGCAGTCAATCAGACAATGAAGAAGAATCTGATAATGAAGAAGCTTCAGAATCAGAAGCTGATCAGGTACTCTCAACTTTTGATTATAGTTCCGATACTTTCAAAAATGAGTTTAAGACATTGTGTATAGATCTAATTAACTCAGAAAAAGAAATTAAAATACTTAGGGAAAGACTAGCAAATCAAGAAAATCTAATTTCTGAAAACAGTAAATTGAAAGATGAACTAACTCTAGCCAATGAACAAATCATGTCTTTAAAAACAGAGCTATGTGAGAACAAACAACTTGAGGAATCTCTTAATGGGAGAAGCCTTAAGCCGATGGACATCACAAGCACAGTCAATGCCAGACTGAATGACAAACTGGGCTTGGGTGCATCATCAAGTTTACCTGCCATACTCAAGAAGAACATATTATCCACACCAATAAAATTTGTGTCTGAAAAGGGTAAAAAAAGGTAGATAATAACAATCCCAATCAAACTGAAATTACATACAAAACTAAGAAAAGAAGACAGGATAAGAGAAATCATATCCAGAACAATGTTCAGTAGATTTCGTCGAACTCAGATCGATGAAATGTGGCCAGTTCGCCGAACTCAAGTCAACAAACTCTGAACGCAAATCTATATAATAATTATTCGTCTTACTGCGATCGACGAACTGTATATGGTTCATCGAGCGGAGATCAACGAACTTGGGTCACAGAAAATGAATATGTTCATTCTTTGAGCGGAGATCGACGATCTCATCCCATTTAGTCGAACTCTAGTCGACGAACTTAAAACTTTTCATCGAACCCAAACATATTTAATAAAAATCATAACTTTGATAGAAACCCTAATCAACCTAGAAAGCCTTTTAATCCACTTGCTGACTGGGTAATTCCTCCCAGAAGATATCCTCCCTTAGGATATAAATCCCAACCTGAATTCTCAGTAATATCCAGCTTTTATTATGTAAAGAAATAAGGACCCAAGGTAACCTGTGTCAAGAACACCTAATTGTTTATTTTGCAGGTAAAGAGCTGTCCAGCTGGTAATCAGAAATGGTATCTGGACAGTAGATGCTCCAAACATATGACAGGAAGTAAGGACAACTTAAATAACTACAAGTCCAAGCTGGGATCAAAGGTAATCTTTGGTGATTCAAATTGGGGCCAGTTAGAGGGCTTTGGAGAAGTAAAGATTGGAGCAGTCACTTTCAAAAAGGTGACATATGTAAGTGGACTCAAGCATAACCGTATCTCAATAAGTCTACTATGTGACGAAGGTTATCAGGTACATTTCAACTCAAAATCTTGTATTATTTATAATAAAGAAAAACAAAATGTTTTAAATGGAAATATACAAGGTAATATATACATAGTAGATTTTCATTCTACAACCTCAAACATCTGTTTACTTAATATTGTTAGCAATCAAAATAATCTTTGGCATAAAAAACTAGGACATGTTAATATAAAAAAAACATTGCCAGGCTATCTAAAGACAGCCTTGTGAGAGGTTTACCTTCTGGTCCCTACAAGAAGGAAGGCCTCTGCAGGGCTTATCAACTAGGCAAGCAAACTAAATGTAGTTTTAAATCAGTTAATTAGAGTGATTCACCTAGGATTTTATACTTGCTACACATGGACCTTTTTGGACATATTGCTGTAGAAAGACTAGGAGGGAAATCTTATACTCTAGTCATTGTAGATGACTTCTCAAGATTCACATGGGTGTTCTTTCTGAGATCTAAGTCAGATACATTCAAAGTTCTTACAGATTTTCTCAGGACCATACAGATTGATTACTCTACTCATGTTGCATTGATCAGAAGTGATCATGTTACAGAGTTTGAGTCTCTTCTTATGCATGAGTTCTGTGAGAAGCAAGTTATTAGGCATTGTTTCTCAACCCCTAGAACTCCTCAACAAAATGGGGTAGCTGAAAGGAAGAATAAAACCTTAATTGAAGCTGCAGGCACATTACTTGCAGATCCTTACATGCCCCTACCCTTTTGGGCAGAGGCTGTAAGCACAGCAAATTATGTCCTGAATAGGAGTTTAATATATAAGCTTAAGAATAAGACTGTCAATGAATTGCTTAAAGGGAAGAATCCTAAAATCACCTATTTTAAAGTATTTGGTTGCATATGTTATATACATTATAATAACAAGAAATATATTAGAAAGTTTGAAGCTAAGGCTGAAGAGGGAATTTTTCTAGGATATTCCCAAGTCAGCAAAGCATATAGGGTGTTCAATAAATATTCTTTAAAAATTGAGGAATCAATACATGTAACTTTGATGAGGCTAACATGTCTTATAAGGAGAAATAAATTTCTACCAATAGCACATTGCAGGTATCTCACTTGTGTGAGAAATTGGGTGAGTTGAATATTCCACAAGAAGTTATACCACCTCCTCCTCCAAAAGCTGATGAAGACAGTGACGAAGAACTTTTGGAAGAGGTTGAAATTCCTTCAACAGCAGGCATTATTCCACAAGAGTAATTAAATCCAAATGTTGTTGCTGAACCAACTCCACCCACTAAACTTGTCCCACTAAGGGATCACCCCAGATCTCAAGTGATTGGAGACATAACAGTAGGTGTACAGACAAGGCATCAACTCAACCAAGATGTGATGCATGCCTGTTTCCTCACTCAAGTTGAGTCTCAATCCATAAAAGATGCTGAGCAAGATCCCCACTGGATCATTGCAATGCAAGAGGAACTCAACCAATTTGAGAGATGTAGAGTTTGGGATTTAGTTCCAAGATCCAAAGACTACCCAGTCATTGAAACTAAATGGGTATATAGAAAAAAGCTAGATGCCCAAGGTGTAATTGTGAGAAACAGGGCTACGCTTGTTGCTTATGGTTATAGTCAAGAAGATGGAATAGACTATGACAAAACCTTTGCACCAGTTGCAAGATTCGAAGCAATCAGAATTTTCCTTACATATGCTGCCTACAAGAAGTTCAAAGTCTATCAGATGGATATCAAGAGTGCCTTTCTGAATGGAGTACTTAAAGAAGAGGTTTATGTTGAACAACCTCCAGGTTTTATCTCTTCAACCCATCCTTTATATGTCTTTATATTGCATAAAGCTTTCTATGGTTTAAAGCAAGCTCCAAGAGCTTGGTATGAGACCATAGCTAGCTTCGTGATAGAGCATAAATTCACTAGAGGCATTGTAGATAAAACATTATTCACTAGGCACCATAAGGATCAAACTTTTTTAGTACAAATTTATGTAGTTGACATTATATTTGGGTCTACTGATTCCAAACTATGCAAGAGGTTTTCTGACCTCATGCATTCCAAGTTTGAAATGAGTAGCATGAGTGAGCTCTCCTACTTCCTTGGTCTCCAAGTGAAACAGCTACCTGATGGTATTTCATATATCAGGTTAAGTATGCTAAGGAGCTTATTAAAAAGTTTGGGATGGCTGATGCCTCAGCAAAGAAAACACCCATGACCACTAATGTTGTAATAGATTCTGATGCACATGAGAAACCTGTTGATCAGAAATTATATAGGGGCATTGTTGGGTCCCTACTATACCTTACAACAAGTAGACCTGACATAATGTTTGCCACATGTCTTTATGTTAAGTTGTAAGTGAACCCTAAAGAATCTCATCTAGTTTTCCTAAAAAGATTTTTGAGATATATAAAGAGTTATCCTAGTCTAGGACTCTGGTATCCTACTGAGTCAGAATTTGATTTAACTAGATATTCAGATGTTGACATTGCTGGATGTAGGGTAGATAGGAAAAGTACCTCAGGAACTTGCCAGTTCCTTGGTATGAGATTAATGTATTGGTTCTGCAAGAAACAGTCATATGTATCTACATCAACTGCTGAAGAAGAATATATTACAGCTGACAGTTGTTGTTCCCAGATGCTGTGGATTCAAAACCAACTCCTGGACTATGGGTTCAACTTAAATAATTCAACTTTCTTATGAGATAACACAAGTGCTATATCTGTTAACCTAGAAATCGGCGATCCTTCCCAAGGTAGCTAGCTGGCTAGTCATGCTCCTTAGATTCTCCCTTTTGATCGCGACAAGCCTCAGCGTAGGCGGACAGTTTTCCCTATCCGTCTAGGTCCCCTTGCAACCGCATGCCCTGCGGGACGGCGAGCTGTTCCCATAGCTCACCTTTGTAGGCCATGCGGTAAGGCCCGCTAACCGTGCAATGCTTTTCCTTGCAGGAGTCAGCCAACAGCACCACAAGGGGCGGCTTCCCAGTCTGCCCAAGGGGCTCCGGCCTCTCTGCCGCCGTCCGTCGAGGCCACCCACCAGAGGCGACCTCCGCCTGCCAGGCCGCCCACCCGGGGCGGCCTCTGCCCGCCAGCCGTGCGGACTCCACCCGAAGTCCGCCTAGGCCGCCCGCTAGGGAGCGGCCCCGGCTTCTGCCGGGCAGACTCCACCCGGAGTCTGCCCAGGCCGCCCGCTAGGGGGCGGCCCCGGCTTCTGCCGGGCGGACTCCAAGTGGAGTCCGCCCAGGCCGCCCGCTAGGGGGCGGCCCCAGCTTCTGCGGGCGGACTCCACCTGTAGTCCTCCCCAGCTGCCCGCTAGGAGGCGGCCCCGGCTTCTGCAGGGCGGACTCCACCCGGACTCCGCCCAGGCCGCCCGCTAGGGGGCGGCCTCAGCTTCTGCCGGGCAGACTCCACCCGTAGTCCGCCCAGGCCGCCCGCTAGGGGGCGGCCCCGGCTTCTGCCGGGCGGACTCCACCAGGAGTCCGCCCCGGCATCCTGCTAGGGGGCGGCCCCGGCTTCTGCCGGGCGGACTCCACCCCGGATTCCACCCATGCCGCCCGGCTCGGGGGCGTAGGCCCCGACTCTACCGGGCAGACTCCACCAGGAGTCCGCCCAGGCCGCCCGCTCGGGGGCGGCCCGGCATGCCGGGCAGACTCCACCCGGAGTCCGCCCGCTCGGGGGCGGCCCGGCCTGCCGGGCGGACTCCACCCAGAATCCGCCCAGGCCGCCTGCTCAGGGGCGGCCCGGCCCTGCCCTGGCGAAAACTCCCCCCAGAGTCCGCCTAGGCCGCCCGCAAGGGGGCGGCCTCCGTTCTCTTCCTACAGCTTGCTTCTCCAACCTGGCGGACTCTAATTTCCAGTCCGCGGAGTCCGCGCAGGTCGTCATGCTGACGTCATTGGGCCCTACTTCTTAAAGATCTTCTCCGGGCCTATAAATAGCCCCTGATTCCTCTCATTCTGGGGGGGGGGGATCCAGAGTTCTAGAGGTGGAGACAAGTCTTGCCAGCAGACCCTGCGGACTCCGTTTTCCTGTCCGCGCAGTCCTCCACCGGCTTGCCAACAAACTCTGCGGACTCAGTTTTCCTGTCCGTGCAGTCTGTTGGAACACCCTATTACTAATTTGGGTCAGGATCACTATGTCTCTAGGAAACAAATGCTTGACCTCCTGTATAGCTCAATAGGTCAATTAGAATTGAGTCTAAGGGTTAGAAGTCTAGGTTTGGAAGCTGCCCTCAAGACCAGGATTTTCTGTTTGGATACTAAGTCATATCGTCGAGCTCAGCACGACGATTCGTCGAACTCCGATCGACGATCGTCTAGCTCAACTTCGACAGATCGTCGAACTCCATTCGACGATCGCTGAGCTCAACTTCATCATATCATCGAACTCCATTCGACGATCGGTGAGCTCAGTTCGACGATCTTGACTCAGCTTTGGATCTTTATCTCTGAGCTCAGTTCGACGATCTGTGAGCTCAGATCGACGTTATTTTTCTGCTGTATTTAGTCCATATCGCTGAGCTCAGTTCAACGATAGCAGAGCTCAGTTCGACGTTTTCAGATAACTTCAATGATGTTTCTAGATTCAAATTCAAATCAGTTAAGGAGTTATTCTGCAATTAATTCTGAAGATTTCCTAGCCGTTTTCATTCATTTCTGGACCAAGTTTCAAGGAATATTTCTATGGACTTTCCTCCAGAAGAGATTTTGCAATTAAGGATGCAATTAATACAGACCAACGGCTATTCTTCTCAGAGAATGTATTTTCATTCAGTACCAGAGAATAAAAGAGAAGAATTCTTTTTGAATCTCCAAGACAGAGAGACAGATACACAGACACACATAGACAGACATCAGTATTCTTCAGAACAAGAACAAAAATATACTGTCTCAAAGAATTCTCAAGAACACTCATCCAAGGAGATCAACTTTTTCTGAAATCTTCAGATCTCTCTAGTTTTCAAGTGTTCAAGGCCAACATATTTCAAGACTCCAGACATTCAACATTTCAGCTGTTGCTGAAATCATCTTTTGCCGGAGCTCAACTTGTGAAGGCCTATCACCATCAGCAAAGCTTCTTTTCCTGAAGATCTCAAGGACTCAGGGGGAGCTTTGACACCATCAATCCACATAGTCTTCTCAGTTGTTTGAGAAAGAGAAGACTTCCATCACTCTCTCACCCCCTCTCTGTAAAGAGTTTCTCAAACTCCCTTCAAAAGTTTGAGCTTGGTTTTTGAGCACCTTATCAAAAGCTCATTTGTGGCAAGACACCTGATCAAAAAATCTGATTTGGTTTTTGAGCACCTTATCAAAAGCTCATTGGTGCCCAGGACACCTGATCAACTAATCCTGCAGTGGATTCATACCTAGGGTGGTAGAAGAGTGGATGTACCCAAGTTTAGGGGAACCACTATATTTCCTTGTGTCTTCTGGTTTTGCTTGTCTCTATTTTTGTTTCTGGCCTTGATTATTCTGTGATTAGCTTTTGATTAGTTTAGTTCTGTGATTAGATTTATTATTGCTTCCCTGCTCACTCATATTACAACAATTGTTGTAAAAACTTTTAAAGCACCATATACTGTATTCACCCCCTCTAGAGTATATCAGATCTAGCTGCACTTTCAATTGGTATCAGAGCAAGGTTGGTTAAACATACCACACCTTGGTGGTTGCACAGGCTAACACCTGAACCAAAAGATCCCAAGTTAGATCTGTTTTCTTTTGTATTTTATTATTAGATTTTGTTTTCACAAATCATGGCCCAAAACAAAGATTATGCTAGCACCAGACCTCCAGTGTGCAATCTATCCAAGTTTGCACTTTGGAAAGCAAGGATTAGACTGTACATGAATTCTATTGACGAAGATATTTTTAACTCTGTTTTGACAGTGTGTCCAAGACCTCCAGAGAACTCCAGTACAAATACTGTTCCACCTCCATCAGGAACAGATGCTGACATCAAGAGATGGAAGGTAGCTGATGCCAAGGCTATGAACATCTTGGCCCAGACAATGTCTGATGACATATTTCAAAAGGTGGCTGAATGCAATTCAGCAAAGAAAATTTGGGACAAACTCTCAGAAATAGTCTCAGGCTCAGCTGATGAGAGAAAGGATAGGAGATCCCACCTCATATCTCAATATGAGAATTTCAAGAAGGGAGAAACTGAGTCAGTGGGAGATATGTACAACAGGCTCAGTCTAATTGTCAGTGAACTCAGGACATTGGATAAAGAGATCTCACTAACTGAACTCAATGACAAGATCCTAATGTGCTTCCCTAGCACTTGGGATTCAAGAATCTGGCCAATTAAGGATGCCAGAAGTCTGAATGAGATCACCACTGAAGCTCTATTGGGTAAGCTCAAATCTTATGAGCTACTCATCAAGAATAGAGAAGAAGAACAGAAGGCTGCCTCACCAGTCACAAGAAAAGAGAAGACCATAACCTTCAAGGCAACTGAAGATTAGCCTGAAGACAAAGTCACAGGCAATGATGAACTGCTCAGTCTGTTGGCCAAAAGATTTTATAAGATGGCCAAAAAGGACTTCAGAAGGAGATCATACAAGGAACATGATAAGCCAAGGTATGACAAGTCCATTAATAATAATAATAAAGACATTATTTGCTTTGGTTGCAGGAAACCAGGGCACATAGTTCCTGACTGTCCAGAAAATAAAAACAAGGACAGAAGGGACAGGAAAGAAAGAAGAAAGGAAAAAGACTCCAAGAGGAATGACAATGACAAACCCTCATCAAGCAAAAACAAACCCTCATCAAGCAAAAACAAACATACAAGAAAGGGGTTTGTTGCTGAATCCTGGAGTGAGACTGAAGAAGAGTCAGAAGCATCATCCAGCTCCAGTGATGATGAAGATGATGCAGAAGAGAAAGAGTTCTGCATGATGGCAATCAATGCCTCACAGTACAATTCAGAAGAAGAGGAGTCAGAGTCAGATTCAGAGACTCAACCTGAAGAAGATCAGGTAATCATCTCTTTTGATTTTAATTCAGATGACTTTAAATCTGAATTTAAAGCATTGTGTTTAGACCTGCTAAAGTCTGAGAAAGAAATTATCTCTCTCAAAAAACATTTATCTGAACACAATACTTTAAAGACAGAAAACCTCAAACTCTCTCAGGAGTTGGAGTGCTGTAGGGAACAGATAGCTTCACTGAAAGGTGAGCTCTCTGAGGCCAAGAAGCTTGAAGAATCCCTTAATGGGAGAAGCATCAAGCTGATGGACATCACAAGCACAGTGAACTCCAGATTTAACAGTACATTGGGCTTGGGTGCTCCATCCAGGCAACCCATAGTTCTAACAACTCCAATCAAATTCATTTCTGATAAAGGAAAGGGAGTTGTAGAGGTTGCTAGGAAAAATTCTGATCTGCCCCAGAAAACTAAGTCCCAGCAGAAATCGTCGAACGCAGCTCCAAGATCGTCGAACAGAGGTCAGAGCTCTGAAAAATTTTTCAAGGGCAAATCAAAATTCAATCCTAAGGGTCCTTCATCCCAAATCTTTAACCCTTATACTGAATGGATTATACCTCCAAGGAGATATCATCCTGAAGGATATAAGAGTTAACCTGGGATGTCCTTTATTTCAGAATTTAAAGGTTATCAAACTAGCTCCAAGGTAAACTGGGTCAAAAACAAATGAATTGTATTATGTACAGGTGAAGACCTATCCAACATCTAACCAGCAATGGTACTTGGATAGTGGGTGCTCTAAGCACATGACAGGGAACAAGGACAACCTCACTTCCTTTAGAGCCAAGCTTGGACCCAAAGTTATCTTTGGTGATTCAAACTTTGTACAGACTAAAGGATATGATGCAGTCCAGATTGGATCAGTAACTTTCAAGAAGGTAGCTTATGTGGAAGGACTGAAGCACAACTTAATAAGCATCAGTCAGCTGCGTGATGAAGGATACCAGGTGACCTTCAGCAAAGCCTTATGCAAAATCAGTCAGAGGACAACACAACTGTGTTGACAGGTAAAAGGAAAGGTAACATCTATCTAGTAGATTTTCTTTCAACTGATGTAGATATTTGCTTGTTTAATTCTGTCTGTAGACCAAATATCTTATGACATAAGAGACTAGGACACCTAAACCTTAGAACTATTGCTAGGCTATCCAAGGATAACCTTGTTAGAGGACTACCTTCTGGCCCCTACAAAAAGGAAGGACTCTGCAGGGCTTGTCAATTAGGCAAGCAAACTAAAAACAGCTTTAAGTCACTTAATAAGAGTGATTCACCTAGGATATTGTATCTGTTACACATGGATCTTTTTGGACCCATCACAGTACAAAGCCTAGTAGGGAAATCTTACACTTTAATAGTTGTAGATGACTTCTCTAGATTCACTTGGGTGTTCTTTCTAAGGAAGAAGTCTGATAACTTTAAGTGTCTGACAGAGTTTCTCAAATGTATACAGATTGAGTTCAATACTCACATTTCCCTGATCAGAAGTGATCATGGGACAGAGTTTGATTCTCTTCTTATGCAAGAGTTCTGTCAGAGTGAAGGGATCAGGCATACTTTCTCAGCTCCTAGAACTCCTCAACAAAATGGGGTAGCTGAAAGGAAAAATAGAACCCTTATTGAATCTGCCACTACATTGTTGTCAGATGCTCATCTACCTCTATCCTTTTGGGCAGAGGCAGTGAACACCTCCAACTATGTGCTGAATAGAATTTTGATACATAAACTAAAGGGAAAGACTTCCTATGAATTACTCAAAGGGAAGAAACCTAAAGTTGATTATTTTAGAGTCTTTGGTTGTATTTGCTACATACATAATAATGACAAGAAATATTTAGCAAAATTTCAAGCCAAGGCTGATGAAGGAGTGTTTCTGGGATACTCCATGATCAGCAAGGCTTATAGGGTCTATAATAAATCATCTTTAAAAATTGAGGAATCTGTTCATATATCATTTGATGAATCTAACATGTCTTTCAAGGAGAAGATTTCTTCTACCATAGAACCTTTGCAGGAACATTCTCTAGTTGAAGACTTGAACAAGTTACAGGTTACTCAAGGGGATGAAAGCAGTGAAGATGAAGAAAATGCTCAACATATTGAAGAACAACTTGAAGAGCCAGTTGTTGTACCACAAGAGGAAACAACAACACAGGTTGGTGAACAATCAACACCCCCTGTTGATTTAGTAACATCAAGAGACCATCCAATTTCCCAAATAATTGGAGACATCTCAGCTGGTGTGCAAACCAGAAATCAGGTCAACCAAAACCTGTTGCACACCTGCTTCCTATCTCAAATTGAACCTCAGTCCATTCAAGATGCAGAGCAAGATCCACACTGGATTATTGTAATGCAAGAGGAGTTGCATCAATTTGAGAGGAACAAAGTATGAGAACTAGTGTCAAAGCCTAAGGATCACTCCATTGTTGGAACAAAATGGGTATTCAGAAACAAACTGGATGATCAAGGAGTAATTGTAAGAAACAAGGCAAGGCTAGTTGCTCAGGGATATTCTCAAGAAGAAGGGATAGACTACGACCAGACCTTTGCACCAGTTGCAAGATTAGAAGCCATCAGAATATTTTTAGCTTATGCAGCACATAAAGGCTTCAAGGTATATCAGATGGATGTCAAAAGTGCATTTCTAAATGGAGACATCAAAGAGGAAGTATATGTCAGACAACCTCCAGGTTTTATCTCTCCAACTTATCCTGATTATGTTTTTAGATTGAACAAAGCATTATATGTTCTAAAGCAAGCTCCTAGAGCATGGTATGAGACCCTAGCATGCTTTCTTTTGGAAAATGGTTTTATAAGGGGTAGAGTAGACCAAACACTTTTCATTAGAACCCATAAGTCCCTTACCCTACTAGTACAGATTTATGTAGATGACATTATTTTTGGTTCTACTGACTCCAAATTGTGCAGAAGGTTTTCCAACCTAATGCATTCTGAATTTGAGATGAGTAGCATGGGTGAGCTATCCTTCTTCCTAGGATTGCAAGTCAAACAGCATGCTGAAGGCATCTTCATTTCTCAAACCAAGTATGCAAATGAATTGGTTAAGAAATTTGGTAAGTCTGAAGCATCTTGTATGAAAACACCAATGCCTACTAATGCTGTATTGGACGCTGATGAACATGGGAAACCTGTTGATCAGACAACATATAGAGCAATGATTGGCTCTTTACTGTACCTTACAGCTAGTAGACCAGATATAATGTTTGCTACATGTATATGTGCTATGTTCCAAGTAAGCCCTAGAGAGTCGCACCTAACACTAGTAAAGAGGATTCTCAGGTATGTTAAAAGTTGTCCAAATCTAGTTCTCTGGTATCCAAAAGATTCAGCATTTGATTTAACTGGATTCTCTGATGTTGATTATGCTGGATGCAGAATTGACAGGAAAAGCACCAGTGGAACATGTCAGTTCCTTGGTGACAGACTTGTCTCTTGGTTTTATAAGAAATAAACTTCTGTGTTAACTTCAACTGCTGAAGCTGAATATATGGCTGTAGGCAGTTGTTGTTGACAAATCTTGTGGATTCAAAACCAACTCCTAGACTATGGCTACAACTTATAGAAGTCTAAAATCTTTTGTGATAACACCAGTGCTATTTCTATAGCTCAAAATCCAGTCCTCCATAGTAGGACAAAACACATAGAGATTAGGCATCATTTCTTAAGGGATAATGTTGAAAAGAACAAAATTGAACAACAATATATCCCAACTGATTTACAAAGGGGAGATATTTTCACCAAGCCCTTGGATGAAAAGAAACACACCTTCTTCCTAAATCAGTTAGGAATGTTAGATGGAGGAAGTCTTAAATAATATCCAAGATTTTGAAAGCTTAAAAATTGACCAAGAGTAGACAAACATCCTGATTTTTCTTAGTGTCTAGAGTCTTTCTGATCTCTGAACTGCGCTCGATGATTTTCCCCTAGATCGTCGAACGGAGATCGACGATTTCTGAAATCGTCGAACTGAGTTCAGCGTTTCTCAGATAGTATGAACTATCTCTTCCGGTCAACGATCGTCGGACGACGCTTGACAATCTTGTTCTCTAAATGATCGTCGAACAGAGCTCGACGCTCTCCAATATCGTCGAACGGAGATCGAAGATGTTGAAGTCTCTTCAGATTCCTTTAGAAGCCTCGATCGTCGAACTGAGTTCCACGATCTTTCCAATTCTGCGTCGAACCCTAATATAAAATTCATTTTTCGCCGTCGTTCTCCTTTGCGCTTTCGATTTCTCTGCAAGAACTTTCTTTCCCTCCAAACAATTCTGCACTTGGTCGTTTTGTCTGTTGAATTTTTGCAGGTACCCATGGCTGTGTCTGTTGCTGTTCTCGCCGCCATGAAGTTTGATGCTGGCTTCGACATTGACATGGAATCCTTCAGCACAACTGACCAGGTTTTTCAGGATATTTTGGGGTTATTCAAAGAGCAAAACCTGACTGCAATTATGACCACAAGGATCAAGCTTGCATCTGATGAGATCAAGGAATGGGTCTACACTGCCCACAATCAAGACAACTCCACCATTGTTGGGTCTATATCTGGCACTCAGGTACCCTTAACCCCAGCAATTTTATCAGAGGTTTTTGAGTTGAGAAATGGTGAAGATACTGTTGACTTGTCTGGAGAAGAGTATTCTGACCTGCTTGCCAGAATGGGTCATTCTGAGGCCAACCATAGCAAGCTCTTGAAAAAGAACCTATCTGTGGAATACAGATTCATGGCAGATGTAGTTGGGAAAGTGCTACTGGCTAAGCACTCTGCCCATGATACAATCTCAAGGTATCAGCTCTGCCTCATGGGAGCCCTTGTAGACAGGAAAAATTTGAATTGGGGAGAAGTCTTCTTTGACCTTATCAAGAAGAAGATCAACAAAAGTTTTGTCAACTTTGGAAGGGTTATTGGGGTGTTTCTGCAGCACAGGTGACCTGCTTTGCTGGTCTCTTCTGGAATCCATATCAATGCATCCAAGAGACTGTCTTGTGCCCTCTTTGGAAAATGGGACAGACAAATCAGCAAGCCCAGCAGGCCCTCCTCCAGCACTCCTTCAGGCACAAGGACTCTAAGAGTCACTTCTCCACAGGTCTCTGCCCCTGCAGATGACCTGCCTGCTGTTGTTGCCTCTCCTCCTCCTCCTCCAATTCCCTCTCTTCCCATACCATCTACCATTCAAACTCCATCCACCATCATCATCTCCAGCCCCTCTCCAACATCTACACCATCTCCAGTACCTACACTTCCAACACCAGAAGAACAATTCCATCCCTTATTCTCCTACCCTCCACCAGATGCCACTTCATCACCCTCCATTCCCTCCTTCACCCTCATTGATGATTCCTTTATGGATGATTCACCATCCTCTCCTCCTGAGCTACCCTCTTCCTCAACTTTCTATCAAGATCTTCTACAAGAAATTATTGACCAACCCACATTCACCCCATCTATCTCCATCCCACTGTCCTCCATATCCACCTTACCAACACCTCAACCCTCTCTTCCTCCATTCACCAGCTCTCCACTGCCATCACCCTCAGCTTCTCCTCCATCTTCTACCTCTGCTCCAGTCACCCTTGAGCAAGTAGACCTTCCAGCCCTTGCTGACAGATTGTATGAGTTGCTAGCCCTCATGCTCTCTCTTCTTTTGGAGACCTCCTTGGCTCCATTACACCTGTCAGTGGCAGCTCTCTCTGCCAGGCTATCATCTCTATTCCCTCAGGCAGCCCCTACAGCAGTGTGCCTTGATCCATCCTTGTCTGAATCTAGGCAGGGGGAGATGCCCTATGAAGTGAGTCTTCCTGCTGCTGCTGTTGCTGCTGTTTCTGTCAGCCTGTCTGCTGCTGCTGCTATTGCTGCTTCTTCAGCTCCTGTTCTTGCTGCTGCTACTGTTGTGTCTTAAGAACAAATTCCTCCTGCTGCAGTCTTTGCAATGGACCTCAAGTCTTTGCTTTCAAATTTTGATTCTGCATATTTTAGCTGTCTGCCAGAGCCAGTTGTTGTCCAGCCCCCAAAGGATCTATCCAAGGCACTTGTGCCACTCTCTTGCTGTGACCCAAACATCATCACCTCTTTTGTCAACTCAGTATATGCTGCTGCTTCTTCTGATGAAAGCATTGTTGTTGATGTTGTTGCCTCTACTACTGCTGAAATTTCTGTTATTGCTGTTGAGCCAATTTCCAAGGAAATTCTTATGTCAGAGGCACCTGAGTTTGAGCCTTCTGCAGTTTCTGATGATATCTCTACTATTGATGCTGCTGTGAGAGAAACTATTGCTGCTGCTGTTACTTCACCAAAAACTGTTGCTATTGCTGTTGTCACTTCTCCAGAATCTATTGCTGCTGCTGTTGCTACTGCTTCTACTGTATCTGCTGCTGTCATTTCTGCTACTACTTCAACATCTGCTGCTACACCATCTGTTTCCTCATCTGCTTCTGTACAGCTCAAGAAGGATTTGATGAAGAAAATTGATGCCCTGTATGATGACCAGAGTTCTGAAAGTGATGAGTACAGAACAGACTCTGATGACTCTTCTGCTACCATTGCCAGGGAAAGAAAGGAAAGGAGAAAAGCCATGAAGAGAGTACCTCCTACCAAGGTCAAAGATAACAATGATATTCCATACTACATTCTTCATGATTGCCCTATCACTGAGAACTGGATGCAGTACTCTAAGAACCAACTAAAAGCAATGAAAAAGAAGAGAAAATATGAAAAGGGTTCCTCACAATTCCAACACTCTCATCCTCCTCCACCACCTCCTCCTGATGCAGGTGCAGGTGGAAGTTCTGCAGCTCAACCCCCTGCTAGAAGTCAGGCCCCCTATCAGCCTCATGCTAGATCTTATAATAGGGGAAGCCAATCCAGGGGTTCTCAATCCAGGAGAGGAGGATACGGAGGAAATCAAAGAGATCTCCAAGTCCACTCCAAAGGTTACTCAAGGCAACACCCATATTCCAGGGGAGGATAAATTTCTTCTGATACCACATCTGGTCCTTTCCCCCATAAGCTGAAAGAAACTGTGTCATCCAGGCCTCCTCAAGACAATCCTTCTAACAGATATGAGCCCCCAGTACTATTTGAGGACCCTGAGAACAATCCAGCTGCTTATACTGCAAGATTAAAAGAACTAGCTGCACTGGATCAGATCAAAAAGGCTAGAGAGCAAGGAAGATCTTCCTCTAACATTTCTATAATGTCTGAATAGAGAAAGAAAGAGCTAGAAAGATATGCTTCAAGCAAGTTCTTTGATTCTGACAGGTATATGGAACTGCATCCTGAAGCTGTAGTTCCCAGGCCTAAACAGCAAACATCTTTAGGTGCAGCAGATGATACCAGATCAAAGAAAGAAGGCCTCAATCCTAACAGAGAAATCAAACTTGTTAAGGGCATGGAAAAGAAATGATAATGTAAGGTGACATTCTCTGTGATTTCTGATTACCATCTGGATGTTATATATCTCTGTGGTTCTGCAAATGTCTAGCTTGTTGCTTTTCTGTATTGCTGCTTGAATGTTGTTATTTAATTTTTTTTTTAAAAGTCTGTAAATAGTAATCCTAACCCAAATAGGGGGAGATTGTTGGAACACCCTATTACTAAGTTGGGTCAGGATCACTATGTCTCTAGGAAACAAATGCTTGACCTCCTGTATAGCTCAATAGGTCAATTAGAATTGAGTCTAAGGGTTAGAAGTCTAGGTTTGGAAGCTGCCCTCAAGACCAGGATTTTCTGTTTGGAGACTAAATCATATCGTCGAGCTCAGCACGACGATTCGTCGAACTCCGATCGACGATCGTCTAGCTCAACTTCGACAGATCGTCGAACTCCATTCGACGATCGCTGAGCTCAACTTCATCATATCGTCGAACTCCATTCGACGATCGGTGAGCTCAGTTCGACGATCTTGACTCAGCTTTGGATCTTTATCTCTGAGCTCAGTTCGACGATCTGTGAGCTCAGATCGACGATATTTTGCTGCTGTATTTAGTCCATATCGCTGAGCTCAGTTCAACGATAGCAGAGCTCAGTTCGACGTTTTCAGATAACTTCAAGGATGTTTCTAGATTCAAATTCAAATCAGTTAAGGAGTTATTCTGCAATTAATTCTGAAGATTTACTAGCCGTTTTCATTCATTTCTGAACCAAGTTTCAAGGAATATTTCTATGGACTTTCCTCCAGAAGAGATTTTGCAATTAACGATGCAATTAAAGCAGACCAACGGCTATTCTTCTCAGAGAATGTCTTTCCATTCAGTACCAGAGAATAAAAGAGAAGAATTCTTTTTGAATCTCCAAGACAGAGAGACAAATACACAGACACACATAGACAGACATCAGTATTCTTCAGAACAAGAACAAAAATATACTGTCTCAAAGAATTCTCAAGAACACTCATCCAAGGAGATCAACTTTTTCTGAAATCTTCAGATCTCTCTAGTTTTCAAGTGTTCAAGGCCAACATATTTCAAGACTCCAGACATTCAACATTTCAGCTGTTGCTGAAATCATTTTTGCTGGAGCTCAACTTGTGAAGGCCTATCACCCTCAGCAAAGCTTCTTTTCCTGAAGATCTCAAGAACTCAGGGGGAGCTTTGACACCATCAATCCACATAGTCTTCTTAGTTGTTTGAGAAAGAGAAGACTTCCATCACTCTCTCACCCCTTCTCTGTAAAGGGTTTCTCAAACTCCCTTCAAAAGTTTGAGCTTGGTTTTTGAGCACCTTGTCAAAAGCTCATTGGCGGCAAGACACCTGATCAAAAAATCTGATTTGGTTTTTGAGCACCTTATCAAAAGCTCATTGGTGCCCAGGACACCTGATCAACTCATCCTGCAGTGGATTCCTACCTAGGGTGGTAGAAGAGTGGATGTACCCAAGTTTAGGGGAACCACTATATTTCCTTGTGTCTTCTGGTTTTGCTTGTCTTTATTTTTGTTTCTAGCCTTGATTATTCTGTGATTAGCTTTTGATTAGTTTAGTTCTGTGATTAGATTTATTATTGCTTCCCTGCTCACTCATATTACAACAATTGTTGTAAAAACTTTTAAAGCACCATATACTCTATTCACCCCCCTCTAGAGTATATCAAATCTAGCTGCACTTTCACAGTCCTCCATCAGCCTGCCAGCAGACCCTACGGACTCCGTTTTCCTGTCCGCGCAGCACTCCTGCTGCTTGCTAGCAGACTCCGCAGACTCAGTTTCCCAGTCCTCCAGCAGCTAGCAGTCTATTTTACTTAGTCTCTGGCAGTTTCTTTTCTCTGCTCTCTGGCAATTTCTTCTCCCTTAGCCGCTAGCTTCCCTTTGTACCCATTTAGTGCTTTGTTGTGAAGGTGTAATTGCAAGATTGTAACCTCTCGTTATTAATCAAAGGAAAGCCCATCGCAAGAGTGGCATTTAGGCCGCGGCGGGCGAAGTGTGCTGTTTCCGCTGCTAGTGGCCCCCTCTTCTCCTCTCTGCTCAGCAAGCCTTGCTCCCTGCTCAGCATGCCTTGCTCCCTGCTCAGCAAGCCTTACTCCCTGCTGAGCAAGCCTTGCTCTCAGCTCAGCAAGCCTTGCTCCCTGCTCAGCAAGCCTTGCTGCCTGTTCAGCAAGCCTTGCTCCCTACTCAGCAAGCCTTGCTCTCTTCTCAGCAAGCCTTGCTCCTCTGCTCAGCATGCCTAGCTACCTGCTCAGCAAGCCTTGATCCCTGCTCAGCAAGCCTTGCTCCTCTGCTCAGCAAGCCTTGCCCTCAGCTCAGCTCAGCTCTTCTCGGCAACCAACCTGCAAGCGCAACCGTCGCAGTAACTGTCTGCTCGACAGCTCCTGGTCAACCACCTCTTCCTCTCTTGATCAACCCTCTCTGTTGATCAAGCCTCTCCTCTACCCCCGCAGCCCTCCTTGAACAAGCTATTTGCTCACCTCTCGAGCACTCAGAAGCTTCCTTCTCCTCTACCCCTGCAACCTTCTCCTTCCTCCTCACCTAGCCTGTGAGACCAAACACCTCCTCCGTATTAGTTGTGACCCCGGTGCCATTTTCACGCATCAACAGTTTTGGTGCGGTGAGCGTGGAACACCAGCTCACGCGCAATCCTTCAGATCAGAATAGGCAGTGAAAGCGACAGTTAACCATGTCAGATCATCAATCAGTCGAGAACCTTGCTCCAAGTCCCAGTGAAGATCCTCTCTGGGAAGCCCTTGAGCAGACGCGCTGTGAGAATGCTCAACAGTTCCAGGCGATCAACAAATTTCTTGCTGCAATCACGCAGCGATTGGACGCTCATCCAGCGGCAGCTCCAGCTGCTCCAATCAACCCAATGCCAACATCAGTGCATCAGCAAGCTTATTCTCAAGCTTGTCCGCTGTTCTATCCTCCTTACACCCCAACCATTCCGCAAGGGCCTGCAACTCCTTTGCGAACTCAAGATGAAGAGTTTGCTGCTCTCCATAACTTCTTCCGGGAAGCAGCCCGGGGAAGTCCTGCTAGAGTTCTCAATTTTCAGGGAAGACATCCCTACCCTTCAGCTCCTGCCCCTGCTCCTCCTGCAGCAACTTTTCCTTTTTATCCTCATGCTCCTTTTGCAGCTGCAGCTTATGCTCCTTTCTTTCCTTATGCTGTAGGAGAGCAAGAAGAACCTTCACCATTCGCGGAGAATGTTCGCCATGAGCCTAGTGCAGCAAACTTCAGAGAGCCTCGACAGCCAATCTACACTGGAGAGACAGATCCAGTAAAGCACCTCCAAGCTTCTGAGTCAGCCGTTTCTCTCAAAACCCTTTCAGATGCAACCAAGTGCAAATGACTTGTCACCTCCTTTGATGGGCAAGTGAGGGACTGATTTTATGGCCTCCGTCCTCACTCCATCGCTTCCTTCCTTGATCTTCGAAGGGAGTTTCTTCTCAGATTCTCTACATCAACCAAGAGAAAGGGCGGTCTTGAAGCCCTCTTTGAGATCAAGCAGCACGGGAATGAGACTTGGTCTCAGTTTGTTGATCGATTCCAAAGAGTGATTTTGGACATCGAAGTTACTGATCAAGAAATATACAGAGTGGCTCTTATCCACGGTCTTCGTGAAGGGCCTCTCAAATTTGAAGCCAATGTCCGTGCTCCAAGGACATATCAAGAGTTGATTGCTCTAGCCAACTCATATATCCGAGGCGAAAAGAGCAACCCGGGCTTCATCTCCAAGCTTTTATCCGAGTAGGATCTCTCTCGCAAGCATCCTCCAAGGTCTCCTCATAATCACTTTCCAACTCACTCAAAGAAGGAGAGAAGGATTCATCGCCATCGATACTCCTTACCGAGCCGTGATCGTGCTCAAGACCCATTGCTGCCGCTAGCTCCGACTTTGCAAACAGCAGCAGTTCAACAGCAGCAAGACAATGACTTGCATGAGTCTGATCTCGACGAGGTAATGCAAGAAGTAATCCAGATCATGAAAGACAGGGCAAACTTCAAGAAGCCCTATCGACCAGCAGATCAAAGATCTAGGGGGTTCAGAACCTTACTATGAATTTCACAAAGAACCAGGTCACCTAACAGAGGACTGCCGAGCATTCAGACAGCTTGTGCTAAGGATGCTCCGACAGGGAATGATGCATGACCTGCTTCCTAAAGAAGAACGCCCTAATCCAGCAACTTCAAAGGGCAAAGAAGTTGCAGGCGTTCCTTGCTCCTCAAGGGGAGTAAAACAAGTCGAAGAGACTCCTCTCCTCGTTGTTAACCCAGCCGTCAAATGCTTCGATGCCGATGACGAAGGTGTGCTTGTAAGGCTATTCTGAGCAAGCGATGGACTTTACAGTCCTCCAAAGCTCCTAGCGAGCTTCATGGGTTATCTCGACCCTTGCTCTCTCTCTTCAAACATTTTCATTTCATCAAACACTTCTCAGTGTTCTTTCCTTGCTTTTCAGCAAAGCTTTTATCAGGGATCTTATACTGACACAGTTCCCTTCTTGTGTTGCTCCTTCCTCTTCTTCTCTCTCTAAGGGATCGGTATGCCAATGAGATATCACCGAGTCTGAAAAGTTCCCTCTGTAGTTTGTTCTCGCACCACCGCTACGACCACATATGGCGGGAGTATACCCATGTGTGTAGTGGGAGCAGTTTAATCGCGGGTATGGGCTTCAGATTTCGGATCCTGGCCAGCATCTGACACAGAGTATGTGCTAGGGGAGCCCCATGTGTTAGCTCTGCTGTGCTTTGCTTAGGATACATCACAGTTATGATGATCTTTGCTTGACAAGCAATGACGACCAAGCGTAGCCTTGTCTCTTCGATCATCAGCTAACTATGATTGTTGAACACTCTGGTATCCTCGATGCATGCCTTCTTGGGTTCTCACAACTCCACTGATCAATCCACAGACAAGCTAGGCCTCTTGGCGCAACCAGTCTCATTGATCAGTGATGCTTGTGGCCAAGGCAAGAGAGCGTTTCTTCTAGCAATCCTTCTCAGGATCTTTCCCTTGCTTTTCTATTTTGTGCCCTCCTTGAGGATGCGCGTCCAGCCCGCTTTGAGTAGGACTATACTCGGGATGATTTTTCGGGTAAGTGATGCATAAGGCCCACGGGGAACACCTGTAGCAGCATTCAACCTTCTTTAGTCATTCCGAGTATAAACCTCCTTTTTCTCTTTTCCCTCCTTTCACAGGTGAACAGGTTAATCCAACCTACCAAAAGGATTCCGGCATTGATTTTGATCATGTCCATCCAGCCATATCGACAGCTAGTGCTCGTTTCATTGATCTGGGCTTCATGATAAAGTGTTCATCAGGCCTTTTTTCTTGCTACTTGGTCATATTGACCATATCTCTTCAACCCTCACGGGTTATCTCAACATTTTTGGTGCGGTTATCTTCATGTCTTATTTTCTTCTAATTCCTCTCCTCGCAGAGGTTTTGCAAACCCTTGCAAGCCTTCTCCACAGGTACTTGCGAGCTCCTTTCATATGCATATTGTCTGCTTCTAACTTTTCTCTTTGAAGAGAATAACAGACACCTGCAAACCTCATTCAGGTACTTGCAGTTTAAATCATTATTTTATATCTGCTGCTCACTCTTCACTTTGCAGTGGTTAGCAGACGTCTGCAAGTCATATTCAGGTACTTGCAGCTTATCTTTGTATACAATACCTGCCTCTAACTCTCTTCTTGCAGAGATCACCGACACTTGCAAGCTCCATTCAGGTACTTGCAAGTTACTTTCATGCACTGTGCGTACTTTTAACTCTTCTTTTGCAGAAACCAGCAAAGATTTGCAAGTTCTTTCCAGGTACTTGCAACTCATTTTTCTTCATTATTGTATACTCTTTACCCTTCCTTCTTTGTAGAGGATAACATGTGCTTGTAAGCCTCTATCAGGTACTTGCGAGTTAGTATGCCTTTCTGTTTTCCTCACTTTTGTTTTACAGAACTTAACAGGAAGACACACCTTCTTCGTTTTGCAAAAGCAAACTCAGGTACACACCCGCCGATCGCTCGATCTTGATCTCTGCTGTCGCCGGATGCCGCGATCGGGGTGAAGTCGCCGCTGGACCTCGCCCGATGCCGCCGCTCGACTCTTGTTCTTCGCGATTTCTTCCGATGGATTTAGGTTAGAATGAAGATCGATTGATGCGGGTTCCCTGTGCAAGACAATATATATAGGCATATAATAAAAAAATTGAACCGGTCCTGGACCGGGTTCAACTGAGCATCAAAAATAACAATCTCCACCTTGATGCTCCATGAACACTAATACCACCTATAACACACAGACCCTACTGGCGACTACAAGCCCCCTCTCCCTGGGGCCGGCACGATCAGCATGAGCCGATATGAGCCAAGTCCAAGCAATGCTTGAACTTGATTCCGGTCAGAGGCTTGGTCAACATATCCACTATGTTATCCTCTGTCGGGACTTTCAGCAACTGAATGTCCCCACCACCGACAAACTCCCTCAACTTGTGATAACGAACGTCAATGTGCTTGGTCCTTGCGTGGTAGACCGGGTCTTTCGCAAGACAGATAGCACTCTGACTATCACAATGAAGCTTCACAGCCTCCTGAGAAACCTGCAGCTCTGCGGTGAGACCCTTGAGCCAAATGGCTTCCTTCGCGGCCTCCACCGCAGCGATATACTCCGCCTCTGTAGTGGACAAAGCGACTATATCCTGCAAAGTAGCCTTCCAACTTATGGGACCTCCACCTAGAAGGAAAATGTATCCTGTCGTGGATCTCCTTCTATCTAGGTCACCCGCGTAGTCGGAATCTACATAGCCCTCTAACACACCCGCAACGTCACTCTTCCTGAATAGTAATCCGACGTTGGGTGTCCCGTTCAGATATCGCAAAATCCATTTGACAGCTTCCCAATGCTGTCGCCCTGGATTTGCCATATATCTGCTCACGACGCTCACTGCCTGAGCGATGTCTGGTCTAGTGCAGATCATCGCATACATCAGGCACCCCACCGCATTCGCATACGGTACACTCAGCATCTCATGTCGTCCCTTCTCAGTGGTAGGGCACTGAATGGACGATAACCGAAAATGCTGTCCCAAGGGGGTTGAGACAGCCTTGGAGTCACTCATACTGAATTTCGTTCTGTGATTGTTTGGTGCGCGCCATTATTTGCTCAAGTTGCTTCCGTTGCTATTGTCCGCGACGAGTTCCGTACTCGCGGGCCGGTGCCAATTGCACAACAATTGGTATCAGAGGGAGGTTCGTCCTTCGGACCAGTGAGCAAATTCAATGGCGACCAAATTCGAGATTCCAAAATACGATGGCAAGATTGATTTCGGCCTTTGGCAAAAGCGCATAAAGGCCGTACTCGTGCAGCAGGGACTTCACAAGGCACTCCTTGGACAGGAGAAGGCCAAGTTGAAGGACGATGACGAGTGGGATGAGCTGGATCTCAAGGCCATCAGCACCATACAGCTGTGCTTGGCAGATGAGGTCATGTACAATGTAGTCGAAGCGCAGACTACCGCGGATCTATGGAAAAGGCTCGAAGAACTTTATATGTCCAAATCGCTTACGAACAAGCTATATGTTAAGAAACAACTGTATAGCTTGAGGATGTCCGAGGGAACGCAGTTGTTGGACCATATGAATGTGTTCAACAAGCTGGTATCCCAGCTGCGGAGTATGGATGTGAAGGTCGAGGAGGAAGACCAGGCTCTTCTCCTCTTGTCCTCACTCCCGAGACCGTTCGATCATTTAGTCACCACCATTTTGTATGGAAAGGATACCCTTAAGATGGAGGAAGTAATGACGATGCTTCTCTCAAATGAGAAGAGGAGTGGTTCTGGATCGAGGGCTAGCGAGGGTCTGCTCGTGAAGAGCAGAGACCCATCCCGAGGGAGATCGAAGGAGCGAGGCAAGAAGGACTCTCGACCCAGATCGAAGTCCAGAGGCAAGAACAATAAATGTCACTTCTGCAAGGAGGAGGGGCATTGGAAGGTGAACTGCCCTAAGAGGAAACTCAAGGGGAAAGCACCTGAGCCTGCTCGGGCTGCAGCTCAATTGGTGATGAGAGTTGAAAGAACTCCATAGTTAAGCGTGCTCGGGCTGGAGTAGTACTGGGATGGGTGACCTCCTGGGAAGTCCCCGTAGTGCGGGCTTGACTATCGAGTTTACCTCATCAAAGGGAGGCTGTGTCCACCAACAACCCGCCAGTGGGCTGGAGAGGGGTTGGGGTGCTTGGGCTGCAGCCCGGTAACGGTCCGCCGGAGGCCTAGTGGTGTTGATCCACGGACGGCAAAGGGGACGTTACAAAAAAAGTGCACTTTTTATTGTAACGCCCCTAGCCGATCCAACGTGACAGCGTCACGGCTCCGCTCTAGGCGACGCTACCGGGCTGCAGCCCAAGCACCCCAAGCCCTCTCCCTCCACAGGCGGGTTGTTGGTGGCCACAGCCTCCCTTTGATGAGGTAAACTCGATAGTCAAGCCCGCACTACGGGGACTTCCCAGGAGGTCACCCATCCTAGTACTACTCCAGCCCGAGCACGCTTAACTATGGAGTTCTTTCAACTCTCATCACCAATTGAGCTGCAGCCACCAACAACCCGCCTGTGGAGGGAGAGGGGTTGGGGTGCTTGGGCTGCAGCCCGGTAACGGTCCGCCGGAGGCCTAGTGGTGTTGATCCACGGACGGCAAAGTGGACGTTACAATAAAAAGTGCACTTTTTATTGTAAGGCCCCTAGCCGATCCAACGTGACAGCGTCACGGCTCCGCTCTAGGCGACCCTACCGGGCTGCAGCCCAAGCACCCCAACCCCTCTCCCTCCACGGGCGGGTTGTTGGTGGCCACAGCCTCCCTTTGATGAGGTAAACTCGATAGTCAAGCCCGCACTACGGGGACTTCCCAGGAGGTCACCCATCCCAGTACTACTCCAGCCCGAGCACGCTTAACTATGGAGTTCTTTCAACTCTCATCGCCAATTGAGCTGGTGATGAGAGTTGAAAGAACTCCATAGTTAAGCGTGCTCGGGCTGGAGTAGTACTGGGATGGGTGACCTCCTGGGAAGTCCCCGTAGTGCGGGCTTGACTATCGAGTTTACCTCATCAAAGGGAGGCTGTGGCCACCAACAACCCGCCCGTGGAGGGAGAGGGGTTGGGGTGCTTGGGCTGCAGCCCGTTAGGGTCGCCTAGAGCGGAGCCGTGACGCTGTCACGTTGGATCGGCTAGGGGCCTTACACGTTCGACTATTTCTGGACTGCAATAGTTGAACTCCGTACGACTATTTCTGTGAGCTAAAATTTCTGAACTTGAAAACTGATTTTCTCTGGAATTCTTCTGCACTTCTTCTGGGATTCTTTCTGAGGAATACTTGGAAAGCCCTATGACCCTTAGACTATACATTTTGGGTCAAACTAAACATCCTAATAGTGATCTTAACCCAAATCAGAACCTAAGATTCCAACAATCTCCCCCTATTTGGGTGAGGATACTATTTACATAAAAACAAAATACAAAGCAAAAAAGATCTGCCTGAATTATAATATAATAGCAGATGTACATGTGTGCTTTGTTAAAAAGGGATTCAAAATAAAAGAAATACAAACAGAAACTAAGGGGCAGCTGCATAGAATCTAATAAAGTGACAGGTGCACTTTTGTTCATTTTCATTCTGAGATTCTAATAATCTCCCCCTATAGTTGTAGCCTTCTGAACAATTTTCCTGAAAGGAGATGTTAGGAATTCTGGACCCAGATTTGCCTTGGGTCTTATTTTTCTTTCACAATAATAATTTGAAGTAAAGTAATATCCAGGGAAATCTTTATAGCCAAGTGGATGAAGTTTCCTAGAAGGGATGAACCACTGGGTATAAGGATTTTTAAATTTTTGATTATGAAATGATTTAAAATCTTTGCTATGAAAATCTTTAATTGATTTTAATGAGGCTATATGATTTAAAGTAATTTCTAAATCTTCATTGAATTTTATGTTTTTAGAAGAAAGTTTATTTACTTTCTCTCTAAGAAGTTTTATTTCCTTCTTAGATTGAATCAGATCTTTACATAATAATTTAAAATCTGTTTTAAGTTCTTCTGATGAAAAGTCAAGGGTAGAGATAACCTGATCTTCATCATTATCTGAGTCAGATTCTTTATCTTCATCATACCTTTTGCAAGATGCATCTATTGCCATTAGACAAAATTCTCTTGCTCTTGCTTCTTCTTCATCCTCAGTTGTGCAAGATGAAGCTTCAGAGTTACTCCAGGAATCAGCATTTGATGTTCTTTCTTTTGCTGATCCAACAACCATTACTGTGAGAGAGTCCCAAATTTCCTCTGCAGATGAACATTCAGCAATCTCTTGAAAAATGTCATCAGACATTGATTCTGCAAGAATGTTCATTGCTTGTGCATCAGCCATCTTAAGTTGTTTTGAGCTTCTGTAGCTGCAGATGGTGTAAAGGGACCTAACAAAATAGAATTATAAATGGCTTCATCAATAGAGTTCATAAAAAGCCTAATCCTTGCCTTCCATAGTGCAAGCTTGTCCAGATTGCACTTAGGAGGTCCAGTGCTTGACCATTCTTCATTTTGTGCCATGAAAAACTCTTAAGAACAATAAGATCTATCAAGGATCTTTTGATTCAGGTGTTAGCCTGTACAACCACCAAGGTGTGGTATGTTTAACCAACCTGGCTCTGATACCAATTGAAAGTGAGGTGATAGATCTGATATGCTTAAGAGTTTTTAGAAAATAAAATGCAAAATAAAATTCACAGCACATAAGGAAGAAAACAAACCAGAAGACACAAGGAAATATAGTGGTTCCCCTAAACTTGGGTACATCCACTCTTCTACCACCCTAGGTAGGAATCCACTGCAGGATGAGTTGATCAGGTGTCCTGGGCACCAATGAGCTTTTGATAAGGTGCTCAAAAACCAAAGCAGATTTTTTGATCAGGTGTCTTGCCACCGATGAGCTTTTGAGAAGGTGCTTAAAAACCAAGCTCAGACTTTTGAAGGGAGTTTGAGAAACCCTTTACAGAGAGGGGGTGAGAGAGTGATGGAAGTATTCTCTTTCTCGAACAACTGAGAAGACTATGGAGATTGATGATGTCAAAGCTCCCCCTGAAAATATGTATTAGTTCATGAATGCTGGGAAGCTTTGCTTCAGGGTGTAGGCCTTCAACTAGATGAAAATCTCCAACAAGCTCCGTAGACAAATCTGAATATGTTGTCTCTTGAAAGCCTGGATCAGAAAGAAGAAGATGAAGTTGATTTCCTCTGTTTGAAAACTTGTTGCAGAGTTCTTCTTTTGTAGAGAGAAAAAGTCTTCCTACTTTTTCTCTCTCTGTCTCTTGTTGTTATTTCTGAGCCTCTCTGCTATATATCTTTTCTATCTTGCTATCACTTTTATCTTCTGTATAAAATATATATATGTATCCACTGGTCTGAGGAAAGTCATTTGAATTCTTGTCTGATGCGGCAGAGACATTTTCAAGAAAGGAAACTGTCTTGGAAAGGTAACTGACAATAAACCTCTGAATTGATTCATATTTAATGCAGCCTCCCAACGGCTATATTCATAAGAATATTTAGCATTAAATATATTAGCTGTAAATTCCTTTACTTAAGCCTTGAATAACTCTAGCCAGCTGTCTCCAATAACTGCACAGGAAATCACCAAAATTTAATCTAAAAAGCTTCTCCATTCTGCGTTCGACTATAGTTGAACTCCGTTCGACTATCGTTGAACTCCGTTCGACTGTAGTTGACCTGCATCTGAGTTATCTGTTCTCTTAGAGCTGAACACAGAAATAGTTGAACTCCGTTCAACTATAGTTGAACTCCATTCGACTATAGTTGAACTCCGTTCGACTATTTCTGGACTGCAATAGTTGAACTCCGTTCGACTATTTCTGTGAGCTAAAATTTCTGAACTTCAAAACTGATTTTCTCTGGAATTCTTCTACACTTCTTCTGGGATTCTTTCTGAGGAATACTTGGAAAGCCCTATGACCCTTAGACTATACATTTTGGGTCAAACTAATCATCCTAATAGTGATCCTAACCCAAATCAGAACCTAAGGTTCCAACACGGCCTCTTGTGGAGGTCGACCCTTGGGGAAGGGGTGGTCTCGCACCTACTTTGCTCCTGCAAGAAAAACAACAAAGGGGACAAGGAGAAACAGACCAAGGGCTCGGCAGGGAGGTCCCACCACGAACCCGGAAGATCTCAGAGCGCTTCCCCTCCTTAGCCAGAGGCCGAGCTAAGGTACCCTCAGAGAGCACTTGAAAACTGGAGCAGGGAGGCACAGGGAGCATGCTCTCTGGGGTACCCCTTGGGTCCTATTTATAGCTTTTGAAATCTGGACTGCCAATAACCAAAAGAACCGACCTGAAATTACCAGAAAACCCTTGGCCGGGTCTGCTAACAGCCAAACTCCGCTGTTTTGAAGGGCTATGGGCAGACCAGTAGGGGCAAAACAGTAAAAAGTACCTCACACGTTCGGGCGAGCTGGGGAGTTCTGGCCACCTCGGCATGTGCTGCTCGCCTACTGCTGCCGAGCTCCACTGCGAAGACGCGAGTTGCGTGTCGCTCGGTGAATGCCGAGCTCGTGGTCGCCGACCGTCGATCTCTGGTCGACGACCGTCGATCTCTGGTCGACGGATGCCGAGCTCGGGCTCGCCCTCTTTTCTACCGAGCTCGCCTATTGTCCTCAGCCCGATTTGCCTGGCCCCTGGTGACCTTGCTCGCTGGACACGGGGTTGTACACAATCCCCGCTCTTTGCGAGCTTGTGAAAGCTTGGAAAGAAACATCCAACCCCAAGTGTGCGGCGAGCACTGGTTGGCGAGTTTGAGGGAATCTTCTGGTGGGGGCCACCTGCAGCTATATATATGTGCACATGCCCAGCTGCCTGGCTCTTGCCATTCTTCCTGCTGCTTTGCCAAGATGCCTCTTCCTAAGGAGATCCAAGAGCGCATAGACCGAGCTCGCCAGGCCTCCGCGGCTCGCGTTGCCGCTCTGACAGCGGTCCCTGCGAAAGCTCCCCAGACCGATCCTGTCGAGCCCAGTTCAAAGAAGTCAAAGCCATTCCCTGAAGCGGCCGAGCCCATTTTCCACGACCTGAGGGCCACCCTGGCTTGCGAGACCGGCTCTTCCACCCGAACCATTTTGGAGAAGGATAGGGAGATCGTCGTGGTCGGCGACGACCTGGACGGCAAACCAGATGGCGAGAGCGACGTGCCGTGGGGCACCGCGCCGCGAGGCGAGGTCACGCTCGCCACCTCGTGATTATCGGCACCGGACAGCCATCCCCGGGATCCACCGCTTCTCTTCAGGATCCTGCCGGTGAGCTCGCAGAGGCCAAATTAGCCTGCGGGTTCCCCCCCTCCTCGCCAAATTGACGTGGCCGCGTGGGAGGGTCTGGGGAACATTCCCACCCCGGGATTCAAGCTCATCTCGCCGGGGGCTCGCGGCCCTGGTCTCGGGAAGGATCTGAGGTACATCCCTCCCCGCATCTCTTTTGAACCGCCGAGCTCTTCAGGTCTGCTTCGCTTGACTCCTTGCTACATAAGCTTTTGCTCTTTTTGCTAATACCTGTCTTTACAGCTCTTCCCAGTCAGTCGGCTGCCGAGGAATTCTCGCGGGCAGCCCACTACTCTCCTCTCCCCTCCCAGAGCTCGCTGGACTCTTACCCGGGTCCTAATGTGGATCAAGGCGAGTTGACGAGGAGAGAGGTCAAGCTCCTCAAAAAGCTGGTGTGTGGACTGCGCGAGGTTCAGGGGGGCAACGAGACGCTGCAGCGCGACTACGCACGTCTTGCTGACGAGGTCTGCCGCGGCCAAGCTGGTGAGATGATGTCCCCTTCCCAGTTCCTGGACGAGATAGACGACGGCCTCTCGGTTGTGCAGAGGAATTCCGGAAGGATCCGCGAGCTACTCCGCGCGCGGCAGCCTGGGGGGCGGGGGTCGCGAGGCTGGGGTAGGTAAGTCAGCGGGCTCCTTTGCCAAGCCGACCGGCACTCGCATCCTGATGCCCTCCCTGCTTGCGTGCCCTGCTTCTTTGAATCCCGAACTTTATTTCTGTAATGAATAAATCTTAGAATATTCTCAATTATATTACTGAATAAAATGCCGCAGTTAAAACCCGCCAACCCATTAGTTCATCTCAAAACCCAGGTGTTGAGATGAAGGGTGGCGGGGTACATGAACACAAACGGGAGAAGTCTGCAGGCGGAGTGGGATTAACCCCAACCACATGACCGCGAGGATGTTCCGCCACACAAGGGGGCCCACCGGGGTCAACACCCAGACCAGGAACGCGATGGGGAAAGCCCAAACATGCGGTCCCACACACACGTGTCATGCTGGCTAATATAATCTCAACACACCCCCGCAGCATGACAACCTCCTCTGATACCAAGTTAGAACCCGCCAACCCATTAGTTCATCTCAAAACCCAGGTGTTGAGATGAAGGGTGGCGGGGTACATGAACACAAAGGGGAGAAGTCTGCAGGCGGTGTGGGATTAACCCCAACCACATGACCGCAGGGATATTCCGCCACACAAGGGGGCCCACCGGGGTCAACACCCAGACCAGGAATGCGATGGGGAAAGCCCAAACATGCGGTCCCACACACACGTGTCATGCTGGCTAATATAATCTCAACAGCCGCGATGTTCGACTTAGCCTCGGTCGGGATGTGCCGGAAGTCGGCGAGCTGCGGTGGCGAGTTGGGGGTGGCGAGCTGGGGCGGCGAGCTGAGTTGATTTGACGGCCCACCCCAGATTCCTTTTTCCTATAAATAGCCCCCCACCCTCACCTACCCCCCGTACTGCCTTTATTGCTTTGCTTCCCTTTCTCTGTGCTCTCCTTTTTCCCTGCTCGCATAGTGCTTTCTTCTCGCGAATATGGGCAAGACCAACCCAGATGCCGATGGCCGCTCCAAGTCCGCGCTGCATTTCACGGAGTACTGCTTCTTCGAAGGTCATACCAGCGAGGAGGAGCTCGCCGAATTCAAGGCCGAGTATGTGCCTCCGGGCTTCGAGGCGCGCAGGCCGAGGACGGACGAGGCCATCAACACCTTTTACGAAGATGAGCTCGCCTTCCCCATCTCGCACTTCGAGGTGGGGCTGCGCCTTCCCCTGTGACCGGAGATCCGGCAGATCTTGAAGTACTACGGGGCCGTCCCCGCGCAGCTGAACTCCAACGCCATCGCGATGATGGTGGCGTTCGCGAGCTACCTACGGCGGGAGAAGATCGAGTTCAACCTGACGGTGTTTAGGAAGCTCTTCTCCTACAAGGCGACGCCGGACGGGCTCGCCTACTTTGGCGGCTCCTTGATCAAAGTTCGCGAGATCGCGAACAACCACCATACCTGGATGACCAAGATCGCCTTTATCAAGGGCGATCTCGGCAACATCCCTTACTCGCCGCAACAAAAAGGCGAGGAGGTGTACCGCCCGCCGGCCGTGTCCGGCAACGACGCCGAACTCCACAAATACTTCCTCCATAAAGACTTTGAGGTCGCCTTTCTGGGGAGGGGCTTCGACCTGCTTCCCCCCGTTCTGCCCGGCGAAGGTATGCTTCCCTCCTCATCTTGCCGAGCTCGCCTGTCTGCCGAACTCAGCACAACACCACTGAATTCCTAACTCTTTTTAATTGTTTTCCTGCAGGGGAGCGAATAATCCCCGTGAACCCGCCGTTCGCGGATCCGGGGCTCCACACCGACCCGCTTGCTCGCGAGAGGGCGGCGGCGCTGGCCTGCCGAGATGAAGTGGCCCTCTCGCAGCCCTCTTCTAGCAAGAGGCGTCCCGAGGGCGCGGGATCGAACCCGCCATCCGGCCACCGTCAGATAAAGAATATGCGGAGGGCCCTTCTGGCTCCGCGGGGGAAACAACAATATCCCAGCCCCAGGTACATCAGTTCGTCGGCGACCCCTCCTGACACGTCGCCGGAGAGCCCGCTGAAGGAGATAACCAGCAAGGGGCGGAAAAGTGGCGAGGGCCCCTCTTCCACGGCGGCGATCTCTCCTCCTCCAGCGGCGAAGCGGACTGCCCGCGAGCGCGCGCCGCCGAAGCAACATCCCCTCTTCAACTTCGGCGCGCGCTGGAAGGACTCGGCGGTCGAGCCCATGCTGTAGTGGAACGAGCTCGCTCATCGAGTCTCCGTCTCCACTATTCATCCATCCTGGCACGACCGCGAGCCTGCCATTGGTCACGCCTACGCCCTCGGCTTCGGCCTATATGGCCGGGAGGATGCCGAGGCCTACAAGACGACGACCCTCCGGCAGCTCGGCCATGAGGGTTTGCAGTCCCACCTGCGGACCTTGGAGCTGCACCACATGCTGGCGCGCCGCAGCTTCGCCCTTAGCCACCGACTCGAAAGGGCTGAGCAGGCTCGCGACCTCGCCAAGGATAAGGTCACCGACCAGGCGAGGCGGCTCGGCATAGCGGAGGGTCTACTCGCCCAAGCCGCCGGCGGGTTGGTAAGCACCAAGCGCTGCTCCTCTCTTTTACTTAGAAAACTTTTTGTGCTGCTGCTAAATGGACTCTTTTCCAGGATGCCAAGGCGGCGGGCGAGCTTCAGGCTCGCAACACTGAGATGGGGGAGGAGGTCAGTCAGCTGCGCGCACTTCTGGCCGCGGATGTCGACGCTGCAGGGGAGCTCCAGGCTCGCAACGCTGAGCAGGGGGAGGAGATCGGCTGGCTGCGTGCACGCCTTGCCGAGCTGGAGGGCGCGAACACAAAGCTGAAGGGGGAGAACCAGCACCTCCTTGGCAAGGTGCGCCGCCAGGCCGAGATCTTCTTCCCGCCTCACGACATCGATCCTACCCTCCCCTACAAAAGCCCGCGGATCTTTGGCGAGGCCGACCTCACCGAGAGACTGCGGATCAACTCCATCCAAGCCGCCGAGTGAACCCTCCAGATGATGAAAGATTCTGCGGTGCTGGTGGAGGGGTGCGAGGGGATCTCGGCTCGGGACCTGATGCCGGGCTTGTTTCCGGCGACGCCGCCCAGCGAGAAGGAGGACAGCCTGGACGCTATGTTCGGGAAGAGCTTCCAGGATCCTTCGGGTGACGGCGGGGATCAGTCCGGCGGAGGGGGCGAGGCCTGAGGGCAGCTGGCACTTTTGTTTTCTTCTTTCCTTTTTCTTTGTTCGCTCGCCGAGGCGAGCCCCCCGTGTAACTACTTTTTGCATATAATGAAAGTTTTTTTGATCATACCGGTTTCATTTCCTTTCCTTTCTTTACTATGCTTGTTGTGCTCTGAATTTATGCGAGTGCTTCTCCCCGCGACTTCTCCAAGACATGTTTCGCGAGTAGAGCGGTTATGAGAGCGCGCCTGCGAGTGGACGCGTTTTGAGTGTTCTCCGAGCCCCAAACGATTCGGGGGCGCGTTGCTCCCCGCCCTTGTCACGCTACCACAACTCGCACGCGAGCCATCCAGGTTGAGCCTGAAAACAGGAGGAAATTTCTCCAAGTCCAATGGCCAAAGGGGGAGAGGTGCCTCGGTTCTGTTTGCTCTCCTTTGGCGAGCCCCTGGCTCGCATCCCGGTCCCTGATGCCGAGCCGGGGTTGGCGGGTGCACACTCGCTCATGCCGAGTCCCCCAGCCTGGCTTGCCTGCTAGATCCTGTCGAGCTGGGCTTGCCGAGCCCGAGCTCGCCCATGGCAGAACCTTTCTCTCCCTTTGCCCCCTGGCACTGAGGCCTTGACCCATACCTGATGACTTCGAGGCCGACACCATCGAGTGACCTCTGGCCCCGTCAGCTAGGTGAGAACCTGACAGCGGGATCTGCTCGAGGCTAAGGAGGACACCGAGTGACTTCCAGCCCTGCCAGCTTAAGTGAGAGCCTGGCAGCGGGATCTGCTCGGGGTCCACTACTAACCCCACCAAGTGACTTCCAGCCCTGTCAGCTAGGTGAGAGCCTGACATCGGGATCTGCTCGAGGCTAAGAGTGACACCGAGTGACTTCCAGCCCTGCCAGCTAGGTTAGAGCCTGGCAGCGGGATCTGCTCGGGGTCCACTACTAACACCATCGATTGACTTCCAGCCCTGTCAGCTAGGTCAGAGCCTGACAACGGGATCTGCTCGAGGCTAAGGATGACACCGAGTGACTTCCAGCCCTGCCAGCTAGGTGAGAGCCTGGCAGCGGGATCTACTTGGGGTCCACTACTAACACCATCGAGTGACTTCCAGCCCCGTCAACTAGGTGAGAGCCTGACAGCGGGATCTGCTCGAGGCTAAGGATGACACCGAGTGACTTCCAGCCTTGCCAGCTAGGTGAGAGCCTGGTAGCAGGATCTGCTCGGGGTCCACTACTAACACCATCGAGTGACTTCCAGCCCTGTCATCTAGGTGAGAGCCTGACATCGGGATCTGCTCGAGGCTAAGGATGACAACGAGTGACTTCCAGCCCTGCCAGCTAGGTGAGAGCCTGGCATCGGGATCTGCTCGGGGTCCACTACTAACACCATCGAGTGACTTCCAGCCCTGTCAGCTAGGTGAGAGCCTGACAGCGGGATCTGCTCGAGGCTAAGGATGACACCGAGTGAGTTCCAGCCTTGCCAGCTAGGTGAGAGCCTGATAGCGGGATCTGCTCGGGGTCCACTACTAACACCATCGAGTGACTTCCAGCCCTGTCAGCTAGGTGAGAGCCTGACTGTGGGATCTGCTCGAGGCTAAGGATGACACCGAGTGACTTCCAGCCCTACCAGCTAGGTGAGTGAGTGGCAGCGGGATCTGCTCGGGGTCCACTACTAACACCATCGAGTGACTTCCAGCCCTGTCAGCTAGGTGAGAGCCTGACAGTGGGATCTGCTCGAGGCCAAGGATGACACCGAGTGACTTCCAGCCCTGCCAGCTAGGTGAGAGCCTGGCAGCGGGATCTGCTCGGGGTCCAAAATACATTACATTCCATTATGCAGGCTAGTTACGATAATATCAGAGAGTTGAAGGAATTTATTATAATCAAAGTGCTGCTTACATGCTTCAGGGGAAAAATCGTTTTAGGTCGTCACCACTCCAGGTGAGACTCAGGGTCTCGCCCTCTACATTTTGGAGTCGATAGCCCCCTGACCCCCAAGGCTACCTTTACAATGAATGGTCCCTCCCAGCTGGGATTGAGCTTCCCTACGGATGCTGACCTCCCTGCTGCATCTACTTTCTTCAGCACCAAGTCCCCTTCCACGAACTGCTTGACCCTGACATGCTTGTCAAAGTACTTGGCCATTCTTCTTTTCACCTCCTCCTGCCGGATAGCGGAAAGGTCTCTCACCTCTTCCACCATGTCGAGGGAGAGCCTAAGTCCCTCCTCATTCTCTGCTTGCCATTCCTCACGACCTTCTTTTGCTACCACGACTCGTGGTGTTTGGACTTCGAATTCTATGGGGAGCACTGCCTCGCACCCGTGGGAGAGTTTGAAGGGGGTCTCTCCCGTAGCTGTGTTGGGGGTGGTCCTTAGGGCCCAAATAACCGCAGGAAGCTGCTCCACCCAGCTCCCTTTCAAATTCTCCACCTTCTTCTTGAGGAGGTTGACGATGACCTTGTTTGCGGCCTCCACCTGCCCGTTACTCCTGGGGTAATGGACCGAGGCGAACCTGAGATCGATTCCAAGCTGCTCGCAGAAGCTGGTGAACTCGGCACTGGAGAACTGGGGCCCGTTGTCCGTGACTATGGCCTGGGGTAGCCCATGGCGACAGATGATCTCCCCCCAAACAAAATTCCTGATCACCTGGGAGGTCACCTTGGCCAACGCCTTCACCTCCATCCACTTTGAGAAGTAGTCAATCATCACTAGGAGGAACCTTCTCTGGCCGCTGGCTTGGGGGAACGGCCCAACCAAATCCATTCCCCAAATTGCGAAGGGCCATGGGGCCGTGATGCTTCTGAGTCGTTGGGCTGGTTGCAGTTGGAGAGGGGCAAATAGCTGGCACTTATGACATCTTTTTGCGAACTCAGCGGCGTCTCGGCCCAGGGTGGGCCAGAAATACCCTTGCCTGACTATCCTCCCCTCCAGGGTCCGACTCCCGGAGTGACTTCCACATTCCCCGGATTGGACTTCCTCCAAGATCCTTCGTGCTTCCCCCTCGGTCACGCAGCGAGCTAGCATCCCTTAGAGGGTCTTCCGGTATAGCTGCCCGTCCTGGAGGAGGTAATAGGCTGACTTGTGCCTCAGTTTCTTCTTATCTACCCCATCTGGATACTCTCATGTGGAGAGGAAAACCACCACTGGGTCCATCCACGAAGCTTGTTGATCGATTTCCATGAGCTCTCCTTCCTCGATGGAGGGGTGGAACCATGGGGACCATGCTTTGCCAGCTGATCTGCTTGTTCATTCTCTTCCCTTGGTACGTGTCGGATGGAGAAGGTTTGAAAAGTTCCAATGACCCCCTTCACCTTGGCCAAGTACGATCGCAGGGTGGGTTCCTTCGCCTCGAACTCCCCGTTAATCTGAGAAGCCACTACCATGGATTCAGTAAGGACCTCCACATCTGATACCCCCAGCTCCCTGGCCAGGCGCAGCCCCGCTATCACGGCCTCGTACTCGGCCTGGTTGTCGGTAATGGGAAAGTGCACCACCATCGTCTGCTCGATTCGGGTCCCTTGAGGGCTTTCTAGGATCACCCCTACTCCTAGGGAATGCCTTCCCGAGGCACCATCCACCCTCACCTTCCAAGGGGTCGCGCGGGTGAGCTATTCCTCTGCCACTTCAACCACGTAGTCGGCCAGGAAGTCGGCCATTGCCTGAGCTTTGATTGAGAGCCGCGGGACGAAGGAGACGTCGAACTCGCTCATCTCCACCGACCACTTAGCCAACCTGCCTGAATGCTCCACCCCCTCGAAGATGTTGCGGAGGGGATGGTCGGTCACCACTCGGATTGAGTGTGCTTGGAAGTAAGGTCGTAGCCTCCGAGCCGAGATGATCAGTGCGAAGGCTAGCTTTTCCAGAATTGGATACATGAGCTCGGCCTTCCTCATGACCCGGCTCACGTAATAAATTGGGAGCTGTCTCTTCCCTTCTTCACGAACCAAGATGGAGCTCAAGGCCTCCACCCCGACTCCGAGATACAAAAATAGGTCCTCCCCCTCCTTCGGCCCTTGGAGCAGCGGTGCCCGTGTCAACTGCACTTTGAGGGCCTGGAACGCCTCCTCGCACTCCTTGGTCCAATCAAACCTCTGACCACCCCTTAGCATTTTGAAGAAGGGGGAGCACTTCTCCCCTGCCCGAGAAAGGAATCGACTCAGCCCTGCTAGTTTCCCCGTCAACCGTTGGACCTCCTTTGCATTCCGCGGGGACCCCAGCTCCAAGATAGCCTTGACCTTATCTAGATTTGGCTCGACCCCCGCGGGGGTGAGGAGGTGCCGCAAGAACTTTCCCCTGCTAGCCCCAAAGACACATTTTAGGGGATTCAATCGCATCTTGTATTTGCGCAGGGTTGCGAGGGTCTCCTCCAGGTCCCAGAGGTGGGAGTCCACATCCCGGCTTTTGATCATGAGGTCATCTACATACACCTCCAAATTCCTTCCCCTTTGCTCCTTAAAGACCTTATCCATCATTTTCTGGTAGGTTGCCCCGACATTCTTCAGCCCGAACGGCATCATCCTGTAGCAGTAGCATCCATCTCCTGTGATGAATGAGACATCCTTGATGTCTGGGGGGTGCATCCTGATCTGATGGTAACCTGAAAAAGCATCCAAAAAACTCATTATAGAAAAACCGACGGCTGAGTCAACCAGCGCGTCGATCTGAGGAAAGGATAACAGTCCTTAGGACAAGTTTTATTAAGTAAGGAAAAGTCGATACACATCCTCCATCGGCCATCCCCTTTTTTAACCATAACCACGTTGGAGACCCAGCCGGGGTACTGAATCTCAGACACGAAGCCGGCCTTGAGGAGTTTCGCCACCTCCTCCCTGATGGGCTCCGCCAGCTTATCCGTAGTGGACCTCTTCTTCTACTGAACGGGGCGTGTTCCCGGGTCCAGGTTGAGGCGGTGGCAAGCCACATCCGCGTCAACCCCTGGCATCTCCGCGGCATTCCAGGCGAAGATGTCCACATTCTTCTGGATGCACTCCAGCATCCTGCCCGGGTACTCCGGGGTCAGCCCCCCGCTGACGCGGATCTTCTCCATCCTTCCTCCCCGGGTGAGCACCTCTAGCTCCACCACCCCCTCTGCTGCCTCCAGCCTGGATTGCTCCCCCCATCCCTCGACATCCCCTTCCTCCGGAACGGGGACCTCTACCTCCATCTCTCCTCCCACGGCCCTCACTTTGGCCACCTCCTCCAGATCTCCTCCTGCCGCCTTCTCTGCGTAGTCCTTCACTCCCAGCTCCTCCCCTCCTGCTTCCTGCTCGACCTCCTCCATCCTTCGCCCCATCTCCTCGGCTCCCTCCTGCTAGGAGATGGTGTTCACCGCAGTGACATAACATTCCCGCGCCACCTTTGGGTCCCCCCTAACCCTGACCTGCACCCCCTCAGCGTTGAACTTCAAGCACTGATGGAAAGATGAGGGGATGCAGCGGAAGGCGCTAATCAGGGGCCTCCCGAAGATGGCGCTGTAGCTGCTGGGGGCGTCCACAATGACGAACTTGCAGTTTCGGGACTGCCCCCCCCCCCCCCCCCCCAAGGTGACATGGAGGCCAACTCCTCCCTCTACTTCCTTGCTTTCTCCTGAAAACCCGAACAAGGGGCCATCTGAGGCCAGCACCCTCTTTGCCTCCACTCTCATCGCGTCGAACGCCTTTTTGAAGACGACGTTGACGGAACTCCCGTTGTCCACGAGGATCCGAGAGACGGTGAAGTTCTCGATGGCCGCCTTGATGACTAGCGCATCACAGAATGGATCCTCGTGGTCTGGCATATCGCTCCTGGAGAAAGTGATCCTCTCTTCCGGGGGTGGGGTTTGGGACGTGGAGGCAACGCTCCGCCGATACATGGTGTGGAGACTTGCCTTGCGGGAAGCCTAGATCCCCACCCCCCCCCCCCCCCCCCCCCCCCGTGGATCACTCTGATCCCTCCTCGGGTCCCCACATCCACCCGGTCTTCGCACCGATCCTCCTCCGCCCGAGGCAAGACCTCCTCAATTCTTACTTCCTGCCGCCCCTGCTGCTGCTGCTGCTCCCTATTCCCTCTCATCTCGAGGAACTCCGGACAGGTGGTCGTGGCGTGCCCCTCTTCTTGGTGGAAGTCGCAATAAGGCAGCTCCACCCTGACCTCTCTTCTTCTCCTCCTCCATGCTCCCCTCCTTGCTCCCAGGGCTATGGCCATGGCCTCTTCTTGATCGGGGAGTCGGGGCCTCTGACCCTGCCTCCAGCCCGGGGGGTGAAACTGATCTTGCCTCCCCTGGTAGTGGTCCCATCCATAGTACCCTCTATGTGGCCCCTGCCCTTGCCACTCAAGCCTCCATCTCAGCCACCGGTCGGGATCCTGACGCCCCCACCTCGGCTGCTGCTGCCCTTGGAGCTGCCTTTGCTCCCTCTGCCTGGGCTCCCCTCTCCTCTCCTCGTGTGCCTTTCCTCCTCTCGACTCTTTCTCTTCCTCTGTGGCCCACCTCGCCAACTTCCTTGCAAATTCCGGGTTTGACGCCTCTCCGTCGACCTCTCTCGCCGCCCTCTCCATCAACTCTTCGTAGGAGAGGGGAGGAACTCTCTTCAGCTCCATCCGGAAGAAACCTTGTTGCAGGCCCAGGGTAAAAGCCATCATCAGACTATGGCCCGGCATTTCCTGGACTTGAGTAACTTCCTCCTGGAAACGGTCCACATAGCTCCCCCAACGTCTCGTTCACCCCCTGCTTTATGTGGAACAAAGACTCGGACTCCTTCTTCCTCTTCTTGGAGGTAGTGAACCTCAGCATGAACCCTCGGCGCAGGTCCTCGAAGTAGTAGATGGAGCTGGCCGGTAGATGGTGGAACCACTCCCTTACCTTCTCCCGGAGGGTGATGGCGAAGAGTCGGCACTTGAATCCGTCCGACATCTGACGGATGGAGACCACGTCCTCAAACCATTGGACATGCTGGACCGGATCCCCCTTTCCGGTGTAATAGGACATCTCGGGTTCCCTGAACCCATCTGGAACTGGAGCTGAAGAGACCAGCTCGCTGAAAGGACTTCCTCCCCCCACTGGGCGAGCTGGCGAGTCTCGCGAGCCCAGCTCACCGAACCGGCCTCGGCCCGCCGAGCCGGGGAAGAGCTCGCGCCCTGGGAGATCGCACCCTCGGCCCTCCTCGGCCACTTCTTTCCCAGCTCGCCGGCCGGGGGCGTCCTCGCCCAAAGAGGGGGCGGCCGCGATCTGGGCTGCCGGAGTCGAGCACTCGGCCCGCATGCCGAGTGCGAACTTGACGAGGCCCAGCACCTCGTTCCTGAAGTCTTCAAACATCCCCACCGTTGCGAGTGGCGGGGGGGGGGGGGGGGGGGGCGGCAAGTCTGGCCTGTCGGATCCTTGTCCTCCCGCCATTGAGCTTGCCGAAGCCTTTCTGCGCTGACCACTTTCCACGCTCACCGCACCAAAATGTTGAAACCGGAATCCGGCCTCCTATGGAGTTCGACCCTTGGGGAAGGGGTGGTCTCGCACTTACTTTGCACCTGCAAGAAAAACAACAAAGGGGACAAGGAGAAACAGACCCAAGGGCTCGGCAGGGGTCCCACCACGAACCCGGAAGATCTCAGAGCGCTTCCCCTCCTTAGCCAGAGGCCGAGCTAAGGTACCCTCGGAGAGCACTTGAAAACTGGAGCAGGGAGACACAGGGAGCATGCTCTCTGGGGTACCCCTTGGGTCCTATTTATAGCTTTTGAAATCCGGACTGCCAATAACCAAAAGAACCGACCTGAAATTACCAGAAAACCCTTGGCCGGGTCTGCTAACAGCCAAACTCTGCTGTTTTGAAGGGCTATGGGCAGACCAGCAGGGGCAAAACAGTAAAAAGTACCTCACACGTCCGGGCGAGCTGGGGAGTTCTGGCCACCTCGGCATGTGCTGCTCTCCTACCGCTGCCGAGCTCCACTGCGAGGACGCGAGTTGCGTGTCGCTCGGCTAATGCCGAGCTCGGGGTCGCCGACCGTCGATCTCTGGTCGACGAATGCCGAGCTCGGGCCCGCCCTCTTTTCTGCCGAGCTCGCCTATTGTCCTCAGCCCGATTTGCCTGGCCCCTGGTGACCTTGCTTGCCGGACACGGGGTTGTACACTATATGATACTCCTCAAGAATCTTATGATGATGAAGATGATGAAGAAGATTCTGATGATGAGCCCATGGCCAAAAAGAAAATCTCTAAGAAAAGAAAAGCTCCTCCACCTCCTGCTCCAAAACCCAATCCAACACATGACACTCCATACTACATTCTTCAGAACATTACTCCATATAAGGGCATGCCAGCATGGATGTGGCTGTCCAAGAACTAGAAGCAAATAGAAAGAAGAGTAGGAAATACTTACCTCCTCCTCAGAGATTCAGAAAAGACCCTCCTCCTCCTCCTCCACCTGCTGCTGGTGCTTCAGGTTCTTCATCTCAGAGGACTACCCAATATCAAACATATCAGAGATATCAGGGTAGGTCCTCCTCCTCTTTTGGAAGCAGCCAGCATAGGCATTCATCAGGCAAGCAGCAACAACAACAACAACATCAACATCAACATCAACAACAACAAATCTCTGAACATCAGAAAGCTGAAAGCCCAAGAAGACCTTCCTCCGCTCCTGTACCTTTTGAGGACCCATAAACAACTACAACAACAAGGATGGCCAGGTTCCAGGAATTGGTTGGCCTATCCAAGATCAACAAGGTAAAAGCTGAAGGAGAGGATCCCTCTCAATACTCAACCATGTCCAAATATAGGATGGAGGAACTCAACAGGTTTACCAAAGCTAACAAATTCTTTAATGTTGATGATTATATGAAATTGCATCTAGAAGCTATGGTGTCAAGGGCTACTTCCCTTAATATTATTAGAGAAGCTGATATAACAATGACAAAGCCTCAAGCAGCAAATCCAAATAGGGAAATCAAGTTTACACAGCCTGGTGAAAAAGCTAAAGAGGAGAAGCACAAGGAGCAAAAGAAGCAAAAATGAATCTTGAACTGTTTTAGTTTTTCTGTTGTCCTGAATCTACTTATCTATTTTTTTCATACAAAGCTCTCTGTACATATATATTTGTTGCATATTTTAAAATTTCCTACCAGATATATTTTTCGTGCTTTGTGAATATTTTATGTCTGTATTTAGTGACCTCACCCAAATAGGGGGAGATTGTTAGATCCTAGTTGGATTTGGGCTAGGTTCACTAAACTAGGATGTTTGACCCAACATGTATAGCCAGGGTCATGTCTGTGTCCTAGAGTATAGGTCATGTCCATACAATCAACACTGCATGGACCAGCCATCAACAGACTGCAGAAGACTCAAGACTTAGAGAAATTTCAAAGACTCGGGAAAATGAGTCGGCGTTCGTCAAACTCAGCTCGATGAAAGTCATGCTCAGCTCTTCAAACTCAGAGAAAATTCTCTGAGTTGAGCTCGACGAAACTAGTTCTCAGGTCGACGATTTCTAGATGCTCTACTTCAACATTCCAAGTACAGAATCATTTCTCTGAACTCCAGTCAACGAAATCATATTCTCAGCTCGACAAACTTAGACCACAGTCTTGACAAGTTTTATCAAGTAGCAGTTAGCAGTTCTCAGGTCGACGAACTTAGTTCTCAGGTCGATGATTTCTGGATACTCTACTTCAACATTTCAAGTTCAAGAATCACTTCTCTGAACACTATTCGACGAAGTTAGATTCTCAGCCCGACGATCTTGATGCACAGAATTGGCAAGGTTCTAGAGAAAGCAGTTAACTGTTCTTAGGTCGACAATCTTTGATCTCTGGTCGACAAATAACAAATATCTGGTCGACGAACATGACTTTTCAACTCGACGAACTCTGTACCCAGGTCGACGAATTCTGTTCTTTGCTCGATGATTTCTGTGCAGATCCAGACTTGGATATTTCCCTCCCTCTGTCCTTATTTTATTGCAATAAATCCTGAATAATCAATGCTTAATATTCTCTAAATATGACCATTAGAAGCAGCATTGATTATGACCTTTATCAGGTTTATTACTTGACATTTTTCAATGGGACAGTTGGGGAAATCAATTAATGCAGACATTTTCAAGGCCGTCAGTAATCAATGCAGGAAGGAATTCAAAAATTCAAAGAAGAATTTCATAGTAAATATAAAAAAGGGATTTGATCCTTCTTCACGAGAGTGAAGACGATAAACAGAGAATAGAAGATAAGCAATTATACAGAAATACAGTCAAGAAATGAGAAGCTCAGACCAGAGAAATAACACAAGATACAGAAGAAGAAGAAGAACATACATTCAAATCAAGAGTCTTCTTCATTCTTCTCTCCAGGATTCTTCAAGGACAGCAAAACTTTATCAGTCAAGAAGTTCCTGGAGCTCTTCTGGTCAAGGCTAAAGATTGAATACCTACTCACCCTGAAGAAAAGCTTAAGACTTCCTCAGTTCAATATCTCAGGGGGAGCTTTGTTAACATCAAAGATCCACAAAGTCTTCTCAGTTGTATTTTAGAAAGAGAAGACACCATCACTCTCTCATCCCCTCACTGTACAAAGGGTTCTTTAACTCCCTTCAAAAGTTATTCCTGGTTGCAAGTCACCTGATCAAAAGACTTTGGATTGGTTTTTCAGCACCTGTTCAAAAGCTCATTGGTGGCAGTCACCTGATCAAAACCTGTTAGTGGATTTCTACCATGGTGGTAGAACAATGGATGTACCCAGGTTGGGGAACCACTATAAAATTCTTGTGTTGTCTGGTTTCCCTCTTTCTTTTGTTCTTGCTGTGCCGGTGCTAGTTAGCTTTGCTGTGCTAGTTTTATTTAGTTTAATTTTTGCTGTGTCTGTGGTGGATTAATTTATCTTAGGATAGATCTTTTACTTACAGCATATTTTGGTATCAATTAGCTTCCTTACTCTGTAGTTTTTATTAATTAGCAAAAAACATTAAAAGTTTCAAAGTTACACTATTCCCCCCCCCCCCCTCCCCCGCCCTCTATAGTATATCAGGTCTAACCCTCACTTTCAGAGTTATATGATCGATATATAATTTCTATATTTGTTTTTATTCTTAGCTAGCCGAGAGGCTCGTAGTTTGAAGTGAACACTCAAGAGTAAAGAGATTTGTATGCACCCCTCAAGAGAGGTAGCCGTTAGATCTCCTGGATTGGAGTGAAATCCAATAGAGGGGTTCACAGCGTAAAGCGAGCTTTAGGTCTCCAATTTGGACGAGATTTCGGTCGGACCTTCCTAAACTCAGGTGGGCAGGGATTCGAGAGAAGCGTGTTCATGCTTATGGAACCTCCACGGTCAAGGTTTTTTACCTTAATAAGTTAGGATTTATTATTGCATTTTTTTATCAACTTTAGCATAGGTGATTCTCGATCGAGTGCTCCTCTTTATCATCATCTTAACCCCTCATTGTAATCGCTTTTAGTAGATCTCTATTTAACCGCAAGCATTTCCCTTTTTAGCGTAATATTTCTCTTCTTAATCGCATTTAGCTTTCTCTTAAACCCTAAAACGATCTTGGTTAAGATAATAGTTTTCGTGTGCGTAAGATTACTCGATGGTTCCCGAATATTAATACGACATTTGTGTCCCCTAGCTGTATTTCGATAGGTATACTTGCCTCGTTGGATTACTAGTTCAGTTTTTATTCTCTTTGTGAATATTCTGATTCCATGTTTTTGGCGACGTTGCCGGGGAAGCAACTTTTGTTGATAGTTTGAAAACACAAACCTATTACTTTTATCACTTCTCTTTCACACCCTCCTTCTTAAAAATAAATTAATTAAAAATTCAAAAATATTACCGCTCTTAATAGAAACCCACATCACAATTTTTCTATACCACCTAACTCTCTCTAAAAGGGAAATGTGGCTTTAAATGCCACTATTTTGTCTAGTACCATGCGAATCCTTCATCGGGTAGTCCTTGGGAAGTTCGGGAGTTAAATCATAAATAAAAAAAATCTATTTCAAAAAAATATTGTAACTTTTTTTTAGTTTATTTTTCTCTTTCTTCATCTTCTCTTCTTCTAGTGCATGACCCGCGGAATTCCGTCGGATATTTTGGACTTGGACCACGAAATTGAGCGTACTCTTCGGAGAAGATCGCGATTTCAAGGCCCTACTCATCAAATACCGGCTAAGGATTCCGAGTCATTTTCTATCCTAAGAATGGAAGAAGCTGTTGTAAAGGAAGTTGTGCATAGGCCTATGTACTATTATGCACGTCTAAATCTAGAGGTACAGAATCAAGTATAGTTCGCCCTGCTATGGCTAATAATAATTTTGAACTTAAGACTAGCATAATTCAAATAGTGCAGCACTATGTGCAATATGACAGACTTCAAGATGAAGATCTGAACGCACATATAGCAAGCTTTCTTGAGATTTGTGACACCTTTAAAATCAATGGTGTTACAAATCATACTATTAGGCTAAGACTCTTCCCTTTCTCCCTAAAAACCAAGGCTAATCAATGGCTGAACACTCTACTAAAAAACAGCATCACCACCTGGAATCAACTAACTGAAAAATTCTGGCGAAATATTTTCCGCCTGTTAAAACCGCAAAACTTAGAAATGATATTTCTACCTTTAGACCAATAGATTCTGAAACTTTGTACAAAACCTGGGAAAGATTTAAAGAACTCTTAAGATGATGCCCCCATCACGCGCTGCCTGTATGGTTGCAGGTACAGATATTTTATAACGGGCTAAATCAAAGTACAACGCAAATGATAGACGCAGCTTCTGGTGTTGCCTTAAACCACAAAACCCCGAAAGCAGCTCTTGAGCTTTTTGAGTACATGGCCATGAACACATATCAGTGGAATGTGCCTAGGTCCCTCCCGAACAAACCTGCAGGTATCTTTGTAATAGATAACGTCTCCAAACTAGCTCTATAAGTGGAAATGTTAAGTAAAAAGATAACAGAGATGACTGCTGCCTCCACCCCTCAGGTATGGGAATCTGAAACTCCTACTCTCGAACAATTAGATTATGTTAATAATATGCCGAGAAATGCTTTTCATAATTATTGTGTTGCTAATTATCCTACGCCGGGTTTCTCTTTTATGAATAGTTATAATCCAGCTTTACGGAACCACCCGAACTTTTCATGGAGCAACACATCGAACGCAATGCGCCCGCCACCACAAAATGATTTTTCTGCACCACCACCACCTCCATGAAATTTTCCAAAACCTCCAAGTTTGGAGGAAATGTTTTCAAAATATATGAATGTTAATGATGCTAATATAAGAACCCTAGCCGGGACCGTTAAAAGTTTAGAGAGTCAAGTAGGACAACTCATAAAAATTATTTCTGAGCGACCCGCTGGGTCTCTTCCTACCAATATCGAGCCTAACTCGAGAGAGCAAATGAAAGCTAAAACACTTCAGAGTTGGAAGCAAGTTTCTGGTATGGTTAACGAAGAGGGTGAGGCAAGCTCTGCCCCCTTTTTAAAAAATCAACCCTCCGCCGAGAAAATTTTTATCATTCCACCCTCTACTGAAGAAGTTATCACCCCTCTCCCTGTTAAAGAAAATGATCTCACTCCACCACCCATCTTTTAAAATATTCCAACTCCACCATATCCTTCCAAACTTAGCAAGCAACGTCAGGATGATCAATACTCCCACTTCCTAGAAATATTTAAGCAAATCTACATAAATCTACCCTTCCACGAAGCAATCTCCCAAATGCCAAAGTACGCTAAGTATCTTAAGGACCTCCTGACAAATAAAAAGAAGTTAGAAAACTTATCGCATGTCACACTAAATGCCGAGTGCTCTGCGGTCTTAACAAACGTTTACCAAAGATGATCAGTTATCTGGGTAGTTTTTTTATACCGTGTGTCTTTGGTGATCTTTTTGTCAAGCTTGCAATATGTGACTTAGGTGCGAGTATTAACCTGATGCCCCTCTCATTATTCAAGAAGTTAGGAATTGGTAACCTCAACCCCACACACATGAGTATCTGGCTCGCCAATAGATCATTCAAATACCCGTTAGGAATCGTGGGGGGGATGTTCTAGTCAAAGTTGACAAGTTCATCTTCCTAGTAGATTTCGTCATTTTGAACATCGAAGAAAACGTCGAGGTTCCCTTTATCCTTGGCTGACCCTTCCTTGCAACCTCCCGAGATATCATTGATGTATGCAATGGTAAGCTCTTCCTACGAGTAGGTGACGATGAAGTGACCTTCTCTATCACCCCTTTGATGAAGAACACCATAGAAAATGACGATTCATGTTTTTTCTTAGATGCCTTAGGTGAAGAATCTTCCTACTACCCTTCTGAAAGTAAAAATAAATTTTCTGATTTTTGTTCTTCCTGTACTCTTTCAAATGAATCTCTGCAAGAGACGACCATGGTCGCGGACTCCACCCTTTCTAATTTTCTGTATAAAGTAAAGGTCAACGAAGACATTGTTTTTGAAAAAGAGAGAATTTCCAAAATATAGTATGAAGAACCCCCCACGCTGGAATTAAAGGAACTACCCAAAAATCTTAGGTATGCTTTCTTAGAAAAGGATTCTAATATACCAGTAATAGTTTCGGCTTACCTAACCGAAGTGCAAAATGATAAGCTCCTACTATTGTTACGTAAACATCGCCGAGCTATAGCCTGGCAGATAGCTAACATCAAGGGAATAAGCCAATCTTTCTGGACCCACAAAATTCTAATGGAAGATAATTTGCATAATTCAATCTAACCTCAGCGCCGTATAAATCCAAATATGAAAGAAGTCATAAAGGGCGAGGTTATGAAACTCTTAGACGCATGAATTATTTATCTTATATATGATAGTAAGTGGGTTAGCCCTGTCCAGGTAGTGCAGAAAATGGGAGGGATAAGTATAGTTAGAAATAAGAATAATAGCTTAATCCCGAAGCAGACGGTGATGGGGTGGTGAATGTGTATCGACTATCGTTAGTTAAACGACGCCACACGCAAGGAACACTTTCCCTTGTAGTTCATCGATCAGATTTTAGAACGATTATCCAGCCATAGCTTTTACTGTTTTCACGATGGAATTTTGGTGAATGTTCAAATCCCCATCTCTCCTGAGGACTTGAAGAAAACTACGTTTACTTGTCCTTTCGACACCTTCGCTTATCGAAGAATGCCGTTTGGAATATGCAATGCGCCAGCTACATTCTAGCGATGTATGCTCGCTATCTTCGACAAGTATGTAGAAAGAATTATGGAGGTATTTATGGATGATTTCCACATCTTTGGCGATGCCTGTGATAGTTGCTTAGAAAACCTCAAAAAAGTTTTAGAAAAATGCAAAAAAACTAACCTTGCCCTAAATTGGGAAAAATGTCATTTTATGGTGAGGAAAGGGTTAGTTTTGGGTCATAAGATTTCTGCAAGAGGAATTGAGGTAGACATAACTAAGATAGAAGTTATTGATAATCTGCCGCCGCCTACAAACATCAAAGCTATAAGAAGTTTTCTAGGTCACACTGGCTTCTACCGCTGCTTCATAAAAGACTTCTCCAAAATCACCAAACCCTTACTCATCTTTTGGAAAAATATGCCCCATTTATTTTTGATGACCTTTGTCTATCTGCCTTTGAGTTAATAAAAGAAAATTTGATTAATGCCCCTATTATGATAGCTACGGTGTGGGACCTTCCCTTTCAAATTATGTGTGATATGAGTAGTTTCACGGTGGGAGCCATATTAGGACAATGAATATCTAAAAACTTCCACCTCATCTATTATGCAAGTAAAACACTTACATCGGCACAAGAGAATTATACCACAATCAAGAAGGAGCTCCTTGCTATGTTTTTCGCTTTTGATAAATTCCGTCCTTGTATTACGCTTTCCAAAGTTATCATTTTTACGGACCACTCAGCTCTCAAGTATCTTCTTGCTAAGACGGATGCCAAGACATGCCTGATTCGATGGGTCTTACTCCTCCAGGAGTTTGACTTAGAAATACATGATAAGAGAGGAGCTGAGAATTTGGCCGCCGACCATCTCTCATGATTAGATAATACTAATATAGAGAAATTAGATGAAAAATATTTTAATGATTTCTTCCCCGATGAGAAGCTACTTTTGATTAGCACATCTCCTTCTCCTTGGTTTGCACACATAGCCAACTATTTAGTGGCCCGTGTCCTCCTAAAAGAGTTCTCCTATCAGGAAAAGAAGAAAGTCTTTTCTGGGTTGAAGAACTATTTTTGGGAAGACCCGCATCTTTTCCCAGTCTGTGCGGACCAAGTGATAAGGAGATGCGTCTCTTTTCAAGAAGGATTTGATATTTTAAAACATTTGCATGAAGGGCCGACTGGTGGTCACTATCAAGTTGCTCGCAACGCCCACAAAGTGCTTTGTGCGGGTTTTTAATGGCCTAGCCTATTTAAAGACGAGCAAGCATTTGTGAGTAGGCGTGATAGTTGCCAACGGTTGGGAAGTATTTCCAATAAAAATGAAATGCCGCAAAATTATTTCCTTGAGTGCGAAGTTTTCAACCTCTGGGGAATCAAATTTTGTTGGCCCTCTTCCTTCTAGCTTCGGGAACAAATACATTTTACGTACTATAGATTATGTTTCACGATGGGCTGAAGCCCAAACTCTTTCTACTAACGATGCCCGAGTTGTAATTACGTTTTTGAAAAAAATTATTTTCACGATTCATGATGCCACGAGCCATCATTAGCGATAGGGGTTCACATTTTTGTAATGCGCATTTTTCAAAAATTCTTATTAAATACGGCGTTACGCATAAGCTTTCAACTGCCTACCACCCCCAAACTAACCGACAAGTCGAAGTAGTAAACAGAGAGCTCAAAAGAATTTTAGAAAAGATTGATTTCACCTGTAGAAAAGACTGGTCAACAAAATTAGACAATGCTCCTTGGGCATATCGAACAACGTACAAAAATGATATCGGTTGTACACCATATCGGTTGGTTTATGGAAAATCATGCATTTACCGGTAGAATTAGAACACCATGCTTTTTGGGCCTTGTGATTTTTAAATTACGATCCCCACTCTGTCGGCAATTTTTGAAAATTTCAACTTAACGAACTCGACGAATGACGCTCTTATGCATACGAAAATAACAAATTTTATAAAGAGCGAGCAAAGCATTTTCATGACAAGCACTTATAGCACCCAAAAAACTTCAAGCGGGGTGACCAAGATCTTTTATATAATTCAGGATTACGTTTATTTCCGGGCAAGTTAAAATCATGATGGTCTGGGCTGTTTACTGTTAAAGAAGTTTTTCCGTATGGTACGATTTTAATTTCACACCCTGATAAAGGTGATTTCAAAGTGAATGAGCAGCCTCTTAAACTCTATTTTTCTCGTGATGATGATGTCAGTCCGAACAATGTTAAGTTTCTTCTTCATGAACTTTAACTAACTTCAAACTTTGATTTATTTTTGTTAAAAACTTTAAATATTATTTTGGACAATAATCTTTTGGGCAATATTCTTTTTGGTAGAGCTCAAATGACTTTTATAAACAAAGGGCACTCTTGGGAGGCAACCAAAATTATTTTTTTTGTTTTCTTTATTTTAAACTTTTTGCCCCGGACGACTCCACAAGTTGAAGCTTCTGCGATCGCCACCTCCAATACTGCTGAATCAATCACGAAATCCAAAGAAGACATGTCAATATGTTCCAAAGCGCAAGCATGGGGGAGCAGAATCACTCAACTTTCGCGACGCATAAATCTGGGGAAGTACTTGTTTTTCAATTGTGTACTTTTATTTATGATTTAATTTTTCTCTCTCTCTCATACCCCTCCTTTCTCCATTGAGGACAATGTTTATTTTAAGCTTGGGGGAGGATTTCCTCCTTCTCTTGTCTTTATTTTTGTTTCCTATAAAAATCAAAATAAAAAAAAGTTTATTTATCTTAAAAATAAAGAAAGAAAATATCTCAAAAATCCAAAAAAAGAGAATATTTCAAAATAAAAATATATATATGTTATTTTAAACTAATTTTGGTATTTCGATAGTACCCCCTGCTTTTATTTTGTTTTTTTCAAAATTCCATATAAATAACTTATCCAATTATAATCTTTCTAATAGTTCTTTTTAATTATGTTTCACAAGTAAAATATTGGTCTTGCTTTCTAATTCACGGTAGCATGTTAACGTGAAATGTTTTTACAAAACTCGCATTTTTATTATGCTTTTCGTTCTTTATTTTCTTTACTTTCTCGAAAATATTTCATCCACTATTTTTCTTATCGTTTTTGGATAATTTTTGTAATGTCAACTTTTGATTAGCGTAGTAGATATGAACGATCCAAGTCGCCTATTATTTCTATTTTGAAGATAATTTCATTAGTCTTTATTTATTATCTAGGACTTGCTTTTTAAAATTTTTCAAAGCCAATGCTCTAAATAAATTTAGAAGCATGAAGATGATTTAGGTTTTTTTTATTTTCGTTTGATCCTTCTTGCCAACCTAAAATTTTTTCTACCCCTAGTTCGCCGCCTTTGTGCCTTTTTCCGATTTCAATTGATAGCTCCACTTATCATTTCATTTTCACCAAAGCTAAATTTTTCCAACCTATCTAATCACACTAACCTTCTAAGTTTCATTAAAAACTTTTCATGATTTTGATAGGGTTTTGCTGTGATTTATTCGGAGGACTTCTTGAAAAAGTATGCTCAAAAGAAGTGTTTACTTTTGTTTGGCCAATTTAAGAATTAAAAGCAAAATTATTTATGGCGTTTGTTTTGAAAAAAGGGGGAAGAAAAATGGAAAAGAGAAAGAAAGAAAAATATTTAATGTATGATAAATTTTTTTTGAAACTCTTTATTTTGGTTTAGTGTGATTTTAAAACCTTCTTGTTTATCTTTGAATTCCACTCCTAAACATAATCCTAAGCCAAACGTTTCGGTCCTAATAAGCCCTTTTGATACATTTTTTTGAATCTTATTTATTAGATAAGAAAAGAAGAAAAGTAGATTAGTAAAGTTTTGAATTTGAATTTAAATTTTTTGTTATTTGATTGATATAGTTATAATATGTCTCTTGGATCTAGTTACAACTCAATGCTCTTTTTCATTTTGTTTCATTACTTAAATTTATTTAAAGAATTTTCTTAAAACATTGGATGATTTTTTTTCGTTAGTAAAGTTTATAAATTATTAAACCATGCCTAAGTAACTGCTTTAGGTTTACGTTTCACATTCTCCCTACATGGAATTTTGCATAGTACTTGTGTAAAAATGATTAAAACTATTTTGATTAGTCACTTTGTATGATTAGCTAGTTTGTATATCTTTGCTTGGGGACAAGCAAAGCTTATGCTTGGGGGAATTTGATAGTACGTTTTGTAGTCAAAAATATTAGGGTATTTTTGGGTTTTTAATGCACAAATCATGTCTTGTAAGTGCTTATATTGACCTCCTTTTGTATATATTGTTGTCACTAATGAGTTTTCTGCTTTTTGCAAGTTTTCACGGCTTTCAGCCAATTTTTGCTGTTACATGACCCAAGGTCACGCCCTACCCGGGCGTGTACCTAGGGCGTGTAACCCAGAGGAATGAAGCTATCGGTCCGAAACTGGATTCCACGAAAACTCAGTGTGCATGCCCTCTGTCATGCCCATGTAACACCAACACCGGCATTTTCTAGAGGCGTATCCCCAAGTTCCGAGGAATCATCGCAGGACGATCTTTTTACCGCTCCGCAGTAGCATAGAATGTGTCATGCCCCCCTTACACGCTCGAGTCGGGCGTGACATATGGGCGTGTAATTCAACTACGACGCCCGTCACCAACAGCATTTAATTTCAGTAAAAAAGTAGCACTGAATGTGTCACGCCCCAGGTACACGCCCGAGCCAGGCGTGTAAGGGGGCGTGACCCAAACCGAAAAAACTCTATAAATTGAGCCCATCTCCAAGGGTTCAGCACCCAGTTTTTGAGTGAGAGGGGAGGTTCTGCCCTTTAGTTTTCTTGTAGTGTTCTTGTTATTTTCCATGCTTCTCCTCTCTCTCCTCATTTTAAGATTTTTAATCTAGCTTAGTTTACTCGTTTTGTATTAGTTGTTGTAATTTCTTAGTAGCTAAATGTTAATGCTAGCATAGGTTTTCATTTTCAGCACTTGTAATCTTCTATTTTCAAGTTGTAGCTCTCTTTCAGTGTTAATAAAAAGTGTGACCTTTTCTGTGTTTTCTTAATGCATTTCTACTCATCTCTCTTCCTCCACTTCACCATGAGTAACTAATCCTCCTTGTACTCGATCTTGATGATCTGAGGTACGAGTTGATTAAGTTATGATGCTCTAGTTCGCTCTTTCTTTTTAAGGCTTAGACTTTTGATTTACTCTTGAAAAAATCATGTTTGGTGTTATATCATTGATATATAATTTTCATATTTGTTTTCATTCTTAGCTAGCCGAGAGGCTCGTAGTTTGAAGTGAACACTCAAGAGTAAAGAGAGTTACACGCACCCCTCGAGAGAGGCAGACGTTAGACATCCCAGATTGGAGTGAAATCCAATAGAGGGGTTCACAACATAAAGCGAGGTTTAGGTCTCCGATTTGGAGGAGAGTTCGGTCGGACCATCCTATACTAAGGTGGGCTTGGCTTGGAGAGAAGTATGTTCATGCTTATGGAACCTCCACGGTCAAGGTTTTTTACCATATTAAGTTAGGGTTTATTATCTCATTTTTTTAATCAACTTTAGCCAAGGTGATTCTCGATCAAGTGCTCTTCTTTATCATTATCTTAACCCCTCGTTGTAATCTCTTTTAGTAGCTCTCTATTTAACCGCAAGCATTTCTCTTTTTAGCGCAATATTTCTCTTCTTAATCGCATTTAGCTTTCTCTTAAACTCTAAAACAATCTTCGATAAGATAATAGTTATCATGTGAGTAAGATTACTCGACGGTTCCCGAATTTTAATACGACATTTGTGTCCCCTAGCTGCATTTCGATAGGTATACTTGCCTCGTTCGATTGCTAGTTCGGTTTTTATTCTCTTTGCGAATATTCTGATATCAGTATCCGGACGGATAGCATTTGTATCCGCAAGTGTTGCAAACTCGGTTGCAGCTCGAGTCCATGATGTAGACTAATGGAGTTCGTTGGTTTGGGGGAACTGATGATTGTGTCCGCTTGTTTGAGCGGACTGGTGTTGTGGACTTGGTTTATATCTAAACCAAGTCCAGGTGTGCTGAGTCTAGGACGTCGCGCAGTTAGCGCAGACTCTCTTTTTTTCTGCCAAGTTCGGTAGTTGACAACGTTGTTCCTTGTTTGCGAGCTTAGAATGTGTGGACTGGAGCGGTGTCCACTGGTGTGCAGACTGTTGGTGTTTCCATAGTTTCTACTGGTGTAGATCTATCGTGGCTTGGTATTTTGGCGGCAAGGCAGATATGATTTATATACAGCCTTGGTGGCACATCTAGCAGTTTGTCCGGCTAGTCGTGATGGACTGGTTCTATGGTCGCTACGAGTTCAGGTGGGGTCCCTATCGTCTTAGGTGGTCATCAAATTCCTCTCTATGCCCATAAATTGGACCCCCAGACAAATCAACAATGTTGAATGTAGTGGCCAACCCTAGATGGGGGTGAATAAGGTTGAACACATTTATTGGAAATTCAAATTATTTTGTCCCAGGAAGCGAAGTTTCGAAACTACCATGGTGCGTTAGGTAGCTAACATGCAGCGGTATGTCATAGAGCTCATTTTCCTAGACAGACTCCTTCTTGGAGATCAACGCGCCCTTTGGAAAATCACTGTCTAACACTCTCAATGCAACAAGCAATAAATAGAAATAGGGAATCAACTTTATTGAAAAACTAAATAAAAACATGTTCATAATAATTACAAAAATGTGATCTCCATAATGCTGGAGATTCAAGGGTGTAAAGTTAGAAACACTTTTGATTTTCTATACCGACCCACACACCGGAACAGTTGGCTCTCTCCCTTTCCCACCAAGAAAAGTCGTCGAGTCGGCTCTTCACCCTTACGCAAGGAGGTGTCTTAGATCCCCTCTAGATCACCCAATCTTGACGTCCCTACCTCGGGATGATTTCTTATGGAATCCTTCACAGATCCCGACGACCTTCACCGGTCGATTTTCCAAAGCACATTAATACACAAAGAGAAGAAAAAGTACGACAAAAGTAAAAAGATCTAAGTTTCAATCTCTCTCAAAAAGATTTCTCCGTTGAGCGATCCACAACCGGTGCTTGAATTCTTCGTGCTCTTGCAACAGGTGACTCTTCGTAGTCGCTGTCATTCATTATTCACCGGAGTTCTTCGTTCGCTAACGTGAAGGAGACGGTTTTCTCTTCCTTCGATGTAGATAGCAGAACGGATCATAGAGTGGAGACCGAACCCTAGGAATGACAGATCTCTATCTCTTTTATTCGTAGTTAGGAATATAGAAAACTAGACGCCTTTTGTACGTCTTTATGAAAATAGGCCACCACTGGCGGTAAGAGTAGCACCCGGTGGTAGGTTCGTGTGCTCGATGTTGACAGTTGTCCTGCAAAATGGGAAAATATTCAAAACAAATATTTTTCCCTTTTACGTGCTAGCGCGGCGTTGTAGATGGTTAGCGCCCGGCGGTAGTCCAGTTATCTCGATGCTTCCTTCTCAAAGATCATTAAGTATACTAATGTGGCGCGATATTAAGAGTATCATCTAGCGTTAATCCTGACATTTTGACGAATCTATCTCGTCGATCGGTAGTTGGGTTATTGCACTGCGGTACAAAGTTGACGCGGTAGCATCTCGAGCGCCAGACTAAATTAATTACTATAGCAATCACGAGCGGTAGGACTAGCACAGCGCTGTAGGATCCATAGCGCTTTGTCGAATAAATTAAAGTTACCACCAGACGGTAATGACTACCGCTCGGCAGTTGGTTCTAGAGGGAACTTACTTTACTTTGCTTGAACATGTAAACCTGCACACTGTACCAAACATGAGATGTGATCAAATACAACATGAGAATTGATATTATCAAACTATGGATATGTGAAACGTCGGTTCCAACAAACTCCCCATTTTAATAATATCAAATCCCATTCATGAGATATAATAAAGAGATGCATGATAGAGTGCATATAGGATATAGCCATTAAAAATATACAAACAGGTTGATGGTTACATATAACTGCACTTACATACGTGCTCCCCCTATCTACATGTTCTACGCGCTCCCCCTATCTATATGCACCCATTGTAACAAGCTCCCCCTACAAGTGATCTTCCCTAACCCATGACACATGAACAATCTATTCTCCCCCTTTGATAGTATCAAAAGGAGCGGGCTAGACTAAACAAACATGCTGGATGAAAAAACAATATACGATGTGCATGACAAAGACAGTAGATAGTGCACAAAAGCAGTAAAGCGAGAAGTGAAATGAATAGGGGTGACCAAAAAATGCAAATCAGAGAATTTGAAGCATATAAGTCAAGCATATGAGCGGAGTACACATAAATAGTTTAAATGGTGTTTCAGAGTTAACAAAGATTAGATGGAACAGATTAAACTAGGCATAGAATGATTCAGAATATAATGCAACGAGAGTTATAGAGTGAATAACATTAGAACATTGTAACAGTCAGGAGTATAAATCGTGTGCTAGTAATAATAAGTTAAAGACATATAGTGCAATTTCATTCCAATTCTTATGCATTGAAGCGTTAGATGGAACAATGACATTTGTGTTAGATGGAACAATGACATGTGTATGTGTAGCATCAAAAATGAAAACAACATCAAGTAGAAATATCATATTTTACATATTTTATCTCGATCCTTTGATATGCTAACACGAAAGAAATAGAGGGAAAGATCACGTCACGTGTCCATCGATGTCAAATCTAGACTAGAACTAGTGGCACTAAGCTTAAGGTTGAGTCTTTGCACACGATCGAAATGACTCTTTGGACCATGATGCTCATCCTCACAATGCTCGTAAAGACTTATCTGGAGGAGTAAGTAGTGCTTGGGGGGTATCCTTGACGCGTGATTTGATAGCATGCATATATTTTTTTCTTTTATTGTTTTGAGTTATCACTTTTAGAGTATTGATTTCAAGGACCCTGAGTCAATCGAAATCTACCGACATAGATAGATTCACTTTTACTTATATACATAAGACTTGCCCATTAGAGATTTGGCCCAAAGATTTAAACTTTATACAGACACACATATATCGTGTCATTCATTATTCAAGTTATTTATAATGTGTTCAAACACAATGTCATGAGTTATAACATGTAAGCCTTTTATTTCTACAGACGTGCTCCATTTAGGGATGTGTGAACAGTGTGAAGTAATTCCCCTATCAATATTCTCGCGCATACCTAGAGGCATATTCAACACACAATAACATATCTACACACACTAAGTAGCTAGGCACCTATAGATTTGACACATCATGACAGGTGGACAATGCTCACAAGGATTATCAAGCCTAACTCAAATATTGTATATAAACGTTATGTTCTAGGTTCTAGTCATGTGTGCCCGAAGAAATGATCAATACACAATTTATTTTTGTTAAGTTTTAAGTTTTATAAATTTTTTTGTAATTTTCAGGTTAAACACAAATTATCAAAAATAATTAGTAAGAACAAAAAAAAATGAAGAAAAGGTAAATAGCCAAAGAAATATTTTTGGATTTTAGCGCGATTTTTTATTTTTTGATTTTTTTTTATAAAAAAACGAAAGCAGAAGAAGAAACAACAAACAAAAAATGAAAGAAAACAAACAGACAACTGCCCCGATGACAATTGGAGATGCACCATGACTAGAAAGAGAGATCCAAAACACCCAGCTCGAGTCGAAGTAGCGAGAAATGAGCATTGGGGACGGGTTTCGTGAAGATATCAGCCAGTTGATCGTCGGTTCCAATGAATCTTTCTCACACATTCTCTTCCATAATGTGATCCTAAATGAAATGATGACGAACATCAATGTGTTTGGAGAGAGAGTGATGTATTGGATTATTTATCATGTCTATGACACTATTGTTGTCGCAACGAATATTAGCGTTACTAAAGATTTTGCCAAAGTCCTTTAACATTTGTGACATCTAAGGTATTTGTGCACAACAACTTCCTAAGTCAATATACTCAGCTTCAGCAGTAGAGAGTGCAACCTAGTTCTGTTTTCTACTTTACAAGGAGACTAGTGATGGGCCTAGGAAGTGACATGTACCACTTATGCCCGTGCGATCAAGTGAACATCCAGCATAATCAGAATCATAGTACCCCTGGAGTGTGAAATCGGTGGTGTGGGGGTACAAAAGGCTAAGATGTTGGGTGCCTATAAGATACCTAAATATATGTTTAACAACTTTGATGTGAGACTCTTTAGGATCGGCTTGATACATAGCACAAAGACACACCCCGAATGTGATATCGGGCCTAGAAGCACTTAAATACAGAAGTGATCCTTCATACCTCTAAATGCAGTTTGGTCCACCGAAATGCCCCTTTCATCTTTTCCTAATTTGAGAGAAGCTTTCATTGACATTTTGATATGTTTCAGATTTTCAAAGCTGAATCGCACAGGCAAATCTTTCACGTATTTTGATTGACAAATAAAAATTCCATCATTATGTTGAGAGTTCTAAAATCCTAGGAAATATGTGAGTTATCCGACTAGGCTGAATTAAAATTCTGGCAGCATTAAAGTGACAGTTTCTTCACACAATTTTTCATTTGTGGCCCCAAAAATGATATCATTCACATAGATTTGTAAAAGAATTATTGAGATTTTCATTTTTCACAAACAGAGTGGTGTCCGCACTACCCATCCTAAAGCCATGTCCAAGGAGAAAAGTTGTGAGCCTATCATACTGAGCACGGGGTTCCTGCTTCAGTCCGTACAAGTATTTCACCAGCTTATATACGTGATTTGGTTAGTTAGCATTCTTAACACCGGGTGGTTGCTTGACATACACCTCTTAATTAATATATCCATTTAATAATGCACTCTTAACATCCATTTGATATAATTAAATTTGTTTGTAAATAGTGAATGATAAAATCATACTAGTGGATCAAGACTTCCAACCGGTGCAAACGATTCGTCGAAGTCCACACAATCTATTTGTGAATTCCCTTGCATAACTAATCCGGTCTTATTGCTAGTTATCCTAGATTCACCATCAACTTTATTTTTATATAGCCATTTTAGACTGATAACTGGATGGTCATCAGGACGCTCCACTCATATCTAGACACGACTCCTCTCGAACTGATTTAATTCTTCATTCATTGACAAAAACCACGATTCATCCTTTGACACATTAGAAATTTTTTGAGTTCAATCTTAGATATAAAAAATATGTTCGATAAAGATTCATGCAGGGCCAACTGAGTTCTAAATCTGTGGGAGGGCTCCCCTATCACTAGTTCTCGTGGATGTTGTTTTGAAAAGTTTAGTGTGTTAGGAGGCCTATATCCTTGTACATGAGTTGGAGCTTCACTTGCCACTTCACTCTCCTCACCCTTATCCCCTATCGGCACATCATCATCAACTTCCTCTTCATTCGCCCTAGATTCTTCAATTGGGGTATTTTCATCAAAGTGCACATGAGCTGATTCTTCAACAACTATGGTTCTCTTATTGTGGACCTAATAGGCATGACTCTTACTCGAGTATCCAAAGTAGTTGCCTAGATCAGATTTTTCGTCAAATTTCCCTAAGTGATACTTATTGTTTAAAATGTAACATGTGCATCCAAAGACCCTAAAATATGATTCTGAGGGTTTCCTATCAAAATATAGCTCATACGGAGTTCGCTTAATAAAGGGGGAAAGCATGACCCGAACCATTACATAGCTTGCTGTGTTAACCGCTTCAGCCCAAAAAAATCATGTTAAACCGAACTAGGCGAGCATTGTGTGTGCTAACTCTTGAAGAATGTGGTTCTTTCTTTTTGCTACCCCATTCAATTGTGGAGTGAGTGGGATGGAAAATTCGTGCTTTATTCCTATGGTGTCATATAGGTTTGTGAAGTCCTCATTCTCAAACTCTCCCCTATGATCTGACCTTATGCATTTAATTTTTAGCTCCTTCCCATTTTGAAGTCCCGTGCATAGATTTGAGAATTGGATAATAATGTCAGATTTATTTGCAAGAAAGATCGTCCAATAGTAATGTGAGTAGTCATCCATAATGATAATAGTGTATCATTTTCCACCTAGACTACATGTATTAAGAGGACCAAACAAATCCATGTGAATTAGTTCAAGTGGTCTAGTCGTGGAAACATCATTTTTTCTTTTGAATGTGGTTTTAACAATTTACCTTTTTGACACGGAGCGCACAAGGAGTTTAAACTACCGCTTAGTTTGGGAAGCCCACGAATAAGTTTGTTTTTCGATAGTTTAACAATTAATTTACTCCAAAATGTTTGTCTTCTATGCCAAAGAACTAGTTCCTCATTCTTAGTAACTAAGCATTTTAAATCAGAGGAGCATATATCTTCAAAACTAACAGTGTAAACATTATGAGTTCTATGAGCAGTAAGTAAAACACTACTAGTTCTAGCATCAATTATCTTGCAAGTGTTTGTAGAGGATTCAAATATAACATTTATGCCTTTATCACATAGTTGACTAATTGAGATCAAATTATGCTTAATTCGATCTACAAACAATACATTTGAAATTGAAAGAACTTTATTACCTATGGTCCCAATTCCAAGAAGGCATCCTTTGTTGTTGTCCACAAACATCACCATGCCCCCCTTCTTCTTCTCTAGTCTAAGGAACTTATCTTTACCTCTTATCTTTTGCGTGTAGCATCCATAGTCCAACTACCACACATTTTTCCTTGTCCTTCTCGTGCCAACGCACCTAAAAAGAATATGAGGGTAAAGATCTTATTACCCAAGTTGTCCCACCGATACGATGGGTAGAAGACTTTGGTATCCATACTTGCAAATTTTCTTGGCACCTTTCCTTATACATGAGCCAGATGTGTGACCAAACTTTTGACATTTTGCACACAGAGTGTAAGCAGTGGATGTTGTGTTTATCATGTTATTTGAGCTTGTGCTTGAGGATGTGGATAGCCTTTCAGATTTTTTGACCTTATTTTATAAATTTTTAGAATTAGTTCTAGGCTCAGTTTGATAGTGATTTCTGCTCGGTGGTAGCACTGGAGTTACGTATCCTAGTCCAAACTTTCTAGATCCATGACACTGTGCTCCCAACAACATATTCAGTGATTTTTGGTATATTCCAAACTTTTGGATAGTACAGTTGAGATCATGGATCCTTGACTTTATGTGGTCTTTTCAGTGAATAGCATTACACACTGAATGGTGAATTTCTTTTTTCCTTCTTCTATCTTGGTAAGAGACATTTGAAGTCTTTTCTCCAAGACATTCCTTTCATTGATCAGATTGTTCGTTATCTACGATGCCTTGGAGAGACTTGCTTTTAGCTCTTCTATCACTTTCATCGAGGGAGGACAGTCTAGGCACTCGATCTTCTCTTTGCCACATTTTATTAATTCTTATTTTAGATTATCTAAGTCCTTTTTGATTTTCTTGTTTTTATTTCTAATGGACTTTTTCTCAAGTACGCCACTGCCTAGCTTATCACAAAAGTATTCATAAATCTCACAAAGTTCATTATAGGAGGGTGGAGTTACCTCAGTGTCGCTCTGGATACTGGACTGATCTTCAGATTCATCTTCATTTTGACCTATGAGACACAGATTTGCCTCATCTTCACTACGCGAGTCTGAGGCGCTTTACTCGTCAGATCCATCCTCGTCCCAAGTTACAGCCTTTAGCACCATCTTCTTTTCTTTGTGCCAGCTTTGATTCTCCTTTTCCTCTTGAAGTCTTGGTCATTTTGTAATGCCCCTGATTTTTGATGTCATTATTTTGTTTGTCGACGTCATAATTTCGACGTCCGGGCGTTACCCTTTTTCATTTTTTTTGACAGCGCTGCGCCGTTTGTGCATTTTTGCGTCCGTTGGGCCTATTTATACAGATTTTGAGATTCTCTTGGATTGGAATGTTTTCCCTGTTATAAAGGTTGAGGTTTCGAGGACTTGGATTTGTCTGATTTATTGGTGTTCCGAGCATTTTGCTGTCTCGGCGCGTGTTTGGATCCTTGCGAGGATTTTCTTTGCTTGTGTAAACTTTTGATGATAGTGTCTCAAGAAAGGTACATCGGATTCTAGGGATTTTCCTCGCTTTAAATTCGTAGAGTCACATTTTATCCTGGATGTAAGTCAAATTAGAATTTCTGAAATTTACTCTACTTTTGTTCTCGAGAAACTTTTCTTGTACTCGAGAACAGTCCTCCTGGTTCTCAAGGTGTCCTGTTGTTCCCGAGAAATGTTGTTCTATTTCCCGAGAAGTGTTTTTCCTTGTACTCGAGAGTTATTTTCTAGTTCTCGAGAAGACTTGTTGTACTCAAGAACGGTCCTTCGTTCACGAGAAGTGTGCCCTTGCTGTTCTTGAGATGCCCTTGCTGTTATCGAGATGCCCTTGCTGTTCTTGAGAACTACCTTCTGTTCTCGAGATGACCTAGCTGTTCTCGAGAACTACCTTCTGTTCTTGAGATGCCCTTGTTGTTCTCGAGAACTACCTTCTATTCTCGAGATGCCCTTGATGTTCTTGAGAACTACCTTCTGTTCTCGAGATGCCCTTGTTCTTCTCCAGAACTACCTTCTGTTCGCGAGATGCCTTTGCTGTTCTCGAAAACTACCTTCTATTCTCGAAAAGTGATTTCTTGTTCACGAGATGTGGTTTCTTGTTCTCGAGAAGTGACTTCTTGTTCCCGAGAAGGGATTTCTTAGTACTCGAGTTGTCTGTCTAGTACTCGAGTAGTGCTCCTTAGTAGTTCCTTCTTAGTACTCAAGTAGTAGTCTAGTACTCGAGTATTGTTATCGAGTAGTCTCCTTAGTACTCGAGTAGTCCTTATGGTACCCGAGTGGTCCGTGAATTCTTCTCGAGAAGTTTGGTTAAGTCGATCCCAAATCTTTTCTTAAGTACGGTTATCTTAATCTTACCCTTAATATATATACTTATCTTCTTTTTCGTCCTTCACTTTGGACTGATTTCCTGTTCATCTTCCGAACCAGAGCGGTGTGGGAGAGAGAGATAGAGAGTTTTTCGTGATTCTTCCGGTGTCCGCCAAAGGTGCTCCGGTGCTCAAAATCTTTAACCAAATATAGTTCCGGAAATCTCTCAGTGAGAGCTACGCCATCGTGGTAAAATCTTCCCATTTCCTTCAGGTTTTTCTCACTAGGGTTTTCGCCCCTAACTCTTGTTTTTGATCGTTCTTGTTAGATTTGACTTCCCTCATCTTTTTTATCCCCGATCTACGTCAAGGAGTGATTTGGACGCCTTTCTCCGGTAAAATCAAGGAAAGTGATGGTTTCCTTTTTTTCACTTCCCTTTTTACTCTGATTTTGCAGAAATTTCTAACTGCCTGTTATCATGATTATTAAATATTTTGTCGATTATAGCATTGTTGAGATCCCATGCCTATTCCTAATCATGACCTTCCTGTTCTTGATTATTATTGTTTAGGCCTGTTTGGTGCTTTCTGTCTTGATGATGTGGTGTAACTTCACCCTTATAACTGTTCCTCAACTTTCCTATAGACCGCGTTAGATTTTATTTAGGATTGTAAATTCTTCCTAAAGGTTGATCAACCATTTCAATTCTAGAATTGTCTAGTAGAATCCGAGGTGCCATTGTTTACTTGAGAATTCCATCATGGTTTTTCTTCGTGGCTATGTCATGGGGCGAGACAAGACACCAGGCCCTGATTGGTTTATGGTGTACCTCTGAGCTCTAAACCCGGATCGTTACGAGGTTTTCCTTCCGGGTTTTTCTTCGTTGCGGGTGTTATTAGTGGGTGAACCCACCGCCGCAACGTTTGTTCTCCCTATTAGTACTTTGCGGGGCTCCACCGGGTTTTTGGGCATTTGCGTTGTATGTTGGAGTATTCAGTCTCCCCCGCTTTTAGACGGATGGATTATCTTTGGGGTTTGCCACCCCGCCCGTTTTGGTTTTTTGGTGGAGTTAGCCACATGTTGCTCGTAGGGGTTTGTTCCTCTTGCTGATGATTTAATCTTAACTTTTTCCCCTTATGGTCCTGTGCGTTTGTGGTGCTGTTGTTTTACATGACGCTTCACGTAAGTGTTCCCTTTTTACTTTTGTACCTTACTGTTGTACCTTATTTAAGTATTTTTCCCTTGGTCTCGGGTTGGTACCCCTTGACTTTGGTTTGTTTTGGCTTACTTTCTGCCATCACTTGTACTTTCTTGCTGAGGTGTTCTGTCTTTGGAATGCCACAGGTTCATAGATGTAGCTGATAGCTGTGCTAGTCTTGGAGTTCTTGGGCAGCTGTCTTGGATGTGGTTTGGGCCTCGCCGTAGCAAAGTAGTCTATTGTTTGGTTTTCTTTGTTAGTGCAGACATACTTTGTTTTATGTGGGTTCGTGTTAGTTGTTGACGCCCACAGGATTGTTGATTTTTGGATACTTGCTAGCTGCTAGTTTTCCTTCTGTGTATATGATTACTTTCTCTTTGGGATGTTTTGTTCTCGGAATGCATGTTAGGTATATTTAAGTATAAAAACTACTCCTATTACCTCATGCATTGCACATTTTAAAAATGTTAAATCACTATATTTAGCGACCATAAAAATCTACTTTTATTGATATTATAAATTTAGAACTTGCATACCTTGAGGTATCCTCTGGGAATCTCTAAGATCATGTAGGATGTGTAATATTGTAAAAGAAGTATTTTTCCGCAGCGTTTAACTACTTTTCTCGTGGACTAGATGAGCCACTAAGCCGAGGGATATAGCTAACTTCCTCACTTAAACTGATTTTACCTTTAAATAACTTAAAGAATCTTTCTTCATGTTTAAGTAGGTGTTTTGCTTTATCATCCGCAGTTATCCCCTGCTAACGTGGCATCATGACACACATTTTTTACCGTTACTCTGATACACCTTTATTGGCGGTGAAAAATGCGGGTTGTGACATTTGGTATCTGAGGGAGGTCGGTTTTACAAGTTGGTCGAACCGGCCATTCTCGTTTAGTTTGTTTCCTTCTTTCATTTGCATACACACAACGATGTGTCAATAGTACGTCTTAACCGAAGCATAGTCACTACACTCATAGAATTATAAGAAGTATACATGGCATATTATGTATTATGGGATGCATAATATGTGTTTATATATAGATCCAGCATAGGAGGCAACATTTAACAGTTATGTAGTATGTGATGCATAACCCTCATCACATGGGTGCCCATTAGCACGTTTTATTTTTCGTTGCATGCGGTGTTATGTAGTATGTGATGCATAGCATTTCATGTGTACACCCCTCATGCATGCATTAAGGCCTTTATAAAATGCATAACACTGCATACATAGCATATCATCACATAAGCACGCGTGCTAAGTTAAGTTTTACATGATGACACCTGTAAACATGTGATTTTAAAGAAGAATAAAGAATTCATGCATTCATCTCATAGGCACATGAGTAAATAGGATGATAGGATATCATTCTAAGTATGACATAACATCATTATCAAATCCCAAAGCAAGTTACAGTATAAGCAAGTGTCATAAGTATAGTCTGAACTAGTTGTGTGACCTAATTATAATCTAGGATTTTTGACGAGCTGTTCATTACTTTTTAGAAATGTCTCCAAAGCATCCTACGACGAGGTCGCTCCCCAGTCATAGGGTGAGTCGTTAGGTGCTCAGATTGATGCGTTGATTGAGAGCTTGCGTCAGAGTAATGAGGCTCTGTCAAGGCAGCTTGTTGCGATGCAGTCGCAAATTCAGTCCCTATTGTCTGTCGCTCCCGCACAACAACCCTTAGCGCAAGATTCTATTGCGGTTCAAGCCGTGCCTGCTAATCCTGCTCCTTTGGTACCACCAGTGATGCGACCATCGGAGATGAACCATATATCGCATTTCCAGCGATCAAGACCTCCCACTTACAACGGGAGTGCTGACTTTATGGTTTTGTATGACTGGATCATCACTATAGATGAGATGTTCACATATTCAGGTATCTCTGAATCCTAAAAAGTAATGATTGCGGCCTACCAGCTGAAAGGCCTGGCTAAGACTTGGTGGATTCGAGAAAAGGATGGTTTAAAGGAAGAATGCTCTCTGGACAGTTTGATGAATAATTTCCTGCATTTGAAGCAGAGACAGCTCATGGTGAGCTAATATGAGATCGAGTTCAGTAAATTGAGTAGATTTGCTCCTATATGGTAACTTCAGAGGAATGGAGAGTGAAGCGCTTTCCCGGAGAATTAAGAAGAGATGTCCAACATTTGGCATGCACTTATAGAGCAGAAAGCTGTGTTGAGGCTGTGGAAGCCATACTGATGGTTGAGGCGATCAAAAATTCCAAGAATCGAGGTGCTGCAGCAAGGAAGGAGAAGAGGAAAGGTGATGATGATGGAAGCTCTAGGGCATCTGGCACTTCTTCGAAGAAGGGAAGTAAAGAAGTACGTACTTTTTGTGGTCGACCTGGCCACCGTTTTGAAAGGTGTTTTAAGAGGACTACCACCCTGAAGTAGCAGCAGGTACTCGCCATCCAAGGTGCACCCAAGGGTGATCTAGTGTGCCCGATCTGTGCAAAGAAGACTCATGACGTGAGTTGTTTTTGGTTGAAGGATAAGGTTTGCTTCCAGTGCGGGCAGAAGGGGCACTTGAAGTCTTCATGCTCCCAGGCTCAGACTCCACTGCAGCATGCCCCACTTCGGGCTCTGCCTTCGCCGCCAAACCTGGACAAAGGAAAAGTAAAGCTGAATGTTGTGGCCAGAGAGGAAGCTCAGACGTATACCCAAGTGATTTCAGGTTATCCCCGGTTTAATTTATCTTTATTATTTCTCATTGTTCCCCTAGTTTTCGTTCATTTGGTATTGGGGGAGTTTAAGGAGCGGAATAGGTGGGCGCGCGTTCTTTTCTATTCGGGTGCCACCCATTCCTTTGTTTCTCGGACGTTCGTAGATATACATCGTTTGAATGTGGATCAGTTAGGAGACTTTTTCAACGTCAGGCTTCCCTCCAGTGAATCGGTAGTATCTAATCACGGTGTTCTGAAATGCCCTATTTATTTATGCAATTTCCTAGCCTTTGTGGATATGATGGTGTTGGATCTAGAAGACTTTGATGTGATTTTGGGAATGGACTGGTTGTCCAAGTATGATATAGTCATCCAGTGCAAGGCTAAGTGACTGGATTTCAGGATGGACAATGGCCAAACTATGAGTGTCTATGGTTTTCAGGACAGGGTTTCCCCCATCTTTTCTGCGGTACGTGCTTGTCGTGCTATCGTGTCTGGTTGTGAGGTGTTTTTGATTTCTATTTTTGCTTTGGAAACTGCTCTTATTACACAATGTCTTGAGGATGTCTCGGTGGTGCGAGAGATTCCATATGTTTTTCCTGACTGTCTTCCAGGACTTCCTTCGGTGAGGGAGAAAGAGTTTGTTATAGACCTCGAGCCAGGTACTCGTCCTATTGACAAAGCACCGTACTGCATGGCTCTATGTGAATTGGATGAGTATCGTACTCAGCTTGATGAATTGCTGCATTGTGGATTTATTAGGCAAAGTTCTTCCCCGTGGGGTCCTCCCGTATTATTTGTAAAGAAGAAGGATGGATCGATGAGGTTTTGCATCGATTATAGAGAATTGAACAAGGTGAAAGATAGGAATAGATATCCCTTGCCGAGAATTGATGATTTGTTTGATCAGCTGCATGGTAGCTCGGTATTTTCAAAGATTGATCTTCATTCAGGCTACCACCAGTTGAGAATTTGTGAGGTAGATATTCTACCGACCTCTTTTCTATGGCGACATGAATATTTTGAGTTTTTGTTGATGTTCTTTGGGTTAACTAATGCACCCTCTGCATTCATGGACTTAATTAATAGAGTGTTCAAGGACTTCTTGGATCTTTTCGTGACCATGTTCATAGATGACATCCCACTGTATTCCCGTAATGTTGTGGAGCATACTCAACATTTGCGATTAGTTTTGACGACCCTAAGGTAGCATAAGCTTTATGCGAAGCTGAGCAAGTGTGAGTTCTGGCTATCTCAGGTTTCGTTTCTGGGGCATGTTGTAAACAAGTATGGTATTTCCCTAGACCCAACCTAGATTTCTGCTGTGATTGAATGGGAGAGACCTTCTACACCTAAGGAGATTAGGAGCTTCTTAGGCCTGTATGCCTATTATAGAAGATTTATTGAAGGGTTTTCAGTGTTGTCTACTCCTTTAACTAGACTTACCCAGAAGAATACTGCAGTCATTTGGAGCGATTAGTGTGAAGTAGCTTTCCAAGAGTTGAAGAAGAGATTATGTACTGCTCCATTCTTAGCCTTGCCTACCGAATGGGTTGACTACAATGTGTATGTGGACGCATCACACATTGGAATTGGCTGTGTTTTGATGCAAGATGGCAAGGTGATCTCATATGGATCAGGGCAATTGAAGATTCATGAAAGAAACTATCATAAACACAATTTGGAGTTTACCGCTGTAATTTATGCGTTAAAGCTTTCGCGATGCTTATTGTATGGCGCGCTGTGCAAGATCTATACGGACCATAAAAGTTTGAAGTACGTCTTCACTCATAAGGAAATAAATCTGCACCAGCGTCAGTGGTTAGAATATGTGGTGGATTATGAAGTGGAGATCCTTTATCACCCAGGAAAGGCTAATGGAGTAGTCGATGCTTTAAGTAGAAAGATCGCAAAAATTTTTAATTGTCTGTACAGTACTTGGTAGAAGTGTTCATGTTGATGGACATTGATGTAACGCCCTGACTTTCCGGCAATTATATAATTCTCTTGTTGACGTCATAATGACATAAGGGGCGTTGCGTAGCGTGGAGTTGATGGCGCGGCGTCGTTAGTGCGTTTCCGCGTCTATTCGATCTAGTCGGCCAAATTCGTGAATCCTTTCCAAAAATGGAAAATTTTACATTGGAAAATTAAATTGATTAATTTCTGACATGCTCATCAAGTTTCGTCGCGATCCGAGCGATTTTCGAGCCTCGGCGAATTTCCGAAGTTTTGGAAAATTTATGTTCGTCATAGAATTTGAGGATTTATATTTCAAGAACAGCTCGTGGGATTCTGGTTTTGATTTCGCCGTTAGATTGTAGCATTGGTGTTCGCATTCGGTGCAAGTTTCGTTTAATTCGGCGCTCGTTTGGGCTTCCGTGCTGAGTATTCTCGAGAAGCTATGGTTCTACTCGATTAGCCCGTTTTAGATTTTACTCGGGCGCAGTTATGAGGGTCAAAACGGCATCGTATCAAAACATGGTCAACATGAAATTTGTTCATCTCGACGAGATCTACAACTTTCATGTTGACCACGTTTCGATTTGAGGTCGTTTTAAACACCTAATTCCGTTTTGCCCGCTATAACTCGAGTGACGAGCTGCTACTCGAGTATATGCTGCTTCTACTCGAGTAAGTCATGTTTTTACTTGAGTAATGAGCCTCTACTCGAGTATATTGTGTTACTACTCGAGTAGGTATGTTATTACTCGAGTATGTATGTTACTACTCGAGTAGGTATGTTGTTACTCGAGTAGGTATGATGCTACTCGAGTAGGTATGCTGCCACTCGATTAGGGTGTTTCAGTCTGTGTTCAGAGGCCGTTTTGAGGGTCAAAACGGTGTCGTATCAAACAATGGTCAACATGAAATTTGTTCGTCTCAACAAGATCTACAACTTTCATGTTGACCACGTTTCGATTTGAGGTCGTTGTAAATCACTAATTCCGTGTTTTCCGACATAACTCGAGTGGTGAGCTGCTACTCGAGTATATGCTGCTTATACTCGAGTAAGTCATGTTTTTACTCGAGTAATGAGCCTGTACTCGAGTATATTGTGTTACTACTCGAGTAGGTATGTTATTAATCGAGTAGGTATATTACTACTCGAGTAGGTATGTTGTTACTCGAGTAGGTATGATGCTACTCGAGTAGGTATGCTGCCACTCGAGTAGGCTGTTTCATTCTGCGTTCAGAGGCCGTTTTGAGGGTCAAAACTACGTCGTATCAAAACCTGGTCAACATGAAATTTGTTCGTCTCGACGAGATCAACAACTTTTATGTTGACCACGTTTCGATTTGAAGTCATTCTAGACCTCTATTTTGGGTTCGCGCAAACCTGCTCGAAATAAACCGTTTTTGACAAAACTTTTTATAAACATATATATATATATATATATATATATATATATATATATATATATATATATATATATATATATATATATATATATATAATCTTATCTTATGAGAGTTAAAATCAACAGACGACATCTTCTTCTTCTCTTGACCGAACCAGAGCGTCGTGACGACAGAGCTCTAAGTCGGAAATCTTCCGGTGGCCGCCGGCGGAGCTCCAGTACTCGAAATTTCCAACCGATCGTAGATCTGGAAAGCTCTCGTCGAGAGCTACGCTATCGTGGTAATTTCTTTTCCCATTGCTTGAGTTTTCTCGTTAGGGTTTTTCGGCTCTAACCTCTATTTCAGCCATTTTTGTTCAGATTTCGACTCCTAACGTCTTCTTTTGCCCCGATCTGCGACGTGGGGTGATTCAGAGGATTTTTCCGGTAAAAACGAGGCAAGTGGTATTCTTGCTCTCCTTCTTGCTCCTATATTCTAAATTTTTGCTGCAATTATTTGAGGTTATCATGTTTCAATTAATTAGAAACTTGTCCTGAAATTATAATTCTCTTCCTCTTTCCCTTGGATTTCGACTTGTTGTCCCTAAAACCATAACCCCAAAATTTTAGTCTGTATAATTGGGAAACAAATCGGTTGTCGTGCCGTTGTAACCTTCGAGTCATCTTTATCATTGTGACGCCTTGTACGTTCCGTTATTTTTGATTAAACTTCACCTGCTCGACCTTGACATGCTCTTTTGCAGTACATTTTGTTGGTTAACCTTGAGTCTGTGATGAATAAAAAAGAACTTTGCTTGTTTAATTTGTAACTAAAGAAACACAGATGAACTGTGCGCGTTGGGGTTTCTCCCTCGGCATAGTGTTTAATACTCAGATGAACTGTGCGCGTTGGGGTTTCTCCCTCGGCATAGTGTTTAATACTCAGATGAGCTGTGCGTGTTGGGGTCCTCCCTCGGCATAGTGTTTAATACTCAGATGAACTGTGCGCGTTGGGGTCCTCCCTCGGCATAGTGCTTAATGCTCAGATAGACTGTGTGCGTTGTGGTTTCTCCCTCGGCATAGTAATTATTAATGAAAGTTTGAACTTCTGTCTTGTTAATGTGTTTAGCCTTTCTTGCTCGGCTAGTTTTACTGTTGCTTACTTTTACTCTGCTGACCGTTTTGTTGCAGTCGTTTTTCATTCTCCTTCACTTTGAGGTTTGTGTTGTCTGTTTTTACTCTTGCACTCCTTCTGACTTGCTTCTGAGGTGTTCTTCTTTTGAATGCCTCAGGAGCAGCTGTAGCAGGATTAGCTGACAGTATTGGGCTTCTGGTGCTGCTGGTGCCTGCGGCCGTTTGATTCCACCTCTGAGCTCGAGGTAGTTGTCTTTGTTCAGACTTGTCATATTTTACTATGGGTTTGTGTCAGTTGTTGACGCCCATAGACTTTGACTTTTCTGTGATGGACTACTTGCTGCTGTTACTGCTGTTACTTTTTACCTGATTGTTCTTGCTCTCTGGGAAGGATTTATGTTAAGATGCATTTAGTTATTTTAAAGTAAACAAAACTGCATTTCCGGAATATTGACATGACATGACATCAACTGCTAAATCTACTACTTTTAAGCGTACAAAAGATTTCTATATATCTCTAGTAAATGTAGAAGTCACATCATCATTTCATGACACTGGACCCTCACTCCCACGTAGGATAACAATTGGGCTAACTCAGTACTTTCCGCCGCGTAAAAGATGTATATTTTCTCACCTATGGACAGTAGTCCACTTGACCGAGGGACACGGTCATTAACTCTATTAATTTATATGCATAGTTTTTAACTAAAAGTTATAAATCTTTTACTTGAGGTAAATGTGAGGACGGGCTGCCTGAGCGTCGGCAGTTGTCCCCTGCTTGGCGTGGCATCACGGCGCGTGGTTTCTCTACTCTGACGTATTTTTGAATACGGAGAAAATGCGGGTCGTGACAGTTGGTATCAGAGGGAGGTTTTGCAAGAGGGTTGGTTGGTTTGGCAAGCTAGTCGAACATCTTTCCCTTAAGCAAAACCCTAATCGTATCATTTCATTGCATACACACACCGATATGTCATCAGTAGATCTTGATGGAAGCACGAACACTACCCTCATGGCATGATAAGAAGTATACGGGGCATATTATGTAGTATGGGATGCATAATATGTGTTTGTATATGGATCCACCATAGGTGGCAACATGTGACGGTTATATAGTATGGGATGTATAACCATCATCACATTGATGCCCATTAGCACGTTTACTTTCTTCGTTACATACAATATTATGTAGTATGGGATGCATAACATTGTATGTGTACGCCGCTCATAACATGCACTAAGGCCTTTTTAGAATGCATAGCACTGCATACATAACATACCATTGCATAAGCACACGTGCCAAGTTAAAGATCTGCACGATGACATATGTACACCCATGATTTGAGATGAAATTTAAACATTCATGCATTCATATTATAGGCACAAGTTAGAAGCATAACATCATTTTATGATTTCCCAGAGCAAGGTAACAGCAAGAGCAAGTGTTTGTTCGTTCCTGATTGGGTATTCGAGTTTTCTAGCTTCAGTGTCGTAAGCTAGGACCTTGATAAGTTGTTTGTTCGTATCGGTAAAATATGAACCCGAAACAGTTTACTAAGGCAATACCTTCCCAGTTTGTGATGTCTTAGGCAAGGTTTGACTAGATATCCGTTTATTCTATAGAATGCCACCTAAACGCATTGCGACGAGGTCAACTCCCCAGTCAGAGGGTGAGTCTTCTAGTGCCCAGAGCGAAGCGGTGATCGAAGCGTTGCGGCAAAGTAATGAGACCATGGCAAGGCAGATGGTGGACATGCAGTCCCAGGAGCAATCGTTGTTGGCTGTCATCTCCGGGTAGCAGACTAGAGCGTAGAGCCCTGCTGTGGACCAAGCTGTTCATACTCCCCCTGCTGCTCTAGTTCCCCCAGTCGCACTGCCGCCTGAGATGAATTTCATTTCTCACTTCCAGCGATTAGGACCTCCTTCTTATGACGGTAGGGCAGACTTCATGGCATTGGACGACTGGATTATTGCCATGGAAGAAATGTTTTCCTACTCTGGCGTTTCTCCCGATCAAAAGGTGATGATTGCGGCATATCAGCTCAAGGGTCTTGCGAAGAGTTGGTGGATCAGAGAAAAAGAGAACCTTTCTGATGGGTGCTCGTGGGAATCGTTCAAGAGTATGTTACTGAAGAAGTTCCTACCATCGGTCGAGCGAGACCGCCTAATGAATAACTTCTTACACCTAAAGCAAAGACAACTCACTGTTGCTGAGTACGAGGTCGAGTTTGGCAAGCTCAGTCATTTCGCCCCAGATCTGATAGCATCTGAAGAAGGCAGAGTGAAGCGTTTTCTGGGTGGTCTGAGGTATGACATCCAGCAGTTGGTTAGCGCATACAAGTCTGAGAGCTTTGCAGAAGTAGTCGAAGCTGCCTTAAAGGTTGAGGCAATTGAAATGCGAAGAATCGGGGATTGCATGAAAAGAAGGACAAGAGGAAATGTGACGATGGAGGAAGTGCTAGGGCATCTGGCCCTGCAGCAAAGAAGGATAGAAGAGAGGCGTGTAACTTCTGTGGTAAGCCGGGGCACCCTTTCGATAAGTGTTTTAAGAGATTGGATGCGCATAAGCTGTCTCAGGTGCATGCGATCCAGGATGCTCCCAAGGGGGGTCCTGTCTGTTCTTATTGCCAGAGAAGTGGGCATGATGTGGCACGTTGTCGCAAGAAGGCTGGAGCCTGTTTTCTCTGCGGCCAAAAAGGACACATGAAGGCTAATTGCCCGCAGAGCCAGTCTACGCTGCATGCAATTCCGTTGCAGACTCTACCGCCGCCCCCGCCTCTCGTGGACAAGGGAAAAGGAAAGTTGAATGTGCTGACTAAGGAGGAAGCCCAATCTTCTACTCAAGTGATCTCAGGTTACTCTCCGACTCGGCTAGTAATCTCTTTTGTAGATTTATAGTTTCCGCATTTTAGTTGCGTGCGCTATGTTTTTAGGTGAATTTAAGGTGAAGAATAAGTGGGCGCGCGTTTTGTTCGATTCGGGTGCTACTCACTCCTTTGTGGAGAAGTGTTTTGTAGACCATCATCGTTGGGCTCTCGACCAGTTAGACACCTCCATAAGTGTCAAATTTCCTTCAGGAGAGTTGGTGAGGTCAAGTCAGGGTATCCAAAAATGCCCCATCTTCCTAGGTGATTTTCTAGCCTTTGCGGATCTGAAGGTGCTAGATCTTGTAGACTTTGACGTGATTTTGGGCATGGACTGGCTATCCAGCTATGATGTCGTCTTTTAGTGCAAGCACAAGCGCTTGGATTTCAAAGGTAGCAATGGCCATCCCATGAGTGTGTATGGTTTGCCGCGTCAGGAATCTCCGATCATTTCTGCGGTACGTGCTCGTAAATTTCTAGAGTCTGGCTGTGATTCTTTTCTTGTATCTATTTCTGCTCTGGGAGCTGCACCGATTGAGCCTCGGGTTGAGGACATTTCTGTGGTGCGTGAGTTTCCGGATGTCTTTCCTGTTAGCCTTCCTGGACTTCCTCCTGAGAGAGAGGTAGAGTTTGTTATAGACCTCGAGTCAGGCACTCGCCCTATTGCAAAGGCACCGTACCGCATGGCGCCGCGTTAGTTAGAGGAGTTGCGTACTCAACTGGATGAGTTGTTGCAGTGCGGTTTTATTAGACCCAGTTCTTCCCCCTGGGGTGCACCAGTGCTATTTGTGAAGAAAAAAGATGGAACGATGAGGCTATGCATTGATTATCGAGAACTAAACAAGGTGACCATTAAGAACAGATATCCGTTGCCTAGGATCGATGATTTGTTCGATCAGTTGCGGTGTAGCTCCGTGTTCTCGAAGGTTGACCTCCGTTCAGGTTACCATCAGTTGAGAATCCGGGAGTCAGACATCCCGCGAACCGCTTTTCGTTCTCGCTATGGTCACTTTGAATTTCTGGTAATGTCATTTGGGTTAACGAATGCACCGTCAGCTTTTATGGACATGATGAATAGGGTGTTCAAGGATTTTCTGGATAAGTTTGTGATGGTATTCATTGATGATGTCCTAGTATATTCCAGAAATGCAGATGAGCACGCCTTGCACTTGCGCTTGGTCTTGTCTACTCTGAGTGAGCACAAGCTATATGCAAAGCTTAGCAAGTGCGAGTTCTGGTTGTCTCAGGTGTCATTCCTAGGACACATTGTAAGTAAGGACAGAATCTCTGTGGATCCCGCGAAGATAACCGCAGTCTTGGATTGGAAGAGACCTACATCGCCTAAGGAGATAAGGAGCTTCTTAGGGTTAGCAGGTTACTATAGAAGATTTGTGGAAGGATTCTCTGTTCTCTCTGCGCCGTTGACCAGGCTTACGCAAAAGAGCGCAGCTTTTGTTTGGAATTATGAGGAAGCTTTTCAAGAGCTCAAGAGGAGATTGTGTTCTGCTCCAGTATTGGCATTGCCGGTGGAAGGAGTAGAGTATGCTGTATATGTGGACGCCTCGCGAGTTGGACTCGGTTGTGTGTTGATGCAGGACGGCAAAGTTATTGCGTATGGGTAGAGACAATTGAAGGTGCATGAAAAGAATTACCCTACACACAACCTAGAATTTGCTGCCTCCATTTATGCCTTGAAGTTGTGGAGACATCTTCTGTATGGAGTGTCGTGCAAAATTTATTCGGACCACAAAAGTTTGAAATATGTCTTCACTTAGAAGGAGTTAAATTTGCGCCAGCGTCGATGTTTAGAGTATGTTGCTGACTACGAAGTCGATATCCTTTACCATCTCGGCAAGGCTAATGTAGTGGCAGATGCGTTGAGCCGGAAGCCCGCACATATCTTTAACCTCTCGGTGCAATCCCTTGTTGAAGAGTTTTTACTCATGGATATAACCGTAGGGTATAGCACTTCGCCGAGTAGCTTAGAGGTGGCTGAGCCTTCGTGGATTACTCTCACTAGGCAACATCAGAAAGACGATCCTGATTTACAGCACTTCTGCAGTAGGACTGAGGAAGGGGAATTACCTGACTTTTCGATTGATGACGTGGGTACCCTAAAGTACCGTGGCAGATACTGCATTCCCGCTGTTGGGGACATCCGATCCAGAATATGCAGTGAAGCGCATGGTTCAAGTGTTGCTTATCATCCTGGCTCCATGAAAATGTATAAAGATTTGAAGCAGATTGTTTGGTGGTCAGGCATGAAGAATGACATCGCAAGATTTGTATCTGAATGTTATACCTGTCAGCGTGTCAAAGCTGATCATAGAAGGCCGGGTGGTAAGTTGACGCCTTTAGATATACCGACTTGGAAATGGGAGAGTTTATCCATGGATTTCATTACTGGTTTGCCGAGATCTCCCCGAGGGCATGATGCAATGTGGGTTATCGTGGACAGACTAACCAAGTGTGCCCACTTTGTGCCTTTCAAGATTAATTATTCCATGGAAAAGATAGCTGAGCTTTATCTGGACGAAGTTATCAGACTGCATGGTGTACCTACGAGTATTGTGTCAGACCGAGACTCCCGATTCATGTCTCGTTTCTGCCAGAGTTTGCAAGGAGCTCTAGGTACGGACCTTAGGTATTCTACTGCCTATCATCCTCAGACAAATGGTCAGACGGAGAGAGTGAATCAAATCTTAGAGGATATGATTAGATGCTATATTCTAGACCATGGTGGGGCTTGGGATAAATGCCTCGGATTGATGGAGTTTGCGTACAATAAAAGTTATCAGGAGAGTTTGCAGATGGCGCCCTTTGAAGCTTTATATGGAAGGCGTTGTCGAACTCCCCTGTTTTGGGCAGAAGTTGGTGAGAAGTCATTGCTCGGACCGGAAGCGCTGGAGGATATGAGTACTTCAGTAATGCATATTCGTGAAAAGCTGAGGATAGCTCAAGAGCGATATGAGAAATATGCAAATCAGTGCAGAATTGATCTGGAGTTTGCAGTTGGGGACTTGGTGTTTCTGAAGGTCTCCCCGATGCCAGGTGTTAAAAGATTTGGAAGGAATCATAAGCTAGATCCCAGGTATGTGGGACCTTTTCGGATTCTAGAGCGCATTGGAGTTTCTGCCTATAGACTGGAATTTCCTGATTCTTTCTCTGGTGTTCACGACGTGTTTCACGTGAGCCAGTTGCGAAAGTGTGTCCATAGCGACCGGCATGTCCTTGAATCAGTACCCCAGTTGCAGCCTAATCTCTCGTATGTCAAAGAGCCTGTCCGTATTCTGGAGACGCAAGATCGTGTGTTAAGAAAGAAAACAATTCTGATGGTTAAGGTTCTTTTGCGAAATCAGGATGCAAGAGGTGCAACTTGGGAATTGGAATCCGCGATGAGAGAATCTCATCCTCAGCTGTTCTCCTAGTCTCCCTGGTTAGTATTCTTGTTTAATGAATTCCTCTGTCGTGTCTCTTCCTCTGCCCTCTTGTTTCGTTTCGTGTTCCAAGTTTCGGGACGAAACTTCCTTTTTGGAGGGGTGACTGTAACGCCCTGACTTTCCGGCAATTATATAATTCTCTTGTTGACGTCATAATGACGTAAGGGGCGTTGCGTAGCGTGGAGTTGATGGCGCGTCGTCGTTAGTGCGTTTCTGCGTCTATTCGATCTAGTCGGCCAAATTCGTGAATCCTTGCCAAAAATGGAAAATTTTACATTGGAAAATTAAATTGATTAATTTCTGACATGCTCATCAAGTTTCGTCGCGATCCGAGCGATTTTCGAGCCTCGGCGAATTTCCGAAGTTTTCGAAAATTTATGTTCGTCATAGAATTTGAGGATTTATATTTCAAGAACGGCTCGTCGGATTCTGGTTTTGATTTCGCTGTTAGATTTGTAGCATTGGTGTTCGCATTCGGTGCAAGTTTCGTTTAATTCGGCGCTCGTTTGGGCTTCCGTGCTGAGTCTTCTCGAGATGCTATGGTTCTACTCGATTAGCCTGTTTTAGATTTTACTCGGGCACAGTTTTGAGGGTCAAAATGGCATCGTATCAAAAAATGGTCAACATGAAATTTGTTCGTCTCGACGAGATCTACAACTTTGATGTTGACCATGTTTCGATTTGAGGTCGTGTTAAACCCCTAATTCCATTTTGTCCACTATAACTCGAGTGACGAGCTGCTACTCGAGTATATGCTGCTTCTACTCGAGTAAGTCATGTTTTTACTTGAGTAATGAGCCTCTACTCGAGTATATTGTGTTACTACTCGAGTAGATATGTTATTACTCGAGTAAGTATGTTACTACTCGAGTAGGTATGCTGTTACTCGAGTAGGTATGATGCTACTCGAGTAGGTATGCTGCCACTCGATTAGACTGTTTCAGTCTGTGTTCAGAGGCCGTTTTGAGGGTCAAACCGGCGTCATATCAAACAATGGTCAACATGAACTTTGTTCGTCTCGACGAGATCTACAACTTTCATGTTGACCACATTTCGATTTAAGGTCGTTTTAAATCCCTAATTCCGTGTTTTCCGACATAACTCGAGTGGTGAGCTGCTACTCGAGTATATGCTGCTTCTACTCGAGTAAGTCATGTTTTTACTCGAGTAATGAGCCTCTACTCGAGTATATTGTGTTACTACTCGAGTAGGTATGGTATTACTCGAGTAGGAATGTTACTACTCGAGTAGGTATGCTGTTACTCGAGTAGGTATGATGCTACTCGAGTAGGTATGCTGCCACTCGAGTAGGCTGTTTCAGTCTGCGTTTAGAGGCCGTTTTGAGGGTCAAAACAGTGTCGTATCAAAAACTGGTCAACATGAAATTTGTTCGTCTCGACGAGATCTACAACTTTTATGTTGACCACGTTTCAATTTGAAGTCATCCTAGACCTATATTTTGGGTTCCCGCAAAACTGCTCGAAATAAACCGTTTTTGACAAAACTTTTTATAAACATATAATCTTATCTTATGAGAGTTAAAATCAACAGAAGACATCTTCTTCTTCTCTTGACCGAACCAGAGCGTCATGACGACAGAGCTCTAAGTCGGAAATCTTCCGGTGGCCGCCGGCGGAGCTCCAGTACTCGAAATTTCCAACCGATCGTAGATCTGGAAAGCTCTCGTCGAGAGCTACGCTATCGTGGTAATTTCTTTTCCCATCGCTTGAGTTTTCTCGTTAGGGCTTTTCGGCCCTAACCTCTATTTCGGCCATTTTCGTTCAGATTTCGACTCCTAACGTCTTCCTTTGCCCCGATCTGCGACGTGGGGTGATTCGGAGGATTTTTCCGATAAAAATGAGGCAAGTGGTATTCTTGCTCTCCCTCTTGCTCCTATATTCTAAATTTTTGCTGCAATTATTTGTGGTTATTGTAACAACCTCATCCGTTCATATGATATATTCTAGAAGGTCCGGCCGGGGCCCCATAGGATATACCACAAAACAGGCGGTGAAGGTACAGGATGATACCAGAGTAGCGCATCGCACCTATCACAAGCATTCTAGCGGAAGCCTAAACTACTTGAACTCCTCATGAATGTCCAAACATAAAACTCCACATTTTATATCCTGGAGACACCTTTAATGGCTTGATCTTCAAGTAGACCCAATCGCCAACCGCAAATTCGACATTCCGTTGCTTGGCGTTGTAGTACTTCGCTTGTCGATCTTGAGCAATAAGCAATCTCTCGCGAATAGTCCGAATGGTTGAGTTTGCTTCATCCACCTCATTTGGTTTAACAACCCGGGCTTCACCCGCTTCTACCCAAGCCAAGGGAGTACGACACTTCCTTCCATATAGGGCTTCATATGGTGCCATCCCAATGCTTGCCTGGTAGCTGTTATTATACGCAAACTCGACCATATAAAGATGATCTTCCCATCTCTTTCCGAAGTCAAGGGCGCACATTCGGAGCATGTCCTCCATTGTTCTGTTGGTACGTTCAGTTTGGCCATCCGTTTGGGGATGAAAGGCCGTACTGAAAGTCAATTTCGTGCCCAACAGTCGGTGAACTAGCCTCCAATCATTTGACGTGAATCGCTCATCTCGATCACTTACGATGCTCCGAGGAACACCGTGAAGCCGCACAATCTGATCAACATATAACTTTGCCAAACTTTCAACCGAATCAACCCGCCTGTTTGGGAGAAAATGTGCTACTTTTGTTAGCCGGTCAACTATTACCCAAATGGAATCATTTCCTCGCTGCGATCTTGGCAATCCATGCACAAAATCCATGGAAATATCATCAAATTTTCCACACTGGGATCGGCAGTGACTTCAAATAACCGTCCGGCTTTTGGCATTCCGCCTTCACCATCGCACATGTTTGGCATTTGGCTACATAAAGGGCAACAGCTTTCTTAAGACCTGGCCACCAGAAAAGCTTCTTCATATCGTTGAACATCTTTGTGCTCCCGGGGTGAATGGAATACTTCGTATAATGTGCTTCATACATCAGTTCTTCCCTCAACTTCCCCACATTCGGGACGCACAACCGGCCTTCTTTGAGCAAAAGACCATCATTCCAGGTGAATTTGCCCTCTGGCCCTTCATTCACATAGCGTAAGAGATCTTCATCCAACTTCGTTGCCTGTCGAACTCGGTCCGCAAGGTCACATTGCACCTCGATCCAGTTCAAACATGCAGTGGCAGTGGAATTCTTGTCAACACAATAGATCTCCAATGCTTCCAACTCCTGGATAAGACGTTCATCATGCCTTTGTAACCAATTTGCTCTAGCCGGAACTCGCCGACTCAAGGCATCCGCGACAACATTTCCCTTCCCGGGTGTATAATGAATCTCGAAAGTGTAATCCCCAAGGAACTCCAACCACCTTCGTTGTCGCATGTTCAACTCTTTCTGCTCCAAAAGATACTTTAGGCTCTTATGATCGGTATAGATCTCCACCTTCACTCCATACAGGTAGTGTCGCCACAGCTTAAGTGCAAAAATCACCGCCGCTAGTTCCAAATCATGGACGGGATAATTTCGCTCGTGCACCTTCAGCTGGCGTGAGCCATAAGCAATCACCTTTCCATTCTGCAAAAGAACGCAGCCTAAGCCGCTCCCTGAGGCATCACTATAAATCACAAATCCATCGGTTCCACATGGTGAAGACAACACCGGTGCCGTGGTCAATCGAACCTTCAGCTCTTCAAAAGCTCGTGCGCACTCTGGCGTCCAAACGACCTTCTGATCTTTTCGCGTCAGTGTGGTTAGCGGCAAAGCGATCCGCGAGAAGTTCTCCACAAATCTTCTATAGTAGCCCGCAAGTCCAAGGAAACTCCTGACCTCGGCCACGGAAGACAATATTGGCCATTCTTGTATGGCTTTTATCTTCGCTGGATCCACTGCAATGCCCGCTCCACTCACCACATGGCCCAAAAATGCCACTGACGATAGCCAAAACTCGCACTTCGAGAACTTGGCATAGAGCTGATTTTGCCTTAACGTGTTCAACACTAACCGCAAGTGAATCTCATGTTCAGCTTTGGACTTCGAGTACACCAGGATGTCATCAATGAACACTATCACAAACAGATCCAGGTACTCGCGAAAAATACGGTGCATCAAATCCATAAACACCGAGGGCGCATTACACAATCCAAATGGCATGACTGTGAACTCATAGTGCCCATAACGCGTTCCAAATGCGGTTTTGGGAATGTCACCTTCCCGAATTCTTAACTGGTAGTAACCAGACTTCAGGTCCAACTTCGAATAGACGGTCGATCCCACCAGCTGATCAAATAATTCATCAATCCGAGGTATCAGATACTTATTCTTCTCGGTCAGCTTATTCAATTCACGGTAATCAATACACAACCGTAACCCACCATCTTTCTTCTTTACAAAAAGCACAGGCGCGCTCCAAGGTGACATACTTGGGCGGATATAACCTTGTTCTAGCATTTCTTGTAGTTGAACCTTCAACTCAGCCATCTCTTTAGGCGCAACGCGATATGGCGAGCGGGCCACGAGTTTCGCACCTGGCACCAACTCAATTGTGAAGTCAATCTCCCGCTGGGGTGGTAGCCCCGGGAGATCCGTGGGAAACACATCTGTAAATTCTGCCACAATCGGAACCTCGCACAACGTGGCCTTAGGCGCAACAGCCTGAATTAGTGCAAAGTAACACTCCGCACCCTTCCGAACAGCTTTGACAACCTGGAGTGCAGACATCAACGTCCCGCCTACTCCTCGTATACCCGCGAACTTGGTCTCCTGTTCGGTATTCTGGCCCAACGTGATTTCTTTGGACTGGCAATCAATCATAGCATGCTGCTCCGCAAGCCAATCCATCCCAAAAATCACATCGAATTCCGATATTGGCAAAACAAATGCGGTTAAACAAAAATCCCGACTTCCGAACTGAACCGCCACATCGCAAGCTTGATCCGCAAGCATCCAACAGCCATTCGGCAACACCACTCTGACGTTATCTGTCTTTGCACGACTGCGTATCCCAAGCCGCATAATAAACTCACTCGACAGAAAAGAATGCGATGCACCTGTATCAAACAGTGCTCGCGCCAACGTGTCCCGAATCATTACAAAACCTATGACAAACAGGTCACACACACAAACCACAAACGTAGGGGTACTAAGCTAAGCATACAAACATTGACATATGCAAAACTAACTCATACCTGTGACAACGTCACTCTGCTTGATGGCCTCTTGCAGGCCAAGATTGTAGACTCGGGGTTGCGCCTGCGAGGCAGAGGAATCCACCACCGCCTTGCCTTTTTCCGCATAAGATGCCCCCGCCTTCTTTTCACTCTTTGGCGGCATCCGACAATCTCGCGCAATATGCCCCATGCGGCCACAATTGAAGCAGACCCGAGTATCTGGCTTAGAGGTTGCCCCTGATGTTGCTCCCGTTGCAACTGAGGAAGGAGCTTGTCCACTAGGCTTGGACTTCTTGCCCCATCGCTTCTTATAAAATGACTTTCCCGATCGGGGCGCCTTCCACTCTGGTTGCGACACAACCAAAGCTCTCTTCCCTTGCACCCTTTTCATATCTTTTTCCAACGCGGTCGCGGTATCAACCAACGCTTGGAAACCTTGGTTCACAGAACTGGACACAAGGAACCTCAACTCGTCCCTCAGGCCTTCATAGAACCTGTTGGTCTTCTGCTGCTCATCAGCAAATATCGAACCCGCATACCGCCCCAAGGGCGTAAATTCATGCAAATAGGCATCAACACTGCCATCGCCTTGGGTCAACCATTGGAACTCATTTTCCATGGCTATCCGCTGAGCCGTAGGAAGGTGCTTCGCGAGGAAGAGCCGGGAGAATTCTTCCATTGAGACTTGGGTTAACGGACGACCCGCCAAATGATGCAACTCCATCTCATCCCACCATAAACGCGCTTCTCCTTCAAGCAAGAAGGTGGCTAAGGTAACTTTCTGATGTTCCGCCGTGCCTATCGCCGTCATCACTCGCTTGACACGCGATAACCAATCCTCAGCCTGCGTCGGGGTTCCTGCTCCCGAAAACGTAGGCGGATGGAAACTCATAAACCGTGTTAGCTGCTTTTCAGCCGCTCGAGGAACCACATCCATAACAGGTTCAGGCCTTGCCACCACCTGTTCTGGCCTCACAGCCTCTTGTTCCTGCCTAAGGGGCTGGCCTTGGATCATGGTAAATACGGCCTCCGCAACTAAACGCACATGTTCCGCAGACGGTGGAGGAGTAGGCACCGCGGCTGGTGCCGTACTTTCATCAGAACGCTGGGGCTCAGACGGCCCAGCTCCACTCTGTGTCACCTAAAGGTGGACAAGACACACACATTAGCGGTCGTACCCAAGCAAACAACACAAAATAGGAACACGCAGGTTCCTCAAACATACAAAAATGCATTCCTATCCTGGACATTCAGGAGTTCATTCGTAGACTTTGGTGTGCACAAACACGTGCTCGCCACCCCACAAAAGAAGTCGACCACGACTTCGAGAGGGAAAGACCAAGACAACCGATACCAAAAATGTAACAACCCCATCCGTTCATATGATATATTCTAGAAGGTCCGGCCGGGGCCCCACAGGATAAACCACAAAACAGGCGGTGAAGGTACAGGATGATACCAGAGTAGCGCATCGCACCTATCACAAGCATTCTAGCGGAAGCCTAAACTACTTGAACTCCTCATGAATGTCTAAACATAAAACTCCACATTTTATATATATAGGAATGTCTTACAATATGAACAAGCGTTGGCCTTATGGCCTTACATAGCTTTCACACAGTGGCCTAAACAGATTGGCGCGCAGGCCGGCCACAATAAAAGAACACACACAAAAGAACACACTTAGCCTTCGAGGGCTAACAGCAGCAGCAGCAACACCAGCAGGAACATCAACCTCGACGCGTCCCGCTCGGCTCTCCAGCAACTGTGCAAGGGACAATCCACCCACCGGTGGCAAACAAAAGCAACGGTCAGCGTTCAGCTGACCATATTATAACGACCCTACCCCTTCTCTCGGGGCAGCGGAATTTTCCCTGCAGGCATATCATATCACAAGTATGGCAAGCTATAGCATCAAAAGGTGCTTTCACGCACACAAGCCATCACAACCGTTCGCCGCCCGGCCCAACGGTCCGTGCACTCAGGGCACATTCTTGGTGTTCTGGCAACCTCTTGCCCACCACCGTATCAGGGTTATCACCCAACGGTAAATCTCTTGAGCATTTACTCCATGGCGTGCAGCCGGAGTTAGTCCTCGGACACCGGGATGGCCCGTAGCCCCCCTTTGTGTCATGGCGCGCAGGCCGAAGACTCTTGATATGCGCTCCAACAGACCGCACTTTTTGGTCTCACGTCAGACGGACATAGCGCAGGTCGGATCCTCCACCCCCCCGTTGCTCAAATCGCCTTGCCTTTTCCGCGTGCAGCATACTCATGGCTATATCAAAGGCGCGGGTCGGTCTCACCAATCCTGTTCCTGGCATTCAAGCCTGGGTATGTCACTATACCCATTTCCTCACAGGAACAGCGGGTCTTTCCTGGGCACACCAGTACTTCCTGTGACTCCCGTCACAGGTGGACACCGCAAATTACAAATGTCAGGGGTCTTTCCTGGGCACACCAGTATTCCTGTGACTCGCTCCACAGGTGGACACCCTATGACATCAAGCATCACAAAAGGGCCTTTCCTGGTCCCACCAGTACTTCCTGTGCCTCATTCACATGTTGGACCCAAAAACCATCACAAGGCTATTTTCCTGGGCTACCACCCCAGTACTTCCTGCTACTCCTATTCGCAGGCATAACCCGTAGACTCCTTAACACTACACGTTATCACGGAGTCTTCTCCGGTTCGTATGCAACATCACCAATCCAGACCAACCTGTCCAGATGGGCTTCACACAGCATGCCTATTCCGTACTCCATTTCCGGATCTATATGCTAACAAAGGGGATGTCAAGCATCCACCCAAGGATTTCCAAAATCAGCCACCTCTTGGTGGGGGAAATCACAAAACTATGCCAAAAGAAGCCTTCACATGGCTAGGAAGAAGAGTCGTTACCCTTGACGATCGCTTCGGTGCCATGGCCTCCAAGCTAGCTTACAAGACTCGCAAGAGCGTTTCCTCCGCAACGCTGGCTTCGGATCTCTCGTCGGTAAACCGCAACACCACCAGCAGCAGCCCCCTTTCTTCTTCCTCCTCCTTTTTCTCTCTCTTTCTCTCTCTTGAAGAAGAAAGATGAAGGCCAAAGCAAAGTGAGAAATCATTCTCTGATTTCGGCCCTTAAGGAAAAAGAAGAAGAAGCTTCAGCCCTTGGATCTAGACTGAAGGAATGGACGGCCACGATTCTGCCAAAACACATATTTTGACCCGACACGGCCTCGAACACGGCCATGTGCCAGGCCGTGTGCCTCAAGCGGTGGTCAACCGACTTATCCAAACCAGTGACACGCCCACGGGACACGCCCGTGACATGGGCCGTGTCATCAACACGCCTTCAGACACGCCCGTGTCTGTGGCCGTGTACCTGGGGGAAAAAATCCCAAATCATCCCGAGACTTCACACGGCCTGTGACACGCCCGTGTCCAGGCCGTGTGCCCAGACACGGCACAACGACACGCCCTGTCGAAATCCTTCGGCGGGCTGAGTTCGTCGCCTGATTTGACACGCCCTATGACACGCCCGTGTCACAGGCCGTGTGCAACACTCGATACTCACTTCTCGACACTCGACGATCGTCGAGTAAAAATCGTTGAGCATGCGACACGGTCTTGGACACGCCCGTGTCCTGGGCCGTGTGCCTCCTCTCGACGGATCGTCGAGACAACAATCGTCGAGACAAAGCCCAATCGTCGACACAACCTCGACACGCCCTACGAACACGCCCGTGTGTGTCCCAGGCCGTGTCACCCAAATTTTCCTGTTTCAGAACTTTGGGCTGTTACAGTTATCATGTTTCAATTAATTAGAAACTTGTCCTGAAATTATAATTCTCTTCCTCTTTCCCTTGGATTTCGACTTGTTGTCCCTAAAACCATAACCCCAAAATTTTAGTCTGTATAATTGGGAAACGAATCGGTTATCGTGCCATTGTAACCTTCGAGTCATCTTTATCATTGTGACGCCTTGTACGTTCCGTTATTTTTGATTAAACTTCACCTGCTCGACCTTGACATGCTCTTTTGCAGTACATTTTGTGGTTAAACTTGAGTCTGTGATGTATAAAAAAAGAACTCTGCTTGTTTAATTTGTAACTAAAGAAACATGATGAACTGTGCGCGTTGGGGTTTCTCCCTCGGCATAGTATTTAATACTCAGATGAACTGTGCGCGTTGGGGTTTCTCCCTCGGCATAGTGTTTAATACTCAGATGAACTGTGCGTGTTGGGGTCCTCCCTCGGCATAGTGTTTAATACTCAGATGAACAGTGCGTGTTGGGGTCCTCCCTCGGCATAGTGCTTAATGCTCAGATAGACTTTGCGCGTTGGGGTTTCTCCTCGGCATAGTAATTATTATTGAAAGTTTGAACTTCTGTCTTGTTAATGTGTTTAGCCTTTCTTGCTCGGCTAGTTTTACTGTTGCTTTCTTTTACTCTGCTGACCGTTTTGTTGCAGTCGTTTTTCATTCTCCTTCACTTTGAGGTTTGTGTAGTCTGTTTTTACTCTTGCACTACTTGTGAATTGCTTCTGAGGTGTTCTTCTTTTGAATGCCTCAGGACCAGAACTGTAGCAGGTTTAGCTGACAGTGTTGGGCTTCTGGTGCTGCTGGTGCCTGCGGTCGTTTGATTCTAGCTCTGAGCTCGAGGTAGTTGTCTTTGTTCAGACTTGTCATATTTTACTATGGGTTCGTGTCAGTTGTTGACGCCCATAGACTTTGACTTTTCTGTGATGGACTACTTGCTGCTGTTACTGCTGTTACTTTTTACCTGATTTTTCTTCTCTCTCGGGAAGGATTTATGTTAAGATGCATTTAGTTATTTTAAAGTAAACAAAACTGCATTTCCGGAATATTGGCATGGCATGACTTCAACTGCTAAATCTACTACTTTTAAGCGTACAAAAGATTTCTATATATCTCTAGTAAATGTAGAAGTCACATCATCATTTCATGACGCTGGACCCTCACTCCCACGTAGGATAACAATTGGGCTAACTCAGTACTTTCCGCGCGTAAAAGATGTATATTTTCTCACCTATGGACAGTAGTGCACTTGACCGAGGGACACGGTCATTAAATCTATTAATTTATATGCATAGTTTTTAACTAAAAGTTATAAATCTTTTACTTGAGGTAAATGTGAGGACGGGCTGCCTGAGCGTCGGCAGTTGTCCCCTGCTTGGCGTGGCATCACGGCGTGTGGTTTCTCTCTGACGTATTTTTGAATACGGAGAAAATGCGGGTCGTGACAATTGAGGTCGGAAGTAGTGCTGTGCCTATTAGTTTTGAAGTAGAAAGCCCTCTTGGATTTACCTTACACGAGCACATCAGAAGGATGATCCGGATTTGTTACACCTCCAGAATAGAACTATGAAGGGAGAACTACCTAATTTCTCCTGGATGAGTTGGATACCTTGAAGTATCGAGGTAGATTTTTCGTCCATGCCTTTGGCAACATTCAGGCTAAGATCTGTGTTGAAGCAATGCTTGTGTCAGAATGTTATATGTGTCAGTGTATCAAGGCAGACCATAGAAGGCCTGGTGGTAAATTAACGCCGCTTGATATTCCAAGTTCGAAATGGGAGAGTATTTCAATGGATTTCATCACCGGTCTACAGAAATCTCGCCATGGGCACGACTCTATTTGGGTGATAGTCGATAGATTGACAAAGTGTGCTCATTTCATACCTTTTAGGATTGGATATTCTATGAAAAGATAGCTGAGTTATACCTTTATGAGGTTATTATGTTGCCTGGAGTGTCTGTCTGTATCGTGTCAGACCGAGACTCTAGATTTATGTCCAGTTTTTGAAAGAGTTTACAGGAGGGGTTGGGTACATACTTGAGGTATTCCACCACCTATCATCCATAGATAAATAGTCGGATGAAAAGAGTTAATCAGATCGTAGAAGTCATGATCAGGTGTTATATTTTGGATCATGGTGGTGCTTGGGATGAACGCCTTAGACTCATGGATTTTTCGTACAATAATAGTTACCAAGAGATCTGCAGATGGCCCTATTTGAGGCCTTATATGGGAGGTGTTGTAGGACTCCATTATTTTGTTCTGAGGTTGGTGAAAGACCGTTGCTAGATCCGAAATCCCTTGAAGAGATGAATTGTGTCATGACTCATATTCGAGAAAAGCTCTGTGTATCACAAGAACGCTACGAGAAATATGTTAATCACCAAGGGTTGAACTGAAGTTTGCTGTTGGGGACATGGTTTTTCTAAAAGTTTCTCCGATGTCAGGTGTTAGAAGGTTTGGAAGGAACCATAAGTTAGACCCCGATATGTGGGACCTTTTCAGATTCTTGAGCGCATCAGAGTGTCAACTTATATGCTGCATTTGCTGGCTACTTTCCATGGTGTCCATGATGTGTTCCATGTGAGCCAGTTGTGGAAGTGTGTCCGTAGTGATCGTCATGTTCTTGACTCGGTGCCCAGATTCAGCCCAACCTTATGTATGTGGAAGAACCTGTTTGTATTTTGGATTCTCAAGATCGAGTGTTATAGAGAAAGATCATCCCATGGTTAAAGTTCTCTAGCGAAATCAACACGTCGAGAGTGCGACGTGGGAATTGGAATCGCCGTGAGAGAATCTCATACGCATCTCTTCCCTTAGTTCAGGTTTATCATCGAGTTTTGTAATAATTGAGTTTTGTTTTCGGTTTGGTTTTTAGGTTGTGTTAACTTTCGGGACGAAACATATTTTTATGGGGTGTGTGTTAAAATTCAGCAACCCGGCACTACTACCACGTTGAATTCTCTCCATGTGGTCAACAAGATAGCCTAAAGCAAAATTAATATTCTCAAAACTATCCAGTTCACACCTTGATCATGCGAAAATTCCCTGGATCCTGGAAGTGAGCAGGAGTTAACTCAACTGAAGTCAATCAACCAGCAACACATGCAGCACAAGAGTCTTATTATTTACAGCAATCTTCTTTACGCAGCGAGACATACATGGCGAGACATGCTTCACCAAACAACACCCAAGGGAAAGCAGATACTACAAAAATAAGACAAGAGAAACAAGCCGCGCGGACTCAACTACAAGCCGCGCGGACTCAACTACAAGCCGCCGGTCTACTACTGTGGAGTCCGCTCAGTCCGCCAGGTCGCCAGACTGCAACCCAAGTCGCGCGGACTACCCCTTATCCCAATGCTTGATCTAGCCGCCGATCTGCAAGCTGCCTGACCGCGAGGTCGCCTAGACGCCGGACAGCACAAGCTGCGATGCCGAATAGAACTGTCTGCCTAAGACAGGCGACGTCTTGAACACCGAACCAAGTTGCCAAATAAAAGACAGTCTGGTCGCAGTCCGCGACCTGCTGTTTTCCGCCTGTTTCTTAATCGCAGAGTCCGCACTGTCCCTGACCGCAATCAGAGCCAAGTCATGGCTTTCCAGCGCTATCGGCACAAACCTGCACAGCACAACCCGGTCAACTCAATCAAACCGCACGGACACCAAAAGGCAATCCGCAGCAACCTGTGCGGGCTCAAGTTACTGTTCACTTATGCATGGAGGTTCATGTTTTCCTGATGTGACATGGGTCCTATTTATAGGCACGACGATGAGTCACTACTAGAAAACAGACCTTTGGCCAGGGCAAATTGCACTGGCAAAAAGTCCAAAACCGTGGCTAAAAAGCTTTAGCCACGGTCTAGCCATGGGAAAAAGCCGTGGCTAAAGTCGGCGTGGCTAAACATTTTAAGCCACGGAAAAAAACTTCCGTGGCTAATATCTTTACCTTTAGCCACGTTTTAATCCCTGGCAAAAACGGTTTCATGAGTTAAAATAACCTATTTGCCACGGTTATTTCCCGTGGCAAATAAGCCAACTATTAGCCACGGTATGAAGCCCTGGCTAAAGGCAAACTCATCATTTTTTAAAAAACTATTTGCCACGGTTTTACGTCGTGGCAAATACTAATTTATGTTTTTTTTAAAAAAAACCATATTCAAATTAATGTAATGTTAATCCATAAAGCAGTCATACTAACACTAAAAAACAATGTAGAAACCAAACCCATGAAAACAAATATCGATTACTTTAACTTAAAAAAATGTAATTTATATATTTCTAAAAAAATGTAGATTCAATCTTCCAGACACAGCCAGCCTCCTGACGCAGCCCATGAAATTCCATTTCCTGCAGTTTTCAATGTCCTCTAGACATGCCAGGACCTGAATCAGCCTAGTAACTACTAATCTGAACCCTACCTAAAACCTATACTCACATTTCCTTATTTTTTCCCATCTTCTGTATACACGCCTGGACCTGAATCAGCCCTGTAACTACCATATTCAATCCCATATACAGTTTATACATCTACTTCCTGCTGTTTTCCACCACCTATGACACTCTAGAGCTTGAATTTACTCTCCACATCAGCACCTCATCTTGTAACCGATGGACCCATTCTTCTCTCCAATCAGCCTGTCTAAAGCAAGTCGAAGTAACTTCCAGCCCCTCAGCATTTAATCTTCCAAACACAGCCAACCTCCCGACCCATCACCTCAGCGCACTGAATTTCCATTTCCTGCAGTTTTCCATCTCCTGTAGACATGCCAGAACCTGAATCAGCCTTGTAACCTGAAAGAACAACAGAGCGGAAAAAAACAGATCAAAATCCGTAGCATTAACAAACATAACCTGAAAGAAATGGACATTTACAAACATAAGCTGGAGAATAAATTGGAAGAAATAGACCAATAGCAACAACAATTACACACTAAAAGTTATCAACATTTACACACCAATTGGAAGGAACAAACATAAACTTTCATGCCCAAGCTTCCTAAATATGGTGGGAGTTTGTCTGACAGATCGACCCATATTCCATGCCCAAGCTTTCAGATTTGGTAAATTGCCTTAATTCCCTAATTCTCTTAAGCAGAACTCAAAAAAACGCTCCAACCAATTTGTTGTTCTAAATTGGTTCATTGAATCTGACTAGTTAAGAATTGAATTTTCATCACGAACAGTAAACACCTAAATGACGATCAAACTGGACAGTCTAATGAATGTTCCAAAACATTGTTAAAAGGGCATCAACTAAACCAGACACTATTGTTATTCTTATTGACTTTAAATTTATTACAAAAGTATAGATTCAATAAAATGCCAGATGTTCCATACCTTCTCAATCGGTTGTTGCGTCTTTTTTGCCAACTCACCAAAAAGGTAGTCTCGAATGCGGAGGAGTTCATTTGCTTCATTGTGTACATCATTAGCCTGGTAGTAGAGTACTTTATGAGAAAAAATATAAAAAATTGTAGAACAAAAGTATACAATCATATAGAATTCAATTAATAACTCATCAAGGATCCAAACCTGTCCGCGGGTAGCTCCAGCTGGCGATTGAAGTGCAATTCTACAAAGAGGCATGGCAACACGGTTACCCTTGAATATATGTAAAAGGGAAAGCGCAATTAGTATTGCAAAAAGGTGTTGTATGGAGATTAATAGGTAAAAAGGAACGATGATATAAAAATAGAGAGAGGGAAAAGTGATAGTATTTACAGTTTGACACCAACTTATAAACAGTCAAACCTTTTCTCCAGCCGCAAGAAGAAAGCCTGCCAAATTATAGGCATAACCTACACAGTTGGTACCAACTGGACTTTTCAAGCTCTGCATTGTGTCATATATGGCCATACTGGGAGTGAGCTGCAATGCACGTTTTTATAACAATATCAGAGTAGTAATATGACTACTCACATTAGGCAATTAAACTGGATATCAGTGCATAATACTGAAGGACGCTGCTTCTCAATGCAAATCAATATTCTGCACCAGTTAAATTCATAAGAACACAAATAGAGAGGGACGGCATAACTGCAAGCTAAGACCATAAACTTACATTGTACTTTAAGATATAGAATGAGGAATCAGTGGCAATTGCCAACAAGTCGCCACTGTCAGCCCAGTAGAGGTTCTACACAGAAAATTAGGGATTGGAATACAAGTAAACTTCGAAGCTAAAACATATACCTTATTATGATACAAAACATGTAAAGGATTAAGCAACTCACTTTGACATTCACGTCAATTCTGCGTATTAATCTACATTCAGCCCAATCATACCGGCAGGCATGGGAGATGGAAATTTGCAAAAATAACTTGAGCCTTTGAGGCAAAACAATGACGAAAATACAAGGTAACGATGTACTAAAGAATAATCTTACAGAAACATAACCAAGGCGGCCGTCAGGAAGAACCATCGGCACCATTCTCATACCGGCAGGCATGGGACCTCTCCCATATATCATTGGCTGCACAATGATATAAGCAATAAGAGGACATTTGGTATATATGATAACACCATTCACTGTCTGCCTTTTTGATCTTTCCTTCACTATATATATATATATATATATATATATATATATATATATATATATATATATATATATATATCATTATCTTCTACCTTACTACCAAATCTATTATAATTTATAAATATATCATCAAAAATATATTTTTTGTTTTGCTTATTAAACTTTTAGCAAATGTTCTACTTTTCAGATAATCAATAAGTCTCAATAGTAATCATATTTTCACTCCTTAAAAGCACATTTTCCGTATATTTTTTATACCTTCTCTCTCCACCAGTAGGTTTCATTATCAATAAATGATCTATTTTTAGATCCTCCTATAATATTGTGTGAATATTTTTAATAGAACTAGAAATCTTATCTCAAGTCAACTTTGGCTTACTATACTCTTAAAATGTACCCCTATAAATACTACTCTATACCTCATGGTCAACATTTTATTTCCCTCCAAGTAAACAAAAGAATTTATTTACGATCTGGTGGCTACTCTATACCTCAAGATTGAGGAACTTAATGAATATTTATAGAGAGAATTTGATACCAAAGATTCTGAACATCTAAGATATTTCCTCAAAATGAAATTTGCTTGTGGTAAGAAGTATTCCTATACCATTGATTTACTGAAAGAAATCGGAATCTGAAGTCCCAAAAGGATGAAAGTGGGAAGCCCATTATCCTGGAGATATCATAGCCCCATTGTTGTTATATATTGCATTCTAGGTATTTGAAATCTTTTTCAGGGAAGGAATTTTTATTTTGTAAAAGTGAAGGCAATGGTGTCTTTGATGCATTAAATGATACTAACTTTGCTTCATCAGTAGAAGATAGACATTCTACTGCTACAATCGTTTCATTCTGTTCTCAAATTTTACCTGCAGTTATAGTCTCTTTTTTGTTTACTACTGTAACATACTTACCGCTCTGCTGTTGCAATCATTCATAACCATATAATCAAGAGAAGCAAAAAAAACTTTTCATTTCTGTTCTCAAATTTTACTTGCAGTTATAGTCTCTTCTCTATTTACTGCTTTAACATACTCACCTCTCTTTCTCTTCGCTGCAGCTTCAGAGAGGCCTGGGTTGATTCCTCTCCTTCTATCTAAACTGCCTTCAAAAGAACACTCCTGATGTGGCCAGCCCCGTAAACTCTTGGAGAGTGGCGTGACCCACATTACAACTATTTCTGATTCAGTAAGTAAATATACCTCATTGAATGATTTTGACTCGTCATTAACACATAGGCAATCTGCATAAAAGAGAATCTGCCAAGGAAAAAAACCTAGTCAGTCGACAATTTCAAGTGGCAAATACTGCAGCTATATAACTACGGACGCTGATAATTATTTTTTACCTTATTTAGTAAGTTAGCATTTGAGGCATCAGCTGCTAACACTTGGACACCAAAACAGGTCTCATAGGCCGTGCAGAATGGACAAAAGATCGTTCTGAATACGCAACCATCTTCTTCACACCATATTCCATCATGTGACAAGTTTTTCTTTGTTCTCTCTTTAAATATTCGTTCATTGATTAATGAAATATCAGAGGTTAGGATGGGTATGTTTTTTCGAGGAATCTTTGAATGTCAATCCAGTGTAAGGGAACTAGGAGTTCCATAGCTCCTAATATAGGACAAATAAACTTTTGATGACAGTATCATGAAGCTTTTGACAAGAAAACTGTTCTCCGGCAGATCAATGAGGCAGAACAAAATGAGAAAGGCCATAAGATCATCTTGAAGTAGGAATATCATGGAAATGAACATATGATGTGGGTATAACATGAAATTAAAGAACTCAAAAAGTAGCAAATAATGGACAGTTTTAAACTACAAAGCAAGCATGAAGGCATCATTCGTGCTTCAGTTTCACAGAAAAATATAACTAGGTTTATATGATAATATGCTGACCTCCCATCTACCATCTCTTTCACCTAAGTTTCCACCATATGTTGACAAGGAGGAAAGGAGCGTGCTTTTGCTTTTGCTACGATCCGATCCTCCATCACATGACGAGATCCATTTTGAGGGTCTCCAACAAATTGGTATCAAAATCAATCGTCATAGATGTTGAATCAGATCCCCTTGGCAAAATCAAAACTAGCAGTGTAATGGGCACAGCTCCTCAAGCCTAAATACAATGATGAACCTTAAATATGTTATTGCGAGATATTCTGCATGGAGAGGTAAATGTGAAGCTTGATATTTCATAGCTCAAAGGCAAGCAAACTAGCACCAATAGGTGGAATTCCAATTGCTTCATGTATCATCTCCATCATATCATCTCTAAAATCAGAACGTTGTTCATTCCCACTGTAAGATGTAGAAGAATAAGATTCCCGTGAAGGGTCCATATCTTATACTTGGATAAAAATCCATTTATAATTATATGTTCACGAGCAATGACCCTCTCCACCAAATAAGTATTACAACATTTTTTGCAAGGACAATAAATCCGAGTCTCAAAACTATATGTTTTATTTTGATATGCATATTCTAGAAACTTGTCAACACCATGGATGTATTCAGATGAAGCTCTATTTTGCAAATCAATCCAACTTTTATCCATATTTAATTACAGAGAAATCTACATAAATTAAAAAAATAAGGGTTATACAAATAGAGGTCGGACAATGAAAATATATTAGTTTGAGTTTAAATAATCTTTGACAAATAAAAACAAACACACACATACACACATACAAAATCAAAAACACAAACACATACACAATAAAACACACACACACACACACGCACAATACTCATTTTTTTAGTAGTGCAACCATCTAAATGTTTTGGTTAAGTGTAGTCTGCATGCCCAAATAGATGGCTGATCTCGGAAGGAAGTGGCAACCGAAATCGCCTCCTATTATTTGCACTTTTCACTAGCCGGAGGGGGAATGAAATAGCAGCAAAAAACGGAATGATCAAAGCAAGACTGAAATTGGTGCATCACTTCTATCTACTTGAGAGTTTAACAAACAAGTAATGACAATGGAGCGCGGCGGAGCGCAAGGACTGGATGTACATTTATTTTTTTTGAACAAAAAAAAACTCACAACCAATCCATCACATAGGGTTTAGGATATGTTACCTCTAGAGAATATATCTTTAGGTGAAGTGGCGAATGTGAGGATGAAGATGGCAACGAATCCACCACTAGAGAATATTTCTTTTGCCTCTTGGTTCACCTTGAACCCGAACAGTGAAGAATCTCTATTCCGTTGAACTGGAATAGAGATACAAAGCCTAGACGTTATCCTCCAAGAGCACCGGGACTCCTAGTGGACGAACCACACTAGTCACCGTGAGAGGAAAAAGACAACCTGGAGCTTGACTGGATCGGCCAAAGGAAGAAGTCCTCAAGGCAAATCACTTGCCTTAAAAGGAGCTCTCAGTGCGAGTACCGACCACCAAAAGCACGAGCCTCCTCCACCTCGACCAACCGGCGGCGAGCTCAAAGATGCCGACTAGCGATGATAACAACAGCTCACACCGGTGAGGAGGACTGTGGCGGCGCAGCAACACTCCGGCGTGTGGAAGCCCGAGCGTGGAAACGGCGCCGTCGTGAGAGGAGAAACCCAAGCCCGTGAGCTGCAGCACATGCACCCTCTTCCCGATTCTTCTTTTTATATCTGTATAATAACTATTATATATATATATATATATATATAAAAACTTATTCATATATATATATATATATATATATATATATATATATATATATCTATATATGTCTATATATATAAATAAATGTATCCCAAAAACAAGCCCCAGTGGTTACAGATAACCAAAATGTAAAATTGTGCTCTACTACCAAAATCATTATGACGACTAGCCTCGTCACAATTTTCTCTTTTGATAGTCGCACAAGAACTCGTCTAAGCATGTCGAGTCACGACATAAGGCGCTCGTACTACAAGAGAACGGCAACGGCGCGGTTGTCGTCGTCGGGCGAGCAGAAGGCGTCCACCGGAGCTGGCGGCGAGCTATTCGCACAAGGGGGTGGCGGCTCCTAGTCGGCCGAACCCTAGGGGAAGCTGTTCACGGGATTCTCAAAATGAAACCTGCTTTTGAATTCTCCCCATAGCCTTTAAAAAGTTTACATTAACTAAAAAAAATTATAAATCAGCACTTAATTAACTTACAATTAAAACATTTAATGAAAACTAAAATTATTAAAATTAAAATTGCTAAAATAATCTCTTTTTGCCATGAATATTATTTTTCATGGCTAATAGATATGTATTAGCCACACTATTTATAACCCTGGCTATAAAATAACTATTAACCAGGGTTTTTTCAATCGTGGCTAATATCAATGTATTAGCCACGATTTTTAGTCCCTGGCCAAAAAAAGTGTAGCCAATACTGACTTTTCTAGTAGTGAGTGTGCTCACCGCCCTAGCCGATAGGATTACCGCCACATCCTGCAGCAAGACTTCTCTGCAGTCTGCGGATACATACCAGTCCGCCGCACCTGTGCAAGATAGCCAATTCGCCTAGATTATCCAAGGCCGGACTCCAATTTCCATTCCGCCTTGTCGCCAAAGGCCAAGACGCCAAGACATCACCAAGGCCGGATAGCAACAACATTCCACCTTGTCTCCAAGGGTCAAGCCAGGACCACCACAGTCGGACTCCGCAGCAACATTCCGCTAATCTGCGGACACAGCACTTCAGTCCGCCAATCCCGAGCCCACGGCTTCGCCACCGAGGCAACTTGCCGGACTCAAGCGGGCACGCTGTTCTAGTCCGCCCATACTATGGACATCACTGGTCTGCATATCCCAGCAGACAACTCCAGTCCACAAGCCGAGTCCATAGCCTTGTTACCAAGACACCTTCCGGACTCAGCGGACTCCAGCTCCAGTCTGCACACAGTTGCGGTCACAACCTCTAGTCCGCTTATCCCCAAACTCGCAACCAAGGCACATGCACTTCTGCCAAGATTGACGGACTGAGAAGCAGCCGCGCTCAACTGCGCGATCTCCCCGAACTGATCCAAACATGGACTTGGTTCAAAACCAACCAAGTCCACAACACTGGCCATAAGGGCCAGTCCGCACTTACTGGCGGACATTGGATCCAGTCCGCCTATACCGGCGAACTCCAGTATCAGTCCGCACTGACTGGTGGCCTCTGCAGCTTTCACATGTCGCTGCACCAGAGCAAGACTAAGGCAACTGCCAAACCGGTCTGCCGAGCTCCAGTTCTTCAGTCTGCTTCATGCCGGACTCCATGGATAGAGTTTCTATCCGCCCGGTTACTTCCTGGGATCCAACTGCCTGCTGAGCACAAGCCGATCTGGCTAACCGCCACTGCTGTCCGCGTAGTCCACGCGAACAGACCGCCCAAGTTTCTACAGAGCAAACCGTCTGCAACATCCCTGCCGACTTAGCAGTCCGCCAAACCTGTCAGCATAGTCCGAGCGGATAGGTCTAAGTGCTCCATTCACCCACTTTCACTTCACAAATTTCAACACTCCCCCTTGAAGTGAGAAGTGGTGAATAACTCCAGCAGCTCCCGTAACCTTGCACCTGATCCCTCTGATAGCATCTACGAAGAAATGTCCAAGACATAGTTGATTGATATTTTTCGCATCAAGTCCGAAAACTTAATGCGGTTAAAACTCCAAAAAGATTTACGAAGCGCGGTGCCCCAAACGGTTTTATTTAAGTCGAAAAGCGGACTGTGATTTTTATTTAGAAAACGGGGCACGCGTATTTATTTATTTGGATATAAAAAGGTGTGATTGAGTTTTAACGAAAGGAGGCAAGTGCACCTATCGTGAGTAGTACAGGATATTCCGGGTGGAATATCGAGGTCGTATTGTTCTCGGGGTCGGTTCGATTATTTCTACTCTTCCCTGGAGGGGACTATTATTTTACCGATAATTACTTGTCAGGTATTTTATATATAATAAAAAATGACAGAAAAAGAAAGCATAAAAAGAAAGCAATAAGGTGGAGCTGATGAAGAGCTTAGCTCGATGGTACCGAATAGAATTAGAACTAAAATAGACTTTTAATAAAAAGAGCTCCTAAATTTCCAATTAATTAAGGAGGAGACTTGGTCGTGGAGGTTCCACTAAAATGAGCTCACCTAGCTATAGGGCTATCGCTCACCTGAACGCTAAGACTATTTGACCGGGCTCTTGTCCGACGAAGGATTCCTCTTAACGCCCGCATTATGCTAAGAACCCTGCTATTGGGGGGGGAACCCAATCAGGTAGAGTTGGCACGCCTCCTCTCTCGAGGGTTAGTGCGGAACTCTATTTACCAAGGGGAGATCGGTCCATACGCACGACCTCTCGGCTAGCTAGCGTATGGACTACAGAAATAGGGCCCACACATCGATATGTGGTCCTACACGTCGTAAACCCCGGGCAAACCTTAAGTAATTTTAATTAATTAGAAAGTAAGGACCTTTAATTATTTTAAGCTATTTTATCTGTCCCAATGGTGTTCGATACCGAGGGCTAAGAACGGTTAGCCACTCATCGAAATGGGGACGGCTTGCGAGGAAAGCAATAAAGAAAGCGATAAAGAAAGCAGGAAAGTGAAAGCAGTAAAATGAAAGCAGTAAAGGAAAGCTGAAAATTACAAGTCCTACTAAAACGAGTAGGACTGAAATGAAAGCAGTAAAATGCAAGTCCCGGCGCAAATGCGTGGGCGGGAGAAAGAAAGAGGGTCCTACTCAAACGAGTAGGACTAAATAATTGCAACACACGCACACACTCGACAGAATTGAAAACTCACGCACACTGCAGGAAAGTAAAAACTCACACACTCTACTGAATGGAATAAAGCAAAGCGTCATTTAACTCTTAACGAGTAGGCGGAAATAAATGCGCATACATAAAAAAATGATAAAAACTAAGTTATCTAAAAATTAAAACAACTACATTTCTACCGCTACAATGCGGTAGAAATGCATAAAAAGCTAAAATAAAAATTAAACGAGCGAAAAAGTTTGCAAATAAACGCAAATTGAAAGAGCTCGAAAAATTAAAACGAATACATTTCTATCGCTAGATGCGGTAGAAATGCATAAAAAGAGAACGAAAAAATTAAATAAGCAAAAGTTTTAAATAAAAAACTAAGTGCATAAAAAATTAAAAAGGGTTATATTATCATTCCTATAACTCCGTAAAAACGATTAAAAAGTGAAAATAAAGCGAGAAGAACGAAAAAGTTTTACAATCTAAACACGAAAATCTAAGTTAGAAAAAAATGAAAATCACTTTGAAAACTTTTTTACGGATCAATAGGAATGCAAATAAGGCTATAACAATTCTAAGTTAACAAAGCTAAGAACATAAAATTATAAAGTTATACTCATACGCACACACAAGTATAAAGAAGAACGAAAAAAACTAAGTTAAAACAAAAGGAAATAAGATTGCATAAGGCGTGAGTTGCGTAGATCCATTCCAAAGACAATATAAGAGAAGAAAAAATATTTCATTAAATAAAAGACTAGTTACAAAGACACAAAAATAAAAGCTAAGAAGGTGGGAGAAAATATCCCTTACATAACCCTTGGAAGCAATCCAGCAGCACAACACCTTATACAAAATGGTTCAAAAGAAGGAATAGGATTACATACAGCAAGGGGCTATTTATAGGGAAAAAATTCATGGGACACGCCCTCTGACACGGGCGTGTCCGGGGGCATGTCAGCACTATTCCTGATGGCGGCCGTCAATTTGACGGGAAAGTGGACTTCGGGCAGGACACGTGTCGGTCTCGCATTGGTCACGGCCCAGGTCAGGGGCGTGACGCTGGGCGTGTCAAGAAGGTGGATCTGGGCGCGGGTCGCACCGAAAGTCGTCGTGCGGGCCTTGTCGGCCAGGTGGAGGTCACGCCCCAGTTCACGGGCGTGACAAGTACGTATACGGGCGTGTTGAGGGGGTCGACGAACGTCGAGCTGAAAACGTCGAGCGGGTGGACACGGGCTTGGGCACGCCCCATGTCGGATTGACATGGGCGTGTGTCCGGGCGTGTCGAGCTTTTTACTTCAGAAATTTGCTATTTCATGGGATTTGCATTGTCACGCCCTGGTCACGGGCGTGACAAGTAGGTACACGAGCGTGTACTTACAATTTGGGCCGATTTTTGGAATTTTCTTGAAAAATAAAATAAAATAAGTTAGTATAATATTTATAATAAAAGGAGCCATTTATTGAATAAAAACGAGTAAAAATAAAGTTAATACACTATAACGACTAAATTTATATACATAAAAATGCGTATATATACAATTCATCAAATAACCCATACTTAAGCTTTTGCTATTCCAGAGCAAAAGTTGGAGATGAACTTATAAGGAATAAAAGAAATTCTAAGTTTAGCTACCGCTTGAATTAATTAAAAGTAAGATCAAAAATAAATATCTGGGGTCTAAGAATTAAATCCTAAATTATGAAATGTTATAAATAGAGGAAGAGTTTCAAAAAGACTTCTAGAGAAAACAAATAGAAAGCAAAAAATTATTTTTGTTAGTTTAACAAATATGGATTGAAATTATATAAAAAACTTTAGCTTAAAAGAAGTTAAAGGAAATAATGCAATTTAAAAATTATGCTCTCAAAAAAATTTTAAATTAAGTATAGAATCATCGAAATGAGATAAGTGGTTTGGTGGTTTATGAAGAAGTCTTGAATATTGAGGTGAGGTAATTTTTTCTCGAACCTCCAATTATTTTCTTTTTGGATAGTTAGGAAAATGAAATCTTATTTCCTAACATAAAATAATTTTTTTTTCTTTCTTCATAAATAAAATAACCCAATGTATATGTAGGAGTAATGAATTTTATCCTCTTACTCCATAATATATAATCTTTTTAAATATTGGGTGCCTATGTTTACGGAATGAAATCTTATTCTCATTGACATAAGATCTTTTTAAGTGATAAAATATGGGTAAACATGTCAAGTAAGACATGAAAAAAAATGAAAGTGGGTTTATTTTTTTTCAAAAAGAAAACTAGATTTTAATTAAAAATTTTGAGAGCAACCTTTTTAAAATAACGTTCCTATATTTCAAAAAGCATGAAGTAGAAATAATTGAAATCCATGGTTGTTATTTTCTAACATAAAAAACGAGCTTCTATTTAAAAAATTAGAAGTGGTGGTGAAAAAACAAGTTCTCTATTATAAGGAAAAGACATAAAAAATTTTTTAACACTTAACCACAGACACTTAAATCTATCAAATTTAATTAATAAACGAATAGTAAGCAAAGAATAATTAAAATTCGCTTATAAATTAACTCGAAACTAAATTTTTGGAAAGCAAAAAGGGTTAAGAAATTATATTCAATGATGTTACATAATTTCAAATTTATTTTGTTACATGAATTTATTACAAACATTTGAAATTAAGAAGATATTTTTGAATTTTTGATTGTTATCGATTTTTTGAATTTTTGATTAGTTATCATCTTTTTAGGATTTTTGATCCTTATCTTTTGTTTTTTTTGTATTTTCAAAAATTTTTGATTTTTTAGTTTTTGTAGATAAGGTATTTATAAGAAAGAGGAGAGAAAGAAATGTTATTTACAAAGAAGATAGTGGAGAAAGAGAGAAAATTTTATTTTATTTTGTTTTTTTAAAATAATGTACAAAGTAAAAACTCGAGGCGGGCCCGCGAACATACTCTTATTTGGGTGGTTGGTTCGTTGAGTCAAACACCGCGGGTATGCTAAAAAGGCGAGATGTTATAAATAAGAAGATGGGGGGGGAGAGATTTATTTTTACAAAAACTTATTTACAAAGAAAAGAAAAAATTTTTGAACTTTTTTTATTTGATGTTTTATAAGTTTTTTTGTTGTTTTTTGTGTTTTGTGATTTTTTTGAGCTTTATGATAATAAAAAAAATAAGGAAAAATTTTTATGTTTTAATATTTGTAATTTTTTGTATTTTTGATGATTACAGAATTTAAAAAAATACAGAATAGGAAAACACCTCATACTTAAACCCAACATTATCCCCAATGTTGCAGTCTAAGTATGCGGAACGATAAATATACAAATAATATCGACAAAAATGAAATGGTGTGGGTAGAAGCTTCCCTTATGACGAGTCCGGGAAGGGCCGGGTCAAAACCCTGCATTATTGTTAGAAGAAGAAAAAAGAAGCAAAATGTAGATCATAAAAGCGCAAAAGAAAAATTCGGCGAAAAGGTTGCAGGCGTTAGGGGGTGTCCATTGCATGTGTGACTCGATTAGCTGACGTCTGAGCTACTTAAGTGCGATAGAAATGCGCTCCCCTAACACGCACAAGAGTGAAAAGCATATATACATTTGTTAATATATAAATAAATAATTAAAATAAAAGAAGTTAAATAATACATATATACATTTGTTAATATCAAATATTATATTTTTTGTTGTTTTTGTTTCGTTTTTTTAAATTGATGTTTTAGTTTTTTTTAGTTGCTTCTTAGCTTTTAGTTTTTGGAGTTTTTAAGTTTTAAGTTTTTTTTTTTTTTTTTATTATATTTGTTTTTTTTTTCATTTTTGAAGTTTTTAGATTTTTTTAGGTTTATGGTTTTAGAGTTTTTTTTGAGGTTTTTTCGGTTTCAGATTTTTTAGATTTTTAGTTTTTAAAGTTTTTAGGTTCTTTTTTTTAGAGTTTGTAGATTTTTAAATTTTATAGGTTTTCATGTTTTTAGAGGTTTTTGGGGTTTTTTAGTTAGTTATTTTTTTTGTTCTATTTTTTTAAGTAGAAAACGACGTCATTTCAAAAAAATATTTTATAGCTAAAAATATATGATAAATAAATAAAAAATTTAAGTTTTTTTTTTAAGTTTTTTAAGTAGTTTATTATTATTATATTGGCCAATTATATATATAGGTAAAATTAATAGATTTTCAGGGTTCAAAATAACATCTCGAATATCCCGACAACGACGCCAAAAACTTGATTGCTATTTTTCGCATCAAGTCCGAAAACTTAATGCGGTTAAAACTCCAAAATGATTTACGAAGCGCGCGCCCCGGGCGGTTTTATTTAAGTCGAAAAGCGGACTGGGATTTTTATTTAGAAAACGGGGCGCGCGTATTTATTTATTTGGATATAAAAAGGTGTGATCGAGTTTTAATGAAAGGAGGCAAGTGCACCTATCGTGAGTAGTACAGGATATTTCAGGTGGAATATCGAGATCGTATTTTTCTCGGGTCGGTTCGATTATTTCTACTCTTCCCTGGAGGGGGCTATTATTTTACCGATAATTACTTGTCGGGTATTTTATATCTAATAAAAAATGACAGAAAAAGAAAGCATAAAAAGAAAGCAATAAGGTGGCGCCGATGAAGAGCTTAGGTCGATGGCACCAAATAGAATTAGAACTAAAATAGACTTTAATAAAAAGAGCACCTAAATTTCCAATTAATTAAGGCGGAGACTTGGTCGTGGAGGTTCCACTAAAATGAGCTCACCTAGCTATAGGGCTATCGCTCACCTGAATGCTAAGACTACTCGACCGGGCTCTCGTCCGACGAAGGATTCCTCTTAACGCCTGCATTACACTAAGAACCCCGCTATTGGGTGGGGAACCCAATCCGATAGAGTTGGCGCGCCTCCTCTCTCGAGGGTTAGTGCGGAACTCTCTTTACTAAGGGGAGATCGTTCCATACGCACGGCCTCTCGGCTAGCTAGCGTATGCACTACAAAAATAGGGCCCACACATCGATATGTGGTCCTACGCGTTGTAAACCCGGGCAAACCTTTAGTAATTTTAATTAATTAGAAAGTAAGGACCTTGAATTATTTTAAGCTATTTATTTGTCCCAAAGCTCTTCGATACCGAGTGCTGAGAACAGTTTAGCCACTCATTGGAATGGGGACGGCTTGCGAGGAAAGCAATAAAGAAAGAGATAAAGAAAGCAGGAAAGTGAAAGAAGTAAAATGAAAGCAGTAAAGGAAAGCTGAAAATTGCAAGTCCTACTCAAACGAGTAGGACTGAAATGAAAGCAGTAAAATGCGAGTCCCGGCGCAAATGCGTGGGCGGGAGAAAGAAAGCGGGTCCTACTCAAACGAGTAGGACTAAATAAATGCAACACACGCACACACTCGACAGAATTGAAAACTCACGCACAATGTAGGAAAGTAAAAACTCACACACTCTACTGAATGGAAAAAAGCAAAGCATCATTTAACTCTTAACGAGTAGGCTGAAATAAATGCGCATACATAAAAAATTGAGAAAAACTAAGTTATCTAAAAATTAAAACAACTACATTTCTACCGCTAGAATGCAGTAGAAATGCATAAAAAGCTAAAATAAAAATTAAACGAGCGAAAAAGTTTGCAAATAAACGCAAATTGAAAGAGCTCAGAAAATTATAATGAATACATTTCTACCGCTAGAATGCGGTAGAAATGCATAAAAAGAGAACGAAAAAAACTAAATAAGCAAAAGTTTTAAATAAAAAACTAAGTGCATGAAAAATTAAAAAGGACTATAATATCATTCCTATAACTCCGTAAAAATGATTAAAAAGTGAAAATAAAGCGAAAGCAACGAAAACGTTTTACAATCTAAACACGCAAATCTAAGTTAGAAAAAATGAAAATCACTTTGAAAACATTTTTTACGGATCTATAGGAATGCAAATAAGGCTATAATAATTCTAAGTTAACAAAGCTAAGAAAATAAAATTATAAATTTATACTCATACACACACACACGTATAAAGAAGAATGAAAAAAATTAAGTTTAAAACAAAAGGAAATAAGATTGCATAAGGTGTGAGTTGCATAGATCCATTCCAAAGACAATATAAAAGAAAAACATATTTCATTAAATAAAAAGATGAGTTACAAAGACACAAAAATAAAAGCTAAGGAGAGTGGGAGGAAAATATCCCTTACAAAACCCTTGGAAGCATTCCAGCAGCACAACACCTTATACAAAATGGTTCAAAAGAAGGAACAGGATTACATACAGCAAGGGGCTATTTATAAGGGAAAAATTCATGGGACACGCCCTCTGACACGGGCGTGTCCGGGGGCATGTCAGCACTATTCCTGATGGCGGCCGTCGAATTGACGGGAAAGTGGACTTCGGGCTGGACAAGTGCCAGTCTCTCGTTGGTCACGCCCCAGGTCACGGGCGTGACGCTGGGCATGTCAAGAAGGTGGATCTGGGCGCGGGTCGCGCCGAAAGTCATCGTCGCGGGCCTTGTCGGCCAGGTGGAGAAGTCACGCCCCAGTTCACGGGCGTGACAAGTAGGTACACGGGCGTGTTGAGGGGGTCGACGAACGTTGAGCTAAAAACATCAAGCAGGTGGACACGGGCTTGGGCACGCCCCGTGTCAGATTGACACGGGCGTGTGTCTGGGCGTGTCGAGCTTTTTACTTCAGAAATTTGCTATTTCACGTGATTTGCATTGTCATGCCCTGGTCACGGGCGTGACAAGTAAGTACACGAGCATGTACTTACAATTTGGGCAGATTTTTGGAATTTTTCTAAAAAATAAAATAAAATAAGTTAGTATAATATTTATAATAAAAGGAGTCATTTATTGAATAAAAACGAGTAAAAAATAAAGGTAAACACACTATAACGACTAAATTTATGTACATAAAAATGCGTATATATACAATTCATCAATAGTCCTCACCCCGCATATCATGGACCATGAAGGAGACCTCCAGCATCTCCCAAAAGGATCCATGCTTCCCTCTGCCTTCTTCAGCTTCAACCTCCACTCATGCATCATAAGAGTATCACCAACTACCTTGGGCACAAAGGCCCAAGCCTCGTTACCTCTGAGAGAAGTCACCCTTCAGCCTTGGTGTCAACCACCTCCTTGATTCTAGTTGGGTCATTACAGCTAGAAGAAATTTGCTCGACCTGAGGATAGAGTGGCAATTCAAGCCGCCATGTTCCTTAACATGGAATCAGGACCGCTTTGTTCCCTCACTTTATCAAGCTACCACATGGCTTCCTGAAGACAACATCCCCGCCGGGCAAACCCGGAACAATGCTCCCCTTGCTCCCTGAACATGCCTCCTCACTGGAAGTTACCTGGAGCCCTCCCCTGCTACCACCAAAAGACCCTCCCAAACGAAAAAAGAAGCTTCTGTCATAAGCTTCCCTTCATGAAAGAAGGAACACAGGACCCTGGGACTTTCGAGTAGAAAACAAGGGATGAATCTCTGAAGAGGAAACTCAGCA
>JBBWWR010000141.1:0-224103 GCA_039583875.1 Platanthera guangdongensis
AATGGAGATTATATTTGGAATTTGTGAAGGGAAGAGTAAAAAGTTGATGGGTGTGAATTGTGATTTGTAATTGTATGATTAAGTATGAGAAATAGATGATACCTTCCTTTGAAGAGGAGATTTAGAAAGGATTGTCATGGATGTTGATCATGCATCATTGAGTACAGAACTCAATCTATATGGTCCTGCGAAAATCTGTAAGAACCTTGAAGGTATCTGACTTTGATCTCAGAAAGAATACCCAACTGAACCTGGAGAAGTCATCCTCTATAACCAAAGTGTAGGATTTCCCTCCTAGGCTTTGTACAGCAATGGGTCCAAAGAGATCCAAATGTAGCAAGTAAAAATCCTAGGTGAATCACTCTTATTAACTGATTTAAAAATAGTTTTAGTTTGCTTACCTAAATGACAAGCCCTGCAGAGACCTTCCTTCTTGTAGGGACCAGAAGGTAGACCTCTAACAAGGTTGTGTTTAGATAGCCTAACAATATTTTTCAGATTTACATGAACTAGTCTTTTGTGTCATAAATCATTCTGATTACTAGTTAAATTAAGTAAACAGATATCAGTTTTGGCGGAAAGAAAATTTACTAAGTATATATTGCCTTGTCTACTTCCAGTTAAAACTTTTTGGTTGCTTTTATCAATAATAGAACAAGTGGATGGTTAAAGTATAACTGACTTATGGAGATGAGGTTATTCTTGAGTCCACTTACATATGTCACATTTTTGAATGTGACAGCTCCTATTCTTACTTCTCCAAATCCTTCTGACTGACCACACTTGGAGTCACCAAAGATAACCTTTGGCCCCATCTTTGACTTGTAGTTAGATAAGATGTCCTTTCTGCCAGTCATATGTTTGGAGCAGCCACTGTCTAGGTACCAAGTTTGATTTACCCCTGGACAGCTCTTCACCTGCAATAGAAAACAATTAAAGGTTTTTGACCCAGGTTACCTTTGGTCCTTTGTATTGCTGATAAGAGAAGCTGGAAATAATAGAGAATTCAGGTTGGGACTTGTATCCTAGGGGGTGATATCTCCTAGGTGGTATGATCTAGTCAGCTAGTGGATTAAATGGATTCTTAGAAATATTTAAGTTGATTTTGGAATCATAGTTTTGATTAAGTCTTCCTGGGTTCGACAAATTTCTATAAGTTCGTCGACCAGAGTTCGACTAATTGGGTTGAGATCGTCGATGTCTGCCCAGAGAATGAACATGTTCATTCTCTGTGCCCCATGTTCGTCGACCTCTGCTCGACGAACCATACAGAGTTCGTCGATCGCAGTTAGACGAATAAATGTAACTATAGTTTGCGTTCAGAGTTCGTCGATCTGGGTTCGACGAACTGGCCCCATTTCGTCGATCTGAGTTCGACGAAAATTGCTGAACCTTGTTTTTACTAGGTGTTTTCTTATTTTTGGTTTTCTGTCCTACTGTCTTAGGGATCTTTTCTACTGTTTGTTTGTCATGTATTGTTTCTTTCCCTTTAGCAGATACAAATTTTATTGGTGTTGATAGAATATTCTTCCTGAGAATGGGGGGCAAACCTGATGGAGCACTCAAGCCTTGCTTGCCATTAAGTCTGGCATTAACAGTACTTGTGATATCCATCAACTTGAGGATTCTCCCATTGAGAGTTTCCTCAAGTTATTTGGCCTAACAAAGCTCAATTTTTAGTGAAATTATCTTTTCGTTTGCTAAGGTTAATTCATCTTTTAACCTAATGTTTTCAGATTGAACATCCTCTAAGTTTCTTAACTTTTCTCTGAGAATTTTAATTTCTTTTTCAGAATTAATCAAATCTATGCACATTAATTTGAAATCTGATTTAAATGTTTCAGAGTTGTAGTCAAAAGAGGACATTACTTGATCTGCCTCTGATTCAAACACTCCTTCATCTTCAGACTCTTCTTCTTCTGAGTGACTTCTGGAGGCATCAATTTCCATGAGGCAAACCTCCTTTTCTCTTTCTTCTTCCTCATCTTCACTGGAGCTTGAAGATGTTGACTCATCTTCTGTCTCACTCCAGGTCTCAGCCACAAAGCCCTTTTCCTTCTTCTTGTGCTTGCTAGAAGAGGGTTTGTTGGTGTGCTGTCTTCTTGTTTCCTTCTCTCTTCTCTTTCTTCTAGTTCTCTGAACACTCAGAGAGGAAGTACCCAGGCTTTCTACATCCATATCACATAATTTCTTTGGTTGGTGTCTTGTCATATTTTGGCTTGTCATCTTTTCTTGATGACTTTCTCCTGAAATCCTTTATAACCATCTTGTAGAATCTTTTAGCAAAGAGACTCATAAGCTCTTCATTTGATGTTGCAGTCTCTGTCTCTTTAGTGGCTTTGAAGGTAATACTTTGTTCTCTTCTGGATGCTGGAGGTGTTCTTTGTTCAGCTGCCTCCCTGGTCTTTATCAGCTGTTCATATGACTTCAGTTTACCTAATAGAGATTCAGTTGAAATCTCATTCAGGCATCTGGCCTCTTTGATGGGCCAGATTCTTGTATCCCATGAGCTTGGGAAGCACATCAGGATCTTGTCATTCACTTCAGTAAGAGTGATGTTCTTATCCAAGGTTTTTAGCTCATTGATAATTGAGCTTAACCTATTGTACATATCAGAAACTATCTCGGCTTCTTCCTTCTTAAAGTTCTCATATAGGGATATGAGATTTGATCTCATATCCTTTCTCTCATCTGCTGATCCATCCATTATTTGGTTTAGGGAATCACAAATGGATTTTGCTGAGGTGCACTCAACAACCTTCTGGAAAATATCATCTGACATAGTTTGTGCCAGGATATTCATAGCTTTGGCATCTGCAATTTTTTCTTTCTTCTGGGCTTCAGTCCACTCTGGTGGTGGGACTGTATTGTTGCTGGAAGATGTTGTAGATGTAGATGCCTGTAGGGGACCTGTCAAAATTGAATTGTAGATGTATTCATCAATGGAATTCATGTATAACCTAATTCTTGCCTTCCATATGGCAAACCTATTAATGTTGTAGACTGGAGGTCTGGTGCTTGCATAATCCTTATTCTGTGCCATGGTTGTGTTTATAATTTAAACGAAAATAAAGTGATGTGTAGATGTAACAAAGGATCTTTTGATTCAAGAGTTAACTTGTACAACCAAAAAAACTGCCTCTGATACCAATTGAAAGTGAGAGTTAGATCTGCAATACTCTAGAGGAGGGGGGGGGGGGTGAATAGAGTATTCTAAAAAAATATTAACAGTTATTACAACTTTTGCTGTGAATTAAAAGTACAAAATTAATAAACTAGCCAACAATAAACCTAAAGCACAAGCACAACAAGAACAAAAGAAAAAGGAGCAACCAGACGACACAAGAATTTTATAGTGGTTCCCCAACCTGGGTACATTTACTCTTCTACCACCCTTGGTAGTAATCCACTCAGATTTTTGATCAGGTGCTTGACACCAATGAGCTTTTGATCAGGTGCTCAGAATCCAACCCAAGTCTTTTGATCAGGAGACTTGCAACCAAGGAATCACTTTTGAAGTGAGATAACAACCCTTTATACAGTGGTGGTGAGAGATGATTTTGTCTTCTCTTTCTCAATATACAACTGAGAAGACTTATGGATTTGATTATATCTTATGGCTCCCCCTGAGAATAACAGGAGCTAAGCTTTAGGGTGATAGGTCTTCAAACTGAATCCTTGACTAGCAATAATCTTCAGGAACTTATTTGACAGATGAGAATGATGTTGTCCTTTTGAATTGTCCTGGAGTACTTGAAGAAAGAAGTCTCTTGATATAGGTATTGTTATTCATCTTCTTCAGGTGCTGATGGGCTTCTGGTCAAGAGCTTCTGTGTATCAGAGAATCCTTCTTGTTGACAGAGCAGATTGTTCAAGACTGAAAGTTTCTCTGTGATCTCTGTAATCTTTATATGCTACTCAGTAAGTTGTGCCTTTTTTGAAGCTTTCTCAATCATTCTTGATTGTTTCTATCTGTGTCTGTATATCTGTGTGCCCGTTATTCTCTTCTTCTCTACTTTCAAAACTTTGAATTCATCTGTAATTAATGCTGATAGCCTTGAGAATAATCGGCATTGCTTTATTTCCCCAACTGTCCCATGGAAAAACGGCAAGCAATAATCCTGAAGAAGACCATAATTAATGCTCCTTCTAATTGATACATTCAGAGAATGTTAGAGCATTAATTACTCTGGAATTATCGCATTAGTGTGGGGACAGAAGGCCGGAAATAACCAAGTCTGGAATCGTCGAACAATAGCAGAATTAGTCGAACTAAGACCACAGTTCGTCGAGCTGAGATATTGTATTCGTCGACCAGACAGCTTCTGTTCGTCGAGCTGAGTTGCAGAATCGTCGAGCTGGAGACTGACATGCTGTCTCTGGAAGCTTTGCATTTCTGTACTTCAAGTTCGTCGAGCTGAGAACTGGATTCGTCGACCTAAGAACAGACTTCTTCGAGCTGAGGACCACTAATAAGCTATTTGATAACTTTAGCCAAGGTGGTCTGAGTTCGTCGAGCTGAGAATCCGATTTGTCGACTGGAGAAGATTCTGGACTTAGAAAAATTGATAACTTCTGGAATTAGGAAGGTGAAGTAGAGAATCCAGAAATCGTCAACTAGAGAACTAAGTTCGTCGACCTAAGTCTGGAGAATCAATTGAACTTGAGATTCTGAAGACTGAGTCCAGAGATCGTCGACCAAAGAATAAGGTTCGTTGAGCTAAGTGTAAGACCCCCCCCCCCTCCTGTATCCCAAAACACGACACGAAGGGGGATCTTATGCCCGGAACAGCGGCCTTGCGGTAGCATTAGCACACGGGCTAACCTGTACCACAAGACGCCTATTCCGCCGGCTCCAACAATATCAATATAACATGCCAAACCAACCAAAATATAAGCAAGAGAAGTCAAATCCACACTAAGTATATGAGTACAAATCAGTACAACAAAAGAGAGAAGCTAAAACATGCTTCTACATATCAGAGTATAGCTATAGAAATTGCCTAAAAAGGGGCTACATCAAAACTTCTCAACACTCACATCTGTGACCGACGGTATCGACGGTACTGTCACTTCAGGCCCTGTCGTCCTGGCCTGGCTGTCCTGCTGCGTAGTCTGCGGCTGCTCTACCTGTGGTGTGACATCCTAAAAAGTAAGACGTAGCAACCGTTAGTCGAAACGACTAAGTTGCTTCACATCCGCTCCCCCGGCTACTCCTCGGCACCGGGCGGAGAGAAGGAACAAGAGTAATATATATATGCAAGTAAAGAAGTACAAGCAGGTGGCAATAGTGAAGAGTAACAGTATCATAATCTAGCAGATATTTAAGGGCTATAACAAACTAACAAGTATAAGTAACAGCAGGAAAGTAACTTAACTTATAAGAATGCCCATACAAGCTTATAAGTTAAGGATCAAGTTACATAAAGGTAACTCATCGTATAAGAGTGCCCATACAAACTTATACGATGAGGATCTTGTTGTGCAAAGTTATGAAATGCTATGTATGCTATGCAATGACTCACCCATGATCACAAACATTCAATTGCTATGTCGACACAGACTGTAGTTCCCACTTTTCGAGCAGATAGCTAACCTCTCAGGCATCAGCCGCCATGACCAGGCGGTGATAGTAGAACAAGCACTTCTACTACTAGGCGGGTATCCACGCTACTTCACCTAGGCCTCCGTACGGCTCAATGCTAAGAACACAACAGCGGAGCCCATGCGTACTATGGCCCAGCGGGGTCTTGGGTAGATGTGCAACAAGAACACAGCCCGAACTGGACTTGTGTGACCCGGAAGGGGCCTCGAAAGTAAGCACGAGGACACAGCCCAACCGTTAACTTGGCACGGAAGGGCCCCCGGGATGTGAACACCGAGGATACAGCCAAACCACCCAAAGTCTAACTGTCAACTCCCATCGGTGTGATGATCGGCGAGCCGGTAGACCATGCCACATTATCCTTAACCCAAGATTACGACACCGCGTGTCGACGCACACCGCATGCAAATGCCTCCTCGCCAAAACATGGAAGGGGCCTCGGAAGTAAGCACGAGGACACAGCCCAACCATCCATCCATACCTTATCTCAACACAAACCAAACAAGTGACGGTCAACACTGCACTCACATCCTCTCACAACACTACCTGTATGGAGACGACGCTCTAAGTATGGGACTACTAAACTCATTCAATTAATCAAACACACTCATGACCATAGTTATTCTTCTACGTGACTTTCCAAATGATATCAACTTATTGTAAACATGATGCGCATATAAAGATCTATCAATATTTCCAAATGATAACAACTTATTATAAACATGATGCGCTTATAAAGATCTTGTTGAATTCTGTGAAGTGAAAGTGGGTGAATGGAAGGCTTGGGAAACCTATCCGCGCGGACTACGCGGACTGGGTTGGCGGACTGCTAGGTCGGCAGGGATGTTGCAGACGGTTTGCTCTGTGGCGGCCTGGGCGGTCTGTTCGCGCGGACTGCGCGGACAGCAGCGGCGGTCTGACAGGCCAGTGTATGCTCAGCAGGCGGTCTACTCCCAGGAAGTAACCGGGCGGATAGGAATGTTATCCGCGGAGTCCGACATGAAGCGGACTGAAGAACTGGAGCTCGGCAGACCGGTTTGGCAGATGCCTTGGTCTTGCTCTAGTGAAGCGGCAAGTGGAAGCCGTGGAGACCGCCGGTCAGCGCGGACAGGAACTGGAGGTCGCCCGGTATGGCGGGCTAGATCCAGTGTCCGCCAGTAAGTGCGGACTGGCCCTTGCGGCCAGTGGGATGGCTTGGTGGGAATTGAACCAAGTCCAGGATGGCTCAGTCCGGGGAGATCGCGCAGTAGAGCGCGGGCTGGTTTCTCAGTCCGCTAAGCGTAGTAGAAGTGCCGTTGCCTTGTTTGCTAGCTTGGGGAAATGCGGACTGGAGAATTGCTTGTGCAGGAGCGTGCGGACTGGAGCCGGAGTCCGCTGAGTCCGGTAGAGCCTTGTGATGAGGTTATGGACTCAGGGAAGCGGACTGGAGTTCGCTGTATACACGGACTGGGGTCTGCTGTTAGCGGACTGGATCGATGTGTCCGCTAAGTCCGGAGGTGCCTTGGCAATGAGGTAATGGACTTGGGATATGCGGACGATAGCCGGGTATCCGCTGAGTCCGGCAGGTGCCTTGATGGCGCGGTTGTGGGCTCGGGTTTTGCGGGCTGATGCCTTGTCCGCAGAATGGCGGATACGGCTGTTGTGGAGTCCGGCTGTGGTGGTCCTGGCTTGGTCTCTGGCGGCAAGGCGGACTGGATATTGGAGTCCGGCCTTGGAGAAGCTGGGGCGGACTGGCTATCTGCACAGGGCGGCGAACTGGCATGTGTGTCCGCGGGCTGGCGGACACATAAGTTCTTGCTGCGGGATGTGGCGGTGATCCTATCGACTAGGGCGGTGACCATACTCATCGTCGTGCCTATAAATAGGACCCATGTCACATCAGGAACCAACCAAAACCGGAACCTGGACCGAAGTAAGTGAACAGTATCTGAGCTCGCGTAAGTTGCTGCGGCCTGGACTTTGTGTCCGCGCGGATAGAGAGTTGACCCGGTTGTGCTGTGCAGGTTGTGCGGATAGTGCTGGAAAGCCAGGACTTGGCTCTGATTGCGGTCAGGGACAGTGCGGACTCTGCGGTTAAGCAACAGGCGGTAAACAGCAGGTCGCGGATAGCGGCCAGGCGGTCTTCTCTTTGGCGACTTGGTTCGGGGTTCAGGAAGTCGCCGGTTTCTGGCGGACTATTCCATTCGGTGGCGCAGCTTGTGCGGTCTGGCGGCGTGCAGACTGGCGGTGAAGAGCTAAGCATTGGAGTAAGGGTGAGTCCGCGCGGCTTGGGTTGCGGTCTGGCGACCTGGCGGACTGAGCGGACTCCACAGCAGTAGGTCGGCGGCTTGATTGTTTGAGTCCGCGCGGCTTGTTTTTTGTTCTTGTCTTTGTAACTGTCTCTGCTCTCCCGGTGTTGGGTTTGGTGAAGCATGTCTCGCCATGTATGTCTCGCCTTGTAAAGAAGTTTGCTCTTGATCAATAAAGAAGCTTGTGCTGCATGTGTTGCTGGTTGTTACTGCTTTGTTGAGATAATCTCTGCTAACTCCACGATCCGGGAAAACTTTCAACATATAAGTGGGCGTATTCTCCTTCGGTTTGTTGAGTTTTCAGCAGGGTATCCAAGGGGACGTCTGCGGTTTGTTGAATTTTAACATGGTATCAGAGGCAGGTTGTTGGAGTGGTCAAGCAGTGCTCAATGGAAGTAGTTGCTCGTCTGTCGAGGAAACCAGTGGTAGAACCATGGCAGTGGAGGATGCAAGTTATCTTGGTATTGATCTTCTTACAGAGGCGAACTGTGAACGGTGGAAGTCCTGTATGAAGAGCTTTCTTCTTGGCGAGGACCTTTGGGAGGTTGTATGCGGAGCAGGAAGACAAGAGGATACTGCTGGCAATGCTGAGGCGATGAGAGCTTGGAAGGAGGCAAATGCGAAAGCGGAGTCTATTCTCAAGCAGGTGATCTCATCGGAGCTCTTGGACCACATCAGTGGATGTCGGTCAGCTGCGGAGGTCTGGACTTCCCTTGATGGGTTGTTCAGGAAGAAGGTGAAGGAGGTTGCTGCTGATGATGGTCCCTCTACTTCATATCAGGAAGAAAGGAGTGTTACTCCTAGGCGTGATAGGAAGAGGAAGGAAGGACCACGGTGCTATAAATGCAAGCAGCAAGGTCATCTTCGGAAGGAGTGCAAGGTTACCTTGCTCTCGGCGAACGTTGCTCAGGTAGGGAGGAAGGAGAAGAACGTAGTTGGGACTTCAACTAGTTCTGGATCTGATCGGCTGGATGCCAGTGATAGTGCAGCTATCTGGCATGAAAGACTGGGGCATGTAGGGATGGACAAGCTGAAAGCAATGGCGGAAAGAAGACTCGTAAGAGGCTTGCCTAGATTGTCATCCTATGGCGATGGTCGGGGGTGTGCGGGATGTCAGGAAAGTGGAGCCTATCGCTTCATGGTCGACAAAGCACAAGCCAGGAGTAATGCACCATTGGCGGTTGTCCATTGTGCTCTGGTGGGACCGACCGTCACGGCCAGTCTTGGAGGCAGCAGGTTCATGCTGATATTGGTTGATGACTATTCTGGGTATACTTGGGTATACTTTATGAAGACGAAGTCCAGCATGGTACGCTTGTTTGTGGAGTTCAAGAAGCTTGTCGAAGGCCAGCTTGGCCGGAGGATCAAGGTGTTGAGGACAGGTTTCGGTGGTGAGTTTGACTCAACCGAGTTCTCACGCTTTTGCAGGAAGCAAGGGATCCGGATGGAGCTTTCTTGTGGACATACTTCACAACAGGGTAGTGTTGCAGCTCGGATGATCCGTTGGTTAACGGAGACCTGCAAGTGTTGGCTTCAGAGTAAAGGCGTTCCGAAGGCTCTTTGGGCGGAAGGAATGGCCTGTGCTGCTCATGTCATCAACCGGATGCCTCTTAGCCCGATCATAGTGAAGACTCCTTATGAGCTAATGTTCGGAGTGAAGCCCTCAGTGAAGCACCTTCGGGTGTTTGGATCTACCTGCTATATACACTCTCCGGGTGCTCTCAAAACAAAGCTAGTCTTTGTAGGGTATGATGAGCAGAAAAGAAGATGGAGGTGTATGGATCCTACGACGAAGAAACTCATAGTGTCGAGAGACATTGTCTTTGATGAGTTGACGCCGTATTGGGGTAGCTCTTATGTGGAGCTAGAAATAAGCAGGTCAGATGATGGGCTGAAGGAGGCTGCTGCTAAGGAAGTGGATTTGCCTGAGTCACCAGGTGCTCCAGGTTATTCTAGCTCCGGGGCAAAGGCGTCAGAGTCGGGAAGAAGGGGGAGCGATGCTCCAGGACCTTCTGGCTCAAAGGCGGAGGCTTCCTGTTCAGGAAGCAAGGGGAGCGATGTTCCAGGTAGTTCATGTTCAAGAGGGAAGTCTTCTGGTTCAGGTAGCAGGGGGAGCGTTGCTCCAGGTGCTCTTGGTTCCAGTAAGGAGGCGTCTTGTTCAGGGAACAAAGGGAGCATTGTTCCGGGTTTGCCCGGGAATGGAGCTGGTTCAAAAGCAGCGGAGGTGGTTAGCCATGATCAGGTTCTTCGGAGATCGAAGAGGATCAGTAAGCCACCAGCTCGATATAGTGAAGGGAACACGGCAGACTTGGTCCCGTGTTTCCTTGTTAGCCCTCAGGTCGAGCAAGGGACTTCTGGCTGTGATGACCCCACTAGAATCAAGGAGGTGGTTGACACCAAGTCTGAAGAGGTGACTTCTCTCAGAGGCAACGAGGCTTGGGCTTCTGGGTCCAAGGAAGTTGGTGATACTCCTATGATGCATGAGTGGAGGTTGAAGCTGAAGAAGGCAGAGGGAAGCATGGCTCCTTTTGGGAGATGCTGGAGGGCTCCCTCATGGTCCATGATATGCGGGGCGAGGACTATGTCTTGGACATCTCTTCGTAGATGCTATCGGAAGGACCAGGTGCAAGGTTACGGGAGCTGCTGGAGTTATTCACCACTTCTCACTTCAAGGGGGAGTGTTGAATTCTGTGAAGTGAAAGTGGGTGAATGGAAGGCTTGGGAAACCTATCCGCGCGGACTACGCGGACTGGGTTGGCGGACTGCTAGGTCGGCAGGGATGTTGCAGACGGTTTGCTCTGTGGCGGCCTGGGCGGTCTGTTCGCGCGGACTGCGCGGACAGCAGCGGCGGTCTGACAGGCCAGTGTATGCTCAGCAGGCGGTCTACTCCCAGGAAGTAACCGGGCGGATAGGAATGTTATCCGCGGAGTCCGACATGAAGCGGACTGAAGAACTGGAGCTCGGCAGACCGGTTTGGCAGATGCCTTGGTCTTGCTCTAGTGAAGCGGCAAGTGGAAGCCGTGGAGACCGCCGGTCAGCGCGGACAGGAACTGGAGGTCGCCCGGTATGGCGGGCTAGATCCAGTGTCCGCCAGTAAGTGCGGACTGGCCCTTGCGGCCAGTGGGCTGGCTTGGTGGGAATTGAACCAAGTCCAGGATGGCTCAGTCCGGGGAGATCGCGCAGTGGAGCGCGGGCTGGTTTCTCAGTCCGCCAAGCGTAGTAGAAGTGTCGTTGCCTTGTTTGCTAGCTTGGGGAAATGCGGACTGGAGAATTGCTTGTGCAGGAGCGTGCGGACTGGAGCCGGAGTCCGCTGAGTCCGGTAGAGCCTTGTGATGAGGTTATGGACTTAGGGAAGCGGACTGGAGTTCGCTGTATACGCGGACTGGGGTCTGCTGTTAGCGGACTGGATCGACGTGTCCGCTAAGTCCGGAGGTGCCTTGGCAATGAGGTAATGGACTTGGGATATGCGGACGATAGCCGGGTATCCGCTGAGTCCGGCAGGTGCCTTGATGGCGCGGTTGCGGGCTCGGGTTTTGCGGGCTGATGCCTTGTCCGCAGAATGGCGGATACGGCTGTTGTGGAGTCCGGCTGTGGTGGTCCTGGCTTGGTCTCTGGCGGCAAGGCGGACTGGATATTGGAGTCCGGCCTTGGAGAAGCTGGGGCGGACTGGCTATCTGCACAGGGCGGCGAACTGGCATGTGTGTCCGCGGGCTGGCGGACACATAAGTTCTTGCTGCGGGATGTGGCGGTGATCCTATCGACTAGGGCGGTGACCATACTCATCGTCGTGCCTATAAATAGGACCCATGTCACATCAGGAACCAACCAAAACCGGAACCTGGACCGAAGTAAGTGAACAGTATCTGAGCTCGCGTAAGTTGCTGCGGCCTGGACTTTGTGTCCGCGCGGATAGAGAGTTGACCCGGTTGTGCTGTGCAGGTTGTGCGGATAGCGCTGGAAAGCCAGGACTTGGCTCTGATTGCGGTCAGGGACAGTGCGGACTCTGCGGTTAAGCAACAGGCGGTAAACAGCAGGTCGCGGATAGCGGCCAGGCGGTCTTCTCTTTGGCGACTTGGTTCGGGGTTCAGGAAGTCGCCGGTTTCTGGCGGACTGTTCCATTCGGTGGCGCAGCTTGTGCGGTCTGGCGGCGTGCAGACCAGCGGTGAAGAGCTAAGCATTGGAGTAAGGGTGAGTCCGCGCGGCTTGGGTTGCGGTCTGGCGACCTGGCGGACTGAGCGGACTCCACAGCAGTAGGTCGGCGGCTTGATTGTTTGAGTCCGCGCGGCTTGTTTTTTGTTCTTGTCTTTGTAACTGTCTCTGCTCTCCCGGTGTTGGGTTTTGGTGAAGCATGTCTCGCCATGTATGTCTCGCCTTGTAAAGAAGTTTGCTCTTGATCAATAAAGAAGCTTGTGCTGCATGTGTTGCTGGTTGTTACTGCTTTGTTGAGATAATTTCTGCTAACTCCACGATCCGGGAAAACTTTCAACATATAAGTGGGCGTATTCTCCTTCGGTTTGTTGAGTTTTCAGCAGGGTATCCAAGGGGACGTCTGCGGTTTGTTGAATTTTAACAGATCTATCAATCTTTCCAAATGATAACATATTATAAACATGATGCGCATAAATAACGGTCTACCAAATTTCTAACAAGTCAATTTGTTTAAGTTAGCTTGCTTCACAATTTGATTATATGAAATCTGATTAATAAACTTCATCGATCATGCAACTAAAATGATTAATCATAAAAGAGTTCATTCAAGCCAAGTAACTTGCAATATTAATTCCACCTAATCCAAGCCATAATATATAAACCCAGAATTTAGGTGCAGAGTAAATCTGGACAGTAAATTCAACCGGAGATTCCCAAAGCTACAGGAATTCGGTGAAGACCTGTAACCCCTTGATGGAAAGGTCTTTCCATGGGCTACAACTTTCGTATTCAGACCTCAACCCAGATTTGAATGTATCCTATTAGAAATCAGCCTTGAGGTCCGCTGCGTAGAGAACATAATTTCTGCTTGCAGGATTTATTGAACACCATTTTCGTTCAGATTTTCCCGTGGCTACAGATATCACTTCAATTTGTGCAGCCACTCGTTGGAAAGGTATTTGCAAGGGCTTCAACTTTTGTGTTTAGTCGAAAACCCAGATCTGGCCATATCCCACATGAAAATGACTTAGAAGATCACTGCGCGCAGAATACAGATTCAGCACGCATCTTGAGGCGGAATGAACGGCATCGGTTCGTCTTCCTCCTCAAGTCGATCCTCTCAAATCTTCTCCAGAAATTCCTCCACCCTTATTCACCCTCATAAGGCCTTTTCTCTTCACAAAACCAACCCCCATCTCCACATAGAAGATCGGAGAGGTTGAAGACACCACTAACCAAGAGCACATGCCCCGGATTGGCCTCACCCTAGAGAAAACATTTTCTCATATGTCAAGACTCTTTTGAGTCGACGTCTCGCCTAGATATCTACAGATCTAGCACCAAGGGAGAGGGTAGGAAGATCACCTCGATTCCAGTGGTTCCTCCATTTCCGGCCATGGATCTCGTAATTCTCCTTGGCGGCATCTTATCCTTTGGAACTTGCTCCAGCAACTTCTCCCTCTCAATCAGGAATTTCTCTCAAGGAAAATGGCTGGAAAAAGAGTGAAAACGGCTAGGGTTTTCACAGTCCATATATATAATAAGAGAGGAGCTTTACGGACGGTTACAATGTCAAATCAATTCACCGACATGGGCAAAGCGTTACAGACGGTTACAACGCCGATTCAATATTCGATACGACGGAACACGGCCTGGTCACGCCCATGGTCATGCCCATGATACCGGGCGTGACTCCTATCGTCGACCGAAATTCGTCGAACTCAACTAAAGTCGTCGAACGGAGAAAACGCCACGGTCACGCCACGGTCACGCCCCGGTCACACCCATGGTCACGCCCGTGACACCGGGCGTGACTCCTATCGTCGACTGGAATTCGTCGAACTCAACTAAAATCGTCGAACTCAACTAGAATCATCGACCGGATAATACGTCCCGGTCACGCCCATGGCCACGCCCGTGACACCGGGCGTGACTCCTATCGTCGACCGGAATCCGTCGAACTCAACTAAAATTGTCGAACGGAGAACATGCCCCGGTCACGCCCATGGTCACGCCCGTGATAGGGGGCGTGTCCCGTGTTCAAATACTCGAGTACTCGACAACTACTCGAGTACTCTACAACTTCAAGGATAGACACGGGTATGGTCACGGCCGTGTCGGACCGGTCACGCCCGTGACATGGGCGTGAAACTCACTAAGTCGAGAATTCACTAGTTGTGTCCAGCTCTGGATAACTCGAGGGCTGGTTCCTCCTACATTCTCCTGTGCTGCCCAATTTCCAGCACCTTCCTAGACCCAAGTCAACTCTCCTGACTGAAAACACACACGAGGGGCCTAGTGCGATTCGGGACGTTACAAATCCTATAAACAAAATAAAAGATTTCGTCCCCGAAATCAGGCTTGGGCTAGGGGAGAAAAGCGTGACAGGAAAATCAACATATGCTTTTAAATAAAATTACCTGGAGCAAACAACTCTGGATAGCGTTGTTGCATCAAATCCATAGGCTCTCATGCGTACTCCTCCTTCCCATGGTTAGACCATAGCACCTTCACCAAGGGAACACTTTTGCGGTGCAACATTCTTGTCTCGCTATCTACGATCCGAACCGGCTCCAGTCGCACCGACCTATAAGACACCACAACACCATCAGTTGTGGGATGTATTGATCGGGCCGCAACAACACCTTCCGAAGCGACGACACATGGAACACGTCGTGGAGGTTCTCTAGCTCTGGCGGCAACTCCAACCGATAGGCCAACGGGCCAATCCTTTCCAATATGGTATAAGGCCCAACATACCTTGGGCTGAGCTTTTTCACACCACGTACACGTGACACTCCATGCATCGATCGGATTTTCGGGAACACCTTATCACCCACTTGGAACTCCACCATCCGGTGCTTTCCGTTATAATACTTCGCCTCCCGATTTTGAGCCTCCAACATGCGATCCCGTATCAATCTGACCGCCGCATCAGTATCAGCTATATATTCATTTCCCAATGCCTTCGGATCTTCATCCTGCACCCAAGGCAAGGGAGTCCTTCACCTTCTTCCGTAAAGGGCTTCATGGGGCACCATGTCGATGCTCGCATGATGGCTATTATTATAGGAGAATTCCACTATTGGCAAGAGCCTTTCCCATGGCTCTCCTCTGTCCAGCACACATAACCTCAATAAATCTTCCAGTGTTCTGATGGTCCGCTCAGACTGCCCGTCGGTCTGAGGGTGAAACGCCGTGCTAAAGGTTATGCGCAAGCCTAAATACGCCTGCACCGCTTTCCACTCCTTGGAAGTAAACCGGCCATCCCGATCTGAAATAATTGTCTTGGGCACGTCATGATACTGTATGAATTGCTCCACAAAGAGGCGTACCAAAACATCCACGTGTGCTTCCTTCTTCATTGGAATGAACCGGGCCACCTTTGTTAGTCGATTAACAATAACCCACACTGAATTATTCCCGAAGCGGGAGCGAGGTAGCCCATAGACGAAGTCCATGGAGATATCCTAAAACTTCCACTCGGGGATGGGTAACGACTGCAACAAACCATCGGGACTCTTACATTCGGCCTTCACCCTTTGACAAGCTTCGCAATGTATAACATAGTAGCGAACATCCTTCTTCATTCCCGGCCAGCACATGGTCTTCTGTAAGCCGTCATACATCTTGGCAATACCCGGGTGTATAGAATATTGAGAGCAATGTGCCTCTCTCAAGATATCCTCCCGGATTTTGCCGCCCTTGGGAATATAGAGCCGGCCATGAAAATAAACGAGGCCGTCTTTTAGTGTGTACTCATCGGTGGTCCCATCTTCAATTGCCTTGACTGCCGGGGCCAAGGCCGCATCCATTCCTTGCTCCACCCGAATCCTGTCCCGGATATCACAATCTATGCTCATGCTTGCCAAATACTCCGCATAATCTGCCGAAGGGGCCTTGAATACCAGAGTAATATCCATCTCCTCAATCATCCGAGCCAACTCCATACTCATCAACCGAGACTCTGGGCTAGAGTATGGCACTTTTCTACTCAATGCATCGGCTACCGAGTTCGCTTTCCCGGGGAGGTAGTTCATGGTGAACTCATAATCGCATAGAAATTCCAACCACCACCGTTGTCTCAGGTTCAGCTCCTTTTGAGTGTGGACATACTTCAAGTTTTTGTGATCGGAAAAGATCTCGCAGTGGACGCCATATAGATAATGGCTCTTGTAACGCCCCAAAACTCAAAAGAGCGACGGGTGACGATCTGTACCAAATTTGGAATTTGGCAGGGGTACACGGCCTGGGACACGGGCGTGTCCCAGGGCGTATCGGGGTAGTTCAAAGAACTGGCTAAACGTTAAGGCAGAAATCTGCGTTCGACGATCGGGCCAACTTTCTGCGTTCGACTATCGGGTCAGCATTCTGGGTTCGACGATTGTCGAGCAGCGCTCGACGATCTGGTCAAATGCTGCGATCGACGATCGGGCCGCGTGTTCGTCGAACAGGCAATTTTCTGCATTCAATGATTTTGGCGCGTTCGACGATTTGGCCAGAGAAGCTCTGTTCGACGATTCTGGCAGCAGTCGACGATCTTGGTTCAACGATCGTCGAGCGTGGGTCTTTGTGGCGTGATTAGCTTGGTCGACACGGAATGTCGACAAATGGGATTGGTGGGAGTTGACTAATTGTTCCGACATTGACGTGGACATGTCCTGCTACTATAGGTGTACCATGCAGTGTTTAGCCCCGTTCGTCTGGGTCAGACCTGGATCGTGCCGTGCGTTTCTTTTAGTGGGATCCGACGGCTGTGGTTATTCCCGAAAGGGTTATACCCGATAAAAGGGATTCAGAACCATTATTTTACTGTTGTGATTTCTCTGTCTAAATCCTAGAGAGAGGGGAGAGCAAAGGAGGAAGAAGGAGCTTAATCCAGTCGTTGGAGGAGTTTTAGAGATCCAAATCGCGAGCCGACTTTGGATCTACGAAGGCGAAGAGAGTGCAGTGCGTTTCATCCGCTTACATTTCCATGGCGCCAAGGAAGAACGCTAGGGTAACGATTCTCTACTTGAGCATGTGAAGCTCTACTTCTTCTGCATAAGGAAGCCCGCTCTCGCGAGTTTGCGAAGAGTTGGAGGCATTACTTCGGGTAGACATGAATAGTCCCCGTTGTGTAGAGCCTGTAAGCGAGAACGGACATAGGCATGGTGTGTGAAGCCTACCCGGACATATTGGTCTGGATCGGTGATGTTGCATTGCATAAATACCGGAGAAGACTCCGTGCGAATGTCTGTTTTTTGGGTTGTCTATGTGGTAGATTGCAACAGGGAGCCTTGGGAATTAACCCTAAGGTGCACCCAGAAAACAGGGCGGATACGAGATCTTGCCAACTTGGTGGCCTGGGAGCCAACTTGAACATAACCGGGTTATGTGATTTTGTGATGGAAACGGGACTCAGGAGAATTTTGACATGCGCATATATTTTAAATTAACGTTGCGATGTGAGCACGGGTTAGATGGAACCGTACCTGTTCTATGTCGTTCGGATTAGAGCCGTTGCCATAGGTGAGGGTCTTCGGCGGTCGATGGCTTAAATTGTCGTGACCTATGCTAGGAAGATAAATTGCTCATGTTTGGCCGTCAAAGTGGCGGTGGTGTGATCGGAATGTCGTTGGCTTAAATTGACGTGACATTTGCCGGTTCACCGAGAATGTGCCATGAGTGCACGGGGTGTCTGGCCGTGTGAGCCTATGCCTGTGATGAAATGTATATTTAGACACTGCTTGGTTATGCTAATAAGTGCAGGGAAGGAGCATCGCCGCCCCGACTTGGGGGCAGGATCGTTATAATTTGGTCAGCATTGCTGACCGTTACTTTTGTTTGCCACCGTGCGGTGGTTTGTTGCTTGCAGGTGCTGTTGGACCAAGCGGTCAATAGCGGGCTAAAGCCCAAATTGCGAAGCCGGCCCTTGAAGGCCTAATTGAAGTGTTTAGTTGCTTTTGTTCATGTATGACCGGCATGCGTGCCGTGGTATGGAAAACATGTATTAAGAGTAAACCATTTGTAACGACTTAAGGCCAGTTCTTGTGTATGTACTACATCCCTATTTGGTGTATTAGTGGACATTCATGCTTGGTGCTGGGTTGTTTTAATTACAACTTATAAAACTTCTTCCGCTAGAATGCTCTGTGCAGGACGTTGTGATTGGTTGAATGGTTTCCATTGAGTAACTGCCCGATCTGTCTATGGTATATGGCGTTGGGCCCCGGCCGGACCTACTGCTATATGCTATGCGACGGATAGGGGGTGTTACAATTTGGTATCAGACTACTGGTTTCGGTCAGGCTTAAACTGAATTCGTGGGCGAATTGTTTTTAAGGGGTGGTGAGTATATGTGTGTGTGTCATCGTTATAACAGTAAAAGAACCCATGAATATCCACTTAGGAATGAAATTACACGTGTTTGGGGAACCTGCGTGTTCCTATAATTGTTGTTTGCAATCTTATTTGGTCGCTTAATGGTGTTTTGTACCACTATAGGTGACCAGAAGCGGTGCTGGGCCGTCGGAACGTCGAGTTTCTGAGGCTAGTAGTGCACCAAATGATGCTCCTGCAAATCCTCCGTCGGCTGAGACCATACGATTGGTGGCCGAAGTAGTGCTTGCCATGATCAATGTGCAGCCTGCAAGGCAAATGCAGCAGCCCGCTCCTGCGGTGGAACAGGTAGTATTGGAGCTATTGGTGCCAAGGAGGGAAACCGAGAGACAACTCAAACATGTCATGAGATGTAATCCTCCGATATTCTCGGGGTTGGGAACCCCATCTCAAGCTGAAGACTGGCTCTCTAGGGTGAAGAGAGTCTTGACAGCAATGGAGACGGAGGAGTGGCAAATGACCACCATTGCTACGTTCCTTCTGGACGGTGAAGCGAGATTGTTGTGCGAGGTTTGGAGCTGCACCTTTTGAGAGGTAGGAAACTCATAGATGTCTCGATGGAGGAGTTCTCGAGACCGTTCTTAGCTAGATACCTCCCTTTGGTGTAGAGGATAGCGTTGGAGAACGAGTTCCTGAAGTTGGTTCAAGGAGACAGTAGCGTGGATGAATATCTCCACGAGTTTACTTGTTTGAGTCGATATGCTAGCTCCACCATTGCGGATGAACAGCGCAAGACGAATCGATTCTACGAAGGGTTGAGAGATGAGTTGAGGTTACTACTCTCGGGGCGGATGACGCAGGGTTTCTTGACCTTGGTCAACACGTCCTGGTCCTTGGAGAAGGACATGAAGAATGTACAAGCAAAGAAAACCTTGGGTGATAAGAAATCTGAGTTCAAAGTGCCGACTACTTCAAAGTCTGGCTATCGAAGATTCCACAAGAAGGCTAGGACTTCGGGTCCAGCCCCCTCTTCTAGTGCTTCTGGGGCGACTACGGGTCGAACCCCGGGTGCATGTTTTACTTGTGGGAAGTCGGGGCACTTTTCCCATGACTGTTGGAGCGGACGTCTCAAGTCCGAAAGGAAGCCGGGTGCGACTTATGAAGAGAAGGGCAAGGCGGTGGAGTCAACCGCGTCCCATTATACTCCGGCCCAACCAAGGGTGTATAATCTTGGCCAACAGGAGGCCATCAAACAGGCGGATGTGGTGACAGGTACGGTTTAATGTATAGTAAGTTAACCTTTTAAATACTTGTTATGTGTTTGTTACCTTACCACTGCTTATTTAGGATTGGTCGTGCAACGGATACCAGCCAACAACTCCTGTACCGTGTCTATCCATTCCTCTGTACGTACAGCTGACTCCGTCCCAAGGTAGGCGGGAGGGGAGAGAGCCCGGAAGGTGCTTAGCTAGTTGGAGCTCGGGGCCTGTTGCTGCATCGGGGGCTGTTACACCCTAAAAGCATCGAGGATGGCAGTGAGCATCTGCCCCAACTCAAATTGTTGGAACTGAGTGGTAGTGGGTATGGAGGGCGCATGAGTGCCTACTACCTGCTCAACGAGCGCTGGAATCTACACATAAAACGCAAACGTATGGTCAGGTTGGCTAATCTTAAGGTCAAAGTTGGACATACTTAACGTGAACTACATATGGGCACACCACTGCTTCCGCTAAGTCAGTTTGTCCCCAAACTGACTAATCAAACGGGGGTGGCACCATTGTTGAATGACTCCTTTAGTTGAGGATCGTGGCAAACTGATACCATTTGTAAGACCCCCCATCTCGCATCCCAAAACACGGCACGAAGGGGGATCTTATGCCCGGAACAGCCGTCGTGCGGTAGCATTAGCACACGGGCTAACCTGTACCACAAGACGCCTATTCCGCCGACTCCAACAATATCAATATAACATGCCAACTCAACCAAAATATAAGCAAGAGAAGTCAAATCCACACTAAGTATATGAGTCCAAATCAGTACAACAAAAGAGAGAAGATAAAACATGCTTCTACATATTAGAGTACAACTATAGAAATTTCCCAAAAAGGGGCTACATCAAAACCTCTCAACACTCACATCTCTGACCGACGGTATCGACAGCACTGTCACTTCAGGCCCTGTCGTCCTGGCCTGGCTGTCCTGCTGTATAGTCTACGGCTGCTCTACCTGTGGCGTGACCTCCTAAAAAAGAACACGTAGCAATCGTTAGTCGAAACAACTATGTGGCTTCACATCCGCTCCCCCGGCGACTCTGCGGCACCGGGCAGAGAGAAGGAACAAGAGTAATATATATATGCAAGTAAAGAAGTACAAGCAGGTGGCAATAGTGAAGAGTAACAGTATCATAATCTAGCAGATATTTAAGGGCTACAAGCAGTCGTGCACGGGGGACCCCATTCGGGCAACTTTCGTCGTGGGAGCAACATTCGTCGTGGGTGCATCATTTGTCGAGTGGGCGACATTTGTCATGGGGGCGACAAATGTCGCCCCACGACATTTGTCCAGGTGGCCACATTTGTCGTGGGGGCGACAAATGTCACCCCACGACATTTGTCGTAGGTGCGTCATTTTTCATGATGGTGACATTCGTCGTGAGGGGAGACATTGGTCGGGGATGGCGACATTGGTTGGGGGGGCGGCGATATTGGTCGGGGGAGGCGATCTTTGTCGGGGACGATGATATTGGTCTGTGGCGGCGACATTGATCAGAGGTGGCGACATTGGTCATGGGAGGTGACATTATTCGGGAGCGACGACATTGGTTGTGGGCGGCGACATTGGTAGTGGGAGGAGACATTGGCCGTGGCGGCGACATTGGTCGGGGCGGAGACAATGGTCGGGGAGGCGACATTGGTCGGGGCGACGACAATGGTCCGGGTGGCGACAATGGTCGGGGTGGCGAGAATGGTCGGGGCGGCGACAATGGTCGGGGCGGAGACAATGGTCAGTGCGACTCTATTGGTCTAGGGCATCCACATCGGTCGTGGACGGAGACATCAGTCGTGGGTAGGGACATCGGTCGTGGGCGGCGATATCGATCGTGGGCGGTGACATCGGTCGTGGGCAGGGACATTGGTTGTGGACGGCAACATCGATCGTGTGAGGGGACTTCAGTCGTGATTGGGGACATCGGTCGTGGGCAGCACATCGGTCGTGTGGGCGGGGGCAATGCTGAAGCTTCCCTACTACTGCAAACTTGCATATTCAATCACATTTTGTAAAAGTTTTTTTGGAGGCCTGTTATTAATTTCAGCTGACTAAAGAGAGAATATCTCGGTGCCTATATTTAAGCAAAAACAATGAAGCAATATAAAATATTTATGTATCATAATATTAGGAAAACTACATTAATTGCATAGAATCAAGTATAAAAAAACAAACTTGAAGTAGGAGTGAAGCAGGCCCGAGGGCATGCACTTGAAGAGGAAGCAATATCGAGATGCCCCCAAAAAATATGGCCTTGTGTGACCACTCTGCTGGATGCACCTAATACCTAATCTCACAACCTATGTAAAAAACTGAAGTAAAGTAGATGCAAAAATAGAATGGGCAACTAAGAAATGCAATCAGCAGGAGCAACTTGGAAAATATAGTGGGAGGAGAGGATGATACCTGTGGAAATAGATCAATTGGTTCTCGAGGAAGAACCAAAGAGATCAATATCTTCTCATATTTGTTGATCAATGCCTAAACTCAAAAGGGATAAAAAAGAAAATAAAGTAAGCTTTTAAAAATGAAACATCAATCAATCGACATATAAACAGGGAGAGATAAATTTTAATACCTATAGATATGATAATAATGTTTGAAAAAATCTCCTCATGTTTAACAGATCTTATTTGAAGCTTCTGCTACACTTCTCGATTTTCCTGGTAGATAAATATGAGTAGCAATGTTTGCACCCTCGCGCGCCACTTGATAACACAATCATGCAACTGACATGCAAACAAATCTGTCAATAATTTAAACTAATTTGTAGCGGGGAGGCAAGCTGCGTGAATGCTGAATCAAATATACAACAATCATGAATAATTATTTCAATACCCATCAGCTAGTACATTTGAAAATCCTTTGATTTATTTTGGGACTTAATATGAGTTTGGTATAGTTTGTTCAAACAACTTACAATTTGTTGAGAAGTAAATCTCTCATGATCCCCACCACCATGAAAAGCTGAAATCTGCCCCAGTATATGAAGAATATTAGGGTCACCACCATTAAAAGCTTTAAAGAAAAGAGTACAACCAATTTCAGCTTTGTGCTTTGAAAAATATTTGTTGGAAATATGTCCTTCTCTGCTCTCAAAAAAGGATGGAATTAGAGGAAAATCTGATGTAAATATTTTTATTCTGAATAAATGAAAATGAAGAATGTAAATGTATGTTAACGCGGAGGAAAACCAGAGATGGAAGTACCCGAAGCTGTTGGAATTTTGATGGAAGATGGTTGCTCTGTGCGTGCGATGTAAGGGAAAAATCTGTAGAGGGAAAGACACATGTGTCGATGCAGAGGTGAGTCAACGTCGTGGTTAGGCAAGCTGCAGCTGAGGGAAGGCGAGGTGCGTACATGTGTTTCGATGCTCTATGTGTGCTTGTTCGTGAGAAGCGGGGTGCATTTATTTTTTTTCTTTAAACCACTTATAACTTTAACTTGGGAATTCTATCAAATATGTTGTGAGCATGTGAAACAGATTACATTAATAAAAACTACTATTCAGGCTATGAAACAACATAGGAAATATCCTAGGTGGATGAATTCAGAGTAGAGGAAATAGACGAAGTAGAGTGGATGAAAGGAACCTAGATAGAAAAACGCAGCACAGTTTCTTCTACACCAAAGGTGAAAAGCTAGAACCGGTGTACACGACTCGCTTCACCATATGCTCCCAATATCTAAAGATCTACACCATATGAAATCCATTTTTTGGCTATGAAATTGAAGACTTAGTTGAGGAGTTTCTTACATAGATGTGTCACCCGTCTTTTTGTCTCCTTTTGATGTAGAATGGGAGTCACAAAGCAGAAGTTATTGAGAGAGCAATTGTCAACCATGGATTTCTTCACTCTACCGATCGTGGATGGCGTAGAAAGATCAGCACGGTGATGTCAGAGGAAGAGCAGTATATGGAATATAAGAATGCTTGATAGAGCCATAAAAACCACTGCTAGAACAAAATAAATGTTAGAAAAAATCGAATGTCTCCTCGATGGTGGCGAATCGCAACTGGAAAAAAGATTTTGGGTGAAACCTATGATGTAAGGGCGAAATCTACAATGTAAGGGCGATGTAATGTTGAAACCTGCGATGCAAGGGCGAAGTCTATCGATGCAGAGGTGAGTCAACGCAAAGGAAAGGTGAGGTGTGTCGATGTGGATGTGAGTCGCTGTTCTGTGCTTTCTTCTTCGTGTAGAGCGGGGTGCGCCGATGTAGAGGGAAGATAAGCTGTTGATGAGATCGATGAGCGTGGATCGATGAGCGGGGATCGATCTGTGGATGGAAGAACTATTTCTCGGCGAGGTGGAAGAGGAATTTCTCTCTGTAACTGGGTTCTTTACTGTAAGGAGCGTACTCCTATATCCTTGCCTTCGAAAGTGAGCCATGGAGACTACTGAAAGAGGAGACAGATGGTAGATTTGACATGAGGGCCGAAAATGATTTATGTGCGGGAGAAGTGGGTGGGAAAAAGAAATTTACCCAAAAACCAGATATTTTGAAATAAAGAGAGGGTATTTTGGGGAGGCAAATGTTACACCATGATTAGAAATGGGTTTCCTTATAGTATAAAGATAACAAACCAACAAGTATAAGTAACAGCAAGAAAGTAACTTAACTTATAAGAATGCCCATACAAGCTTATAAGTTAAGGATCGGGTTACATAAAGGTAACTCATCGTATAAGAGTGCCCATACAAACTTATACGATGCGGATCTTATTGTGCAATGTTATGAAATGCTATGTATGCTATGCAATGACTCACCCATGATCACACACATGCAATTGCTATGTTGACACAGACTGTAGTTCCCACTTTTCGAGCAGGTATCTAACCTCTCAAGCATCAGCCGGCGTGGCCAGGCGGTGACAGTAGAACGGGCAGTTCTACTACTAGGCGGGTATCCACACTACTTCACCTAGGCCTCCGTACGCCTCAACGCTAAGAACATAACAACGGAGCCCATGCGTACTATGGCCCAGCGGGGTCTTGGGTAGATGTGCACCAAGAACACAACCCGAACTGGCCTTGTGTGACCCGGAAGGGGCCTCGGAAGTAAGCACGAGGACACAGCCCAACCGTTCACATGACACGGAAGGGGCCCCGGGACGTGAAAACCGAGGACACAGCCCAACTGCCCAAAGTCTAACTGTCAACTCCCGTCGGTGTGACGATCGGTGAGCCCGTAGACCTGCCACACTATCCTTAACCCAGAATTACGACACCGCGTGTCGAAGCACACCGCATGCAAATGCCTCCTTGCCATAACATGGAAGGGGCCTCGGAAGTAAGCACAAGGACACAGCCCAACCATCCATCCATACCTTATCTCAACATAAACCAAACAAGTGACGGTCAACACCGCACTCACATCTTCTCACAACACTACCCGTAGGGAGACGACGCTCTAAGTATTGGACTAATAAACTCATTCTATTAATCAAACACACTCATGGCCATAGGTATTCTTCTACGTGACTTTCCAAATGATATCAACTTATTGTAAACATGATGCGCATATAAAGATCTATCAATATTTCCAAATTATAACAACTTATTATAAACATGATGCGCTTATAAAGATCTATCAATCTTTCCAAATGATAACATATTATAAACATGATGCACATAAATAATGATCTACAAAATTTTTAACAAGTCAATTTGTTTAAGTAAGCTTGCTTCACAATTTGATTATATGAAATCTGATTAATAAAATTCATCGATCATGCAACTAAAATGATTAATCATAAAAGAGTTCATTCAAGCCAAGTAACTTGCAATATTAATTCCACCGAATCCAATCCATATTATATAAACCCAGAATTTAGGTGCAGAGTAAATCTAGATAGCAAATTCAACTGGAGATTCCTGAAGCTACAGGAATACGGTGAAGACCTGTAACCCCTTGATGGAAAGGTCTTTCCATGGGCTACAACTTTCATATTCAGACCTCAACCCAGATTTGAATGTATCCTATTAGAAATCATTCTTGAGGTCCGCTGCGTACAAAACACAATTTCTGCATGCAAGATTTATCGAACACCATTTTCGTTCAGACTTTCCCGTGGCTGCAGACATCACCTGAAGTCGTGCAGCCACTCGTTGGAAAGGTATTTTCAAGGGCTTCAACTTTCGTGTTTAGTCAAAAGCCCAGATAGGGACATATCCATCATGAAAATGGCTTAGAAGATCACTGCGCGTAGAATACAGATTCAGCACGCATCGTGAGGCGGAATGAACGACATCGGTTCATCTTCCTCCTCAAGTCGATCCTCTCAAATCTCCTCCAGAAATTCCTCCACCCTTATTTACCCTCATGAGGCCTTTGCTCTTCACGAAACCAACCCCCATCTCCACATAGAAGATCAGAGAGGTTGAAGAGTCCACTAACCAAGAGCACAAGCCCCACATTGGCCTCACCCTAGAGAAAACATCTTCTCACATGTCAAGAATCTTTTTAGTCGACGTCTCGCCTAGATATCTACAGATCTAGCACCAACGGAGAGGGTAGGAAGCTCACCTTGATTCCAGCGGTTCCTCCATTTCCGGCCATGGATCTCGTAATTCTCCTTGGCAGCAACTTCTCCTTCGGAACTTGCTCCAGCAACTTCTCCCTCTCAATCAGGAATTTCTCTCAGGGAAAACGGCTGGAGAAAGAGTGAAAACGGCTAGGGTTTTCACAGTCCATATATATAACAAGAGCGGAGCTTTACGGACGGTTACAATGTCAAATCAATTCACCTACACGGGCGAAGCGTTACAGACGGTTACAATGTCGATTCAATATTCAATACGATGGAACACGCCGTAGTCACGCCCATGGTCACGCCCGTGACACCGGGCGTGACTCCTATCGTCGACCGAAATTCGTCGAACTCAACTAAAATCGTTGAACGGAGAAAATGCCCCGGTCACGCCCATGGTCACGCCCGTGACACCGGGCGTGACTCCCATCGTCGACCGGAATTCGTCGAACTCAACTAAAATAGTCGAACTCAACTAAAATCATCGAACTCAACTAAAATCGTCAAACTCAACTAGAATCGTCAATCCGAGAATATGCCCCGGTCACGCCCATGGTCACGCCCGTGACACCAGGCATGACTCCTATCGTCGACCGAATTTCGTCGAACTCAACTAAAATCGTCGAACGGAGAACACGCCCCGGTCATGCCCATGGTCACGCCCGTGATAGGGGGCGTGTCCCGTGTTCAACTACTCGAGTACTCGACAACTACTCGAGTACTCTACAACTTCAAGGATAGACACGGGTATGGTCACGCCCGTGTTGCACCGGTCATGCTCGTGACATAGGCGTGAAACTCACTAAGTCGAGAATTCACTACCCGTGTCCAGCTCTGGACAACTCGAGGGCTGGTTCCTCCTATATTCTCCTTTTCTACCCAATTTCCAGCACTTCACTAGACCCAAGTCAACTCTCCTGACTCAAAACACACACGAGGGGCCTAGTGCGATTCGGGACGTTACACTAAGTCTGAAGAACCTTAAATTCGTCGAACTAAGTCTGGAGAACCTTGAATTCATCGAGCTGAAAATGATTCTGGACTTAGATAAAAATTGATAAACCTCTAGCAATAGATTTGAAGTGGAAGTCCAGAAATCGTCGAGCAAAGAATGAAGTTCGTTGACCTGAGAACTAGGTTTGTCGACCTGAGTCTAGAGAACAGTCTGGACTTAGAATTCTAAAGGTGGAGTCTAAGGATCGTCGATCTGTGACTGAAGTTCGTCGAGCTCAGCTCAGAGAATATTTATTTAAGATCGTTGAGCTGAGAACGACTATCGTCGACCTGAGTTCGACGAACGTCGAACTCATTTTACTTAATTTCTTGAGAAATCTCTGAATCTCTGGAAAAACTCTAAGTCTTGAGTCTCTTGCAGTCTGATGAAGGCTTGTCCATGTGATACTGAGGACTTGGCCTAGACTCTAGGACACAACTATGACCCTGGCTATACATGTTGGGTCACATCATCCTAAGTTAGTGAACCTAGCCCAAATCAAACTCGGGATCCAACAAAATTCCTTAAAGCGCTCCCAATTCTCATAAAGAGAGTAGGAATCGTTTTGAACAAACGAAGGGAAATACTTCATTAGTAATTTCTCGGTCATTTTTCCCAAGTGGTGATGCATCCCCTAGGTAGGGAGCTCAACCACTGTTTGGATTTTGTTCGAATAGAGAAAGGAAATAAATGAAGACGAATGACATCATCATTGACGTCATTTATCTTGCACATGTCACGTATTTCTAGAAAGTTAGATAGGTGATTTTTTGGATCTTCGTCTGACAATCCATCAAATTATACAGAGTTCTGCACCATTTGGAATATGCTGGATTTAATTTCGAAGTTATTGTTGGCTACAGTTGGGCGAACAATACTAGATCCAACATCCTCCTAGTTCAGCCGTGCGTAATAGGACATAGTCCGTTGCGGGGCAGAATTTAAATTAGGCAGATTAGGATCCATAAATTCTGTTGCAGTGTCTTTGATCGTCTCTTCCATGCCTAAGTGTGGTTTCGGATCATGAGAATAGAGGCGGAACAAAATAGTGTGCTCTATCTCTGGATCAAAAGGAATATTTGAAGAGCTTTCTCGGGTCATACACTAAAAAAGAAAGAGAAGTGGGGAGAGAAATAAAGGAAAAAAGAGTGGAAAGAAAAAATGAAGCGATAAAATTAATAACTATCCTCTTTTCAAAACATCAAAACTAGTTCCCCGACAATGGCGCCAAAAACTTAATAGGGAAAATATATAATAGAATGTGTGGAGAGAATAAGATGAAGATGACGATGATGTTTTCAGAATCTATATCTAATAAAGACAAGTATACCTTATCATTTATAGTATAGATATTGTAGTTCAATATCAAGGTCTTATTTCCCAGGGAGGATTGATTACTTCTACTTTGACGGTTACTATTATTTTATCAAAAGATTGTTTGGGTTGATTTCCTTAACTAAGAGAAAAACACTAAATTGCACTTTATGAAAAAGTGTTAAAACTTGTGGAGGAAAGATCAGTACTTTATTTTGAATCACTTTGACATAAGTTAATCAAAATGAAATAACAACTAAATCTTAATAAAGTAAAAGGCAACTTGACCGTGGAGGTTCCCGAAGCTTGAACACGCTCCTCTCAGATAAGCGCTCAACTAATTTTAGGAAGATCTGACCGAACTTTCGTCCCGTTGATTAGTCCAAGTTATATACATATTTTTGGACTCATCTGGGCTTGTTTTCTCGTTGATGCACTACACTTTAGAGCCATAATTGTTCATATTTGTTTTTATGTCCATTCCATGTTAAGTGCACTTTTGGCCCGTTTTTAGTGTGATTTTGTAGTTTTTATACTTTTGTCCTACTTGTTGTTTTTCTGTGTCTAGAGAATGTGGAATGCCCATTTCAATGGCTCTTCTGTTTTGCTGTAGGTACAAAGGTCGTGTTTGTGTTCTGGGATCGTTTGGGAATGTTTTCACCTTAGGGCTACTAATCGTGCGATTTTACACACGCTGTTGGAACCCCTAGTTTAGATTTGGGCTAAGGTTCACTATTAGGATGTTTGACCCACCTTGTATAGCTAGTGTCAAGTTTGTCAGTCCTAGAGTTTAGGTTAGTCATTAGAATCAATCTTCATGGACCAGCCTGCAGTGGACTTCAGGAGACACAAGACTTAGAAGAATTTAGAGTTCAGATTATTAGTTCAAAGTTCTTCGAACTCAGCTCGACGATCGTCGATCGCAGATCGACGAACTCAGAGCTCTTTCTCTGAGTTGAGCTCGATGATATTTGAGCTCAGGTTGACTATTTCTTCCTCAAAGCCAGATTTTCTGATCGACGAACTTAGAACTAAGAATTAACAAGATATTTCCAGATTGAGGTTTGCTGAGCTCAGGTCGATGAAGGGGATTTCTCAGCTCGACGAACTTGGAGTCCAGGTCGACAAAATCTGTCAGAGGTCAGCAAAATTTGTTCAGAGCCTAATGTTAAGTTTTCCTTATCTTTACCTCTCTTCATTCCATCCTAAGTCAATAATTCTCTGAGTAATTAATGCTTAAATTCTATAAGAATATAGTTGTTGAAGGCAGCATTAATTATGGTTTTTATCAGAGTAATTACTTGACTTATTTTTGGGACAGTTGGGGAAATATAATTAAAGTCAGATATACCAGCAGTTCTCCTTCCCAGATTTCTAGCAGTAATTAATGGACTCATTTCAAATTCTCAAGGAAAATCGAGACAACAAATACAACACACAGAATAGAGGGAGCCAACTAATAGAGAGATACTAAGATTCTGACCTTCACTCTGAAAGAAAAATTCTGTTTGCCTTTGCACATTCAAGAAGACTGAAGAACTACATCATCTACAAGATTAAGAGTCTTCTTCAACTTCTGTTCCAGGAATCTTATGAGACAATTATTCAACATCTGTCTACAAGTTCCTGGACATCTTCAAGATAAGGTTGAAGACCTACACCCTGAGCAAAGCTCCAGTCTTCCTGAACATTTCAACATCTCAGGGGGAGCTTTGACACCAGCAATCCACTAAAGTCTTCTCTGTTGTTTTGAGAAAGATAAGACAACATCACCTTCATAACCACCTATATAAAAAGTTTATTAACTCCCTTCAAATGTTTTTGTTGGCTTTTGGGCACCTGATCAAAAGCTTAAAGGGTTGTCAGATCTCCCTGCAAATAGATCTTGTGGTGACAGGTCACCTGAGCAAAAACCTGTGTTGGCAGTCACCTGATCAAAAAACTGCTAGTGGATTCCTACCAGAGTGGTAGAAGAGTGGATGTGCCGAGATTTGGGGAACCACTATCAATTCTTGTGTTGTCTGTGTTCATTCTTCTTTGTTTTGATGTGATGTGGTTGTGTAGTTTAGCTTAGCCCCTTTTTAATTTTATATAACTACTACTATCACTAATTTACTGATAGATTTTAAAAACAGTAAAAAGATTTAAATCACTCTATTCACCCCCCTCTAGAGTAAATCAAATCTATCCCCTAACTTTCAATTGGTATCAGAGCAAGGTCTATTTGGTTGTACAAGGTAACACTTGAACCAACAGGTCCTTCTAAGATCTAAATTTCTCTAGCATATTACTTATACCATGGCACAGAACAAGGACTATGCAAGCACCAGACCTCCAATTTGCGACTTGAACAAGTTTGCTATCTGGAAGGCAAGAATTAAATTATATATGATCTCCATTGATGAAGATATTTTTAATTCTATCTTGACAGATCCACCAGCTCCAGTGAATACATCTACTGCAACTTACAGCACTCGTGCTGTTCCACCACCTGGGTGGACAGAAGCACAGAAGAAGACCAAGATAGCTGATGCCAAGTCCATGAACATTCTAGCTCAAACAATGCCAGATGACATTTTCTAGAAAGTGGAAGAGTGCACCTCAGCTAAAGCCATCTGGGATTCCCTAAACAATATGGTCTGGATCTGCAGATGAGAGAAAAGATATGAGATCAAATCTCATCTCCCAATATGAGAATTTCAAGAAAGAAGAATCTGAGTCAGTGGGTGATATATATAATAGACTTAGCTCAATTGTCAATGAGCTAAAAATCTTGGACAAGGACATAACCCTGACTGAGATCAATGACAAGATTCTCATGTGCTTCCCCAGATCATGGGATTCCAGGATCTGGCCAATCAAAGAGGCCAGATGTCTGAATGAGATCACTACTAAGTCTCTATTAGGAAAGCTCAAATCTTATGAGCAGCTGATGAAGACCAGAGAAGCTGCTGAGCAGAAAACCTCCACACTAGGGAGAAAAGAGCCAAGCATTGCCTTCAAAGCAGTTGAAGGATCAGGAGCTCCACCTGCTAATGATGAGCTTATAGCTCTTCTCGCAAGAATATTCTACAAGATAGCAAGAAAGGATTTCAGAAGAAAATCATCCAGACAGGATGACAAACTAAGGTATGACAAAACACCTACTAAAGAGATTGTGTGTTTTGGATACAGGAAACCTGGGCATATCATTTCAAAGTGTCCTGAGAATAAGAATAAGGAAAAAAAGAAAAGAAAAGGAATCCAGAAGGCATTACAGCAAGCCCTCCTCTAGCAAGTGATCCATTGGATGGCAAGTGTACCAGTCGCACAAGTAATATAAAATGGGTGAATTTCCCTAAGTATTGATCTCTTCAAGGAACACAGTAAGGTGGAGTTAATTTCGAGGAGGAGTTGAGATTGAAGTCCTTTGGTCAGATTTAACTAAGTGGGTTTTGATGGTTGTGGAAACAGAAAGTAAAACACTAACAACAACTCCTATGCAACACCACTATACGATGCTTCGCCAGGCGGGATGGAAGACTTCACGGGCCATTATTCACCGAATCGCTAGGCGAATGGATGAGTAGGCTGGTAGATGACGTGGTTAGAACGGAAGAGTGAGTGTCGAGAGCACCACTTCGCGACGCACGCATCTAGCAATTACTAGAGCGACAAATCCGGATGTGGTGGCGGAAGGAAATAAAGGCGCACCTCAAGCAAAGAATGAAAATATAAAATCACATAGACATGATTGTATACAAACGTTTTACCAAATAAGCACACTTCATCAAATACAAGAGATTAAACTACACCATCAATAACCAAACAAGAAAAGAGTGTGCGAGATCGACCGAATCCGAAGTCTTGCGGAGGATTCACGGAAGGAATCGCCGGGTTTTCAATCTATGTCATAGCGCGGTCCTCTGCGGCGACCGGGGTAGAGGAGGCTGTCACTAACACCCAATGGGCCCGTCTTCTTCATATCACGATCCAGTGGAGGATGGCACAAACCTTTCCTAGCTTGATGGAGAAAGCTAGATCTAACTCTTCTTGAAGCTCAAGGATGAAGGAGGAGGCCGAGAGGAAGCTCGGGCTTGAATATGGCGTTGAAATCTTGCTAAGAGCACCTCCCTGAGATGGAAGATGAAGGGAAATGGTGGAACCCTTCCTCGGAGGCGGAAAATGGTGGTGGAGAAAATATGTCCTTCAATGGAGGAAAATCGGCGCTTTAAATAGCAGCAGGTCAGAAAAATAGGCACGCACGGTTTGGCGCACGACCGTGCGCTAACCGTGCATTATTAACTTCCAGCCCAAGCTTGCGGAAGATGAAGAGTTTACCCGTGTGTTTTACTCACATACGGGCGCTTCCTCCAGTGCATGAAGGAAATCGCACGGGTAAACACAGAGCGCAGGAAAACAAGGTACTACAAGGGAACCGTGCATTTTACTCGCGCACTGGCATTTTCGCCCATGCGTGAACAAACCACACGATTAACCATAGAATGGAGCCAACAAGAAAGCTACAGGAAAACCGTGCGTTTCCATCGCGCACGGTTACGATGAAAAAGTGCGTTGACCGTGCATGAAGATCGTCGGGCTCAGCTCGGTGAAATTCATCGAGGTTCACTCGACGTTTCTCCTGCACAAGCAAAATACCTGATCATAAAGAACCGTGTGCTAATAAAACGAACAACCGTGCTTTTTCCTCAAACCTGCATTCCAGCCTTAGGGAAAACGAACCACCCGCATACAAACAAATATAACCAAAGAAAACCCTCCAGCAATGCAGAAATGCAACTAAAGCAATTGGAAAGAGCACCTGGGGAGCACAATTTGCTTACCCCCAACAACAAAATGCGCAATTGCACACTCATGGGCCAAAAATGTGCACTTAGCGTGAAAAGTTGTATAAATAAAATATCAACAAAAATATACTAAAAGTGAAGTACAAGTGCATGAAAACTAACCCAGATGAGTCTGAAAATCACTATGTAAATCAGACTCATCACACCCCCAGACTTACCTGTTTGCACGTCCCGAGTGAACAAAATCTATGCAGATAAGGAAAATAAACTAGCTAACATAGAAATTGAGATACGGAGTACCATGCGAAGTCGCATGCTCGTGGGCATAAAAATATAATAGAGGAAATTTCTAGGTATTCAAAAAAGTTTATACTTTTCACAATGCATATCAAAATTTTATTACTACTCAAAAATGGAATCACGGAGAATCTTCCGATCACGTGTAGTAAGAAAGTAAGCAGGCCACTAATGTGAGCTTTGCCAAAGACCTAGGTTCAGAATCACCTCCAATGGAACCCACCAATGTTGGGGACCATACGCTTGCTCGTTCACACTCTCTCCACGGTGCTAGTTCGACTCAAGCGCGAATCCGTAGGACTTTAGGAGAATTATGGGGCTTGGGTTTCGGTGAGGTAAACAAAGATAAATAAGAAGGCTACGCACCTAACCCAAATGAGCTAGCATAAAAAGTATTCTACCGCTAACCACAATACATGTGGGTACACCACACTCCCAGACTTAATTTTTCAAATATGGGTGTGCGCACCGCCTACTCCAAAAATAATCTCCTCTCAAATAGAATTTTCAATTATACTTTTTCTTTTTTACTTTCATTTTCACATATATTTTTTTCCAATCATTTTCTTTTCTTTAAACAGTTTCAGCAAATAGAAGCTTTGGAGCACATCCACATATTCACATGTAATATCACCACATCAACACAACCAACATAAAAAATGTAAAACACTAAAGCTTAACTTGGGTGTGCGACTAGGATCGGCTATGAGGCTTTGGTGAAATAATTATGGAGCTTAATCAAAAGAAGGGTAGGCACAATGGGGCTTAGCGAGGATAAGACGTTAGGAATGTTACAAAGCTCAACCAGGCCAAAATGATGGCCTACATCACACTCACACTTGACTAACCATGCACCTATGCTTTAAGAGTAGGTTTGGGCAAGTTCTTAGCCACCGAGAAAGATGATCCTTCCTCCCGACTCGAGCAAAATGAGTCTAGTGATGGCTACACACATCCCTATAATATCGTTCGATTCACACCGGATTCACCAATTTTTGAGTAGAATAAAATGCATTTACACAATTAGAAAAATATAAAACTATAAGCATACAAAAAAATTAAATCTACTCCAATTTCTACACGAGATGAGAGCACTCGACTAGGAGCACGGCAGGGTCAACATTTTACTCCATCTCACAATCCTATGCTAACACAAACATTTTCCCAAATCATACAAAAGAAATGAGTTTAACTCGCAACACGCTAACATCTAAGCACGCGCACATGTAGGTGTGGTTATGTGTGATGCAATGAACTTAATCAAAATATAAATAATAAAAGCTTCTAGTATGCACATGAAATGTGCGCGTACAAAAGGTAACACATACTAACTCTCCCCCGGACATAAACTAAACTTCACAGCATATGATATAGAAATTTAAATCAAATAGAGACAAGGGAAGAGGTTACCCAATGCTCAGCTATCGAGCATACCAGAAGACACGTGAAAACACAGAAGCAGTTCCGGCATACGAAGAATCACAACCCCGCTAATACGAATATACCATGAATACCTGCAGGGGTGAGCTCCGTAAATATAAAAGAAAAATATACGAAATACAAAGAAATAATAAACTAAGATAGACATGAAAAATAAAAATGCAGAAAATGTAAGATAACTGCTGGGGTTATTGTCATCCCAGTACGACTTATTTGGCTATGGTAAAGGTTCTAGCTAATGGGCCTATGAAATAAAAAATGCACAGGTAACTATTCCATTATCCATTGCGGTAACGGGTACCTATATGGAGATAAAACAATTACTCCTCTACCTAAATAATAATACCTGCCCAACACAGATAGAGGAAATAGAAAATAAGAAGAGGAGTGATGGTCCTCGCTCATCTTACCACAAAATAAATCCTTGCCTAGCATGGCGTTGTCAACCATAGATGTGTAGGGAGCGACGGCAACGACATGAACACTGGGCTCATCATCAACCCAGCGTGCACGTGGAGACTCAGTATACATAGGCTCAGATAAAGAAGGGGGATCAAGTAATAAAAGAGAAGAAGAACTAAAATAATCCAAAATAGGGGGAGTGGTCCCGGTCTCACTCCCATCAAGATCCAAGCAGCGGTCATCGTCGGTATCATGCAAATCGTATCGTGGGGAATCCGAGATCTCGAGGTCCACGGTGGTAAGGGGGACAGCCTCATCCAATAAAGAGGTGCAAACCTCCGCATCAAAAAGGGAACATTCCTCATCCCACCGAGGTACGTAAAAGTGTTCCGAAGATCCACCTTCTCCATGGGAGATAGTAGAGTCATCATCCCACTTCTACGAAACCTCAGGCACCGAATCATCCAAAAATATGGCATCATCAACCGACTCACAAGAAAAAGGAGTAGCAAACTCAGGCAAAAATTGCGGAGGGGCGAAACTGCTCTCAAAATCAGGCATAGAATGAGCAGGTCCCATCACAAAATCAGTCATAGACGCCATCTCGTCGACAAGAATAATCTATGCGTCCTATACAGGAGCAATCATGAATTCTTGATCCTCTTTTTGTTGGCTACCACAAGAGTGATCGTCATCACTCGAGGGAAGCTTGTAAAAAGGGACCGAGGGACCCATGAAGGATCTGTATGCAGCGAGAGATTCTTCAGTAATCTAAATGGGTAAAGAGTGAGCAAGGTTCGCGATGTCAGTGTATGGGCCAGGCAACACCCTGGTAGGCCTGTCAACAACAGTCTTCCGTGAACTGGAGGCTGTTGCGCGCACGCCCTCAGAGGGAGAAAGCTCGCACAAGCGAGGGAAATCATTCACCATATGGCCTACATCTTGATATAGCAAACATCGAATACAATGCTCGGCATTCATAACAACCATGGTGTCGATGTATCGGTACAAAATATCAAGTAGACGGCACTTGGCTATGGAATACATCACGCACAAAAATATATACCAAAAAGGATGCTACACAACTAGAATGAAAATAGCACGGATCTGGTATCCAAACCAAAAAGCAGAAAAGGGGAAAAGGAAATTAGCAAAATAAAAATTTTAACAACAAAAGAAAAGAAAACAATGAAATATACAAATGGAAAAGGGATTCGATCTACTATATCCCTCTCCAAATACTCAGACGACTGTGTTCCCCGGCAACGGCGCCAAAAACTTGATTCATTGGACGGCAAGTGTACCGGTCGCACAAGTAATATAAAATGGGTGAATTTCCCCAAGTATCGATCTCTTCAAGGAACACAGTAAGGTGGAGTTAATTTCGAGGAGGACTGGAGATTGAAGTCCTTAGATCGTAGTTAACTAAGGGAGTTTTGATGGTTGCGGAAACAGAAAGTAAAACACTAACAGCTACTCCTATGCAACGCCGCTATACGATGCTTCGCCAGGCGGGATGGAAGAGTACATGGGCCGCTATGCACTGAATTGCTATGCGGATGGACGAGTATCCTTGCGGATGTGGTGGTTAGAACAGCGGAATGAGGGTCAAGAGAACCTCTTCACTACGCGCGCCTCTAGCAATTGCTAGAGCGACAAATCCGGATGTGGTTGCGGAAGGAAATAAAAGTGCACCTCAAACAAAGAATGAAAATATAAAATCACATAGACATGATTGTATACAAACATTTTACCAAATAAGCAAACTTCATCAAATACAAGAGATTAAACTACACCATCAACAACCAAACAAGAAACGATTGTGTGAGATCGACCGAATCCTAAGTCTTGTGGAGGATTCACGGAAGGAATCGCTTGGTTTTTAATGCGCATCCTAGCTCCGTCCTCCGCTACGTCCGGGGTAGAGGAGGCTGTCACTAACTCCCAATGGGCCCGTCTTCTTCGTGTTACGATCTGGTGGAGGATGGCACAAACTTCTACTAGCTTGATGGAGAAAGCTAGATCTAACACTTCTTGAAGCTCAATGATGAAGGAGGAGGCTGAGAGGAAGCTCGGGCTTGACTATGGCATTGAAAGCTTGCCCGGAGCACCTCCATAAGGTGGAAGATGAAGAGAAATGGTGTAACCCTTCCTCAGACGCAAAAAACGGCGGGGGAGAAAATCTGTCCTTCAATGGTGGAAAATCTGCGCTTTAAATATAAGCAGGTCAGAAAAATAGGCATATACGGTTTGGCGCACGACCGCGCGCTAACCGTGCATTATTAACTTCCAGCCCAAGCTTGCGGAAGATGAAGCGTTGACCCGTGCGTTTTACTCATGCATGGGCGCTTCCGCCAATGCGTGAAGGAAATCGCACGAGTAAATACAGAGCGCAGGAAAACAAGATACTACATAGGAACAGTATGTTTTACTCGCGCACGGGCGCTGCAGCCCTCGCATGAACAAATCGCACGATTAACCACATAATGGAGCCAACAAGAAAGCTACAGGAAAACCGTGCGTTTCCTTCGCGCACAGTTATGATGAAACTGTGCGTTGACAGTGCGTGAAGATCGTCATGCTCAGCTCGACGAAATTTGTCGAGCTTCACTCAATGTTTCTCCTGCACAAACAAAACGCACGATCATAAAGAACCATGTGCTAAGAAAATGCACGACCGTTCGTTTTCCACAAACCTGCATTCCAGCCTTGTGGAAAATGCACCACCTGCATACAAATAAATATAAACAAAGAGAACCCTCCAGCAATGCAGAACTGAAACAAAAGCAACTAGAAAGAGCCCCTGGGGAGCACCATGTGCTTACCCCCAACAATAGAATGCGCAATTGCACACCCATGGGACAAAAAAGTGCACTTAGCGTGAAAAGCTGTATAAATGAAATATCCACAAAAATATACTAAAAGGGAAGTGCAAGTGCGTGAAAACTATCCCAGATGAGTCCGAAAATCACTATATAAATCGAACTCATCAGCAAGTACAAAAGAAAGGACAAGGGCTTTGTTGCTGAAACCTGGAGTGATTCAGAAAAAGAATCCTCATCTTCCAGCTCAAGTGAAGAAGAAGAGGAATCAAAAGAAAGAGAAGTTTGTTTCATGGCTATCAATGCATCAGGCAGCCTTGTTGAAGTTGAGCAATCTGAAAAAGAATCAGAATCTGAAGAGGATTAGGTAATCTCTTCATTTGATTTTAATTCAGATTGCTTTAGAACTGAATTCAAACTGTTATATAATGATTTGATTAATTCTGAGAAGGAAATTAAAATACTCAGAGATAAGATAACTGAACAAGACAATCTTCTTTCTGAAAACATCAAATTAAAGGATGAACTAACTATTGCAACTAAACAAATCATGTCACTAAAATCAGAATTAGCTGAGGTAAGGCAACTTGAAGAATCCCTAAATGGGAGAAGCATCAGTCTGATGGACAACACAAGCACAATAAATGCCAAACAAAATGGCAAGCTAGGCTTAGTTGCTTCATCAAGCCAACCTCATCTCATTCAGAAAAACATTCTGTCAAACCCTATAAAATTCATAACGGAAAAGGGTAAAGAAAAGCTAAATGAAGATTATCAACCAATTGAAATCACTCAGAAGACCAAGAAAAAGAGAAAGAAAAATATGAAATCTTATAAAAACTATGTTCAGCAGTTTTCGTCGAACTCAAACCGACAAAATGCTTACAGTTCGTCGAACTCCAATCGACGAACTCTAAACACAGAATTCTCTTATAATTATTCATCGAACTACGATTGACGAAACCAATACAGTTCTTCGAACTGTGATCGATGATATTGGGGCACAGAAAATAAATACCCTCATTCTTTATGCAGAGTTCGACGAACTCATCCATTTTCGTCGAACGCAGATCGACGAACTTATCAAGATTCGTCGATCCCAGTTCAATTTAACAGAAATTAAAATTTTCCTAAAACTTATAATCAACCAAGATCTTTTATTAATAAATTTAATCAGTGGATAATTCCACCAAGAAAATTTCAGCCCCTAGGATATAAAAACCAACCTGAATATTCTTATGTTTATAGTTTTAATTATGAAAAGAAACAAGGACCCAAGGTAACCTGGATCAAGAATATATAATCTGTTTAAATGTAAGTGAAAGACTATCCCACCACAGAGGAATAGTGGTACCTGGATAGTGGATGTTCAAAGCACATGACTGGAAACAAGGACAACCTAATCAACTATAAGTCCAAGCTATGTCCAAAAGTAATATTTGATGACTCCAACTATGGCCAAACTGAAGGCTATGGGAAGGTTAAAATTAGAGCTGTCACTTTTAAGAAGGTAGCATATGTAAGTGGACTGAAGCACAACCTTATATCCATAAGTCAATTATGTGATGAAAGGTTTCAGGTATCATTTAATAAATCCTCCTGGATTATTACTTCAGTAGATAACCAAGTTGTGTTAACTGGAACTAGAGTAGGAAACATTTATGTATTGAACTTTAAGTCTGCTAAGTCAGAAATATGTCTGTTTAATCAAACTTGCAACAACAATGAACTTTGGCATAAGAGATTAGGTCATGTTAATATGAAAAATATTACTAAACTCTCTAGGGACAACCTTGTTAGAGGATTGGCTTCTTTCCCCTACAAGAAGAAAAGCCTTTGCAGGGCTTTTCAATTAGGTAAGCAAACGAAAAACAGTTTTATGTCACTTAATAAGAGTGATTCACCTAGGATTCTGTATTTGCTCCATATGGATCTTTTTGGACCCATTGCTTTACAGAGCATGGGAGGGAAGTGTTATACCTTAGTGATTGTTGATGACTTCTCAAGGTTCACTTGGGTGTTCTTCTTGAGGAACAAGTCTGATAACTTTAAGGTTCTTACAGATTTTCTTAAGAGCATAAGGATTGAGTATTCTACTCCAATTATATTGATCAGAAGTGATCATGGTATTGAGTTTGAGTCTCTTCTATTGCAAGAATTCTGTGAGAAGGAAGGTATCAAGCATTGTTACTCTGCTCCTAGAACTCCTCAACAAAATGGGGTAGCAGAAAGGAAAAATCAAGACCCTGATTGAAGCTACATACACATTACTTGCAGATGCTTACTTGGCACTATCCTTTTGTGCAGAGGCTGAAAGCACAATAAATTATGTACTGAATAGGAGCCTGATACATAAGCTTAAGGGCAAGACTCCCCATGAATTACTTAAAGGGAAGCAACCTAAAGTAGATTACTTTAAAATTTTTTGTTGTTTATGCTACATTCATAACAATGACAAGAAATATCTTAGAAAGTTTGAAGCCAAGGCTGCAATGGGAATTTTTCTAGGATATTCCCAAGTCAGTAAGGAATATAAGGTATATAATAAATCTACCATGAAAATGGAAGAGACTGTACATATATCATTTGATGAAACTAACATGTCTTACAAGGAGAAGAATCCTCTACTAGTGAAACTTTGCAGATACCACACTTATGTGAGAAGTTTGATGAGTTGACCCTCACAAATGAAAATTTTGCACATCCTTCTCCACATATAAATGAAGACAGTGAAGATGAATCCACTGAAGTGGATGTTGACCCAACAATAGCTCCCATAATTCCACAATAGGAATTACTTCCCCAAGCTATTGTTGAACCAACTCCACCTACTGAGTTGTCGTACTTATAGATCATCCTGTATTTCAAGTGATTGGAGACATGTCAGTAGGTGTGCAGACCAGGCATCAACTCAACCAAGACTCGATGCATGCCTACTTTATATCTCAAATTGAGCCCCAATCCATAAAAGATGCTGAGCAAGATCCTTACTGGATTATTGCAATGCAAGAGGAGCTCAACCAGTCTGAGAGATGTAGAGTTTGAGATTTAGTTCCAAGACCCAAAGACCACCCAGTTATTGGAACTAAATGGTTATTCAGAAATAAATTAGATGCCTAAGGTATTATCATCAAGGCAAGGCTAGTTTCTTAAGGATACAGATAAGAGGAAGGCATTGACTATGACCAGACATTTGCACCTATTACAAGGCTGGAAGCAATCAGAATCTTCCTTGCTTATGCTGCCTACAAGAAGTTCAAAGTATATCAAATGGATGTCAAGAGTGCATTCTAAAATGGTGAACTTAAAGAAGAGGTTTATGTGGAGAAACCACCAGGTTTTATTTCTCCAACCCATCCTTCTTATGTTTTTAAATTTCATAAAGCTCTCTATAGTCTAAAGCAAGCAATAAGAGCTTGTTATGAAACCTTAGCTAGCTTTCTTCTAGAGCATAAATTCTCTAGGAGCATAGTAGATAGGATATTGTTCACTAGACATCATAATGATCAAATCTTATTAGTACAAATCTATGTATATGACATTATTTTTGGATCTACGGATTCCAAACTATGCAAGAGGTTCTCTGACCTAATTCATTCCAAGTTTGAAATGAGTAGCATGGTTTAGCTCTCTTACTTCCTTGGCCTCCAAGTGAAGCAACTACCTGATGGCATCTTCATATCCCAGTCCAAGTATGCTAAGGAGCTAATCAAAAAATTTGGGATGTCAGATGCTTCAGTAAAGAAAACATTTATGGCTTCTAATGCTGTGATTGACTCTGATGAGCATGGCAGGCCTGTTGATCCGAAACTATATAGGGGTATTTTTGGGTCCCTGTTATATCCCACAGCAAGTAGGCCAGACATAATGTTTGTTATATGCCTTTGTTTTAGGTTCCAAGTGAACTCTAAAGAATCCAACCTTATTCTTCTAAAAAGAATTTAAAGATAGATTTTGGGTTATCCTAGTTTAGGACTCTGGTATCCAACTGAGTCAGATTTTGAGTTGACTGGATACTCAGATGCTGACTTTACTGGATGTAGAGTGGACAGAAAAAGTACCTCAAGGACATGCCAGTTCCTTGGCGCTAGAGTAATGTCTTGGTTTTGCAAAAAACAGACATCTGTGTCTACTTCAACTGCAGAAGTAGAATAATAGCAGCTGGTAGTTGTTGTTCCTAGATACTGTGGATTCAGAACCAACTCCTAGATTATGGTTTCAACCTAAATAATTCCACCTTACTATGTGATAATAAAAGTGCAATTTCCATTGCACAAAATCCAGTACATCATAGTAGAATTAAGCATATAAAAATAAGGAATCATTTCATTAGATATTGTGTGGACAAAAATAAAATTAAGCTTGTCTATATCTACACTGATTTGCAAAGAGCAGACATTTTCACCAAACCCTTGCATGATAGAAACCACATGTTCTTTATGAATCAGCTAGGAATGATCAATAGAGAGGCTTTAATTTAATTTACGTCTGTGGTCGAAGAATTTTTCAAAGTTCGTCGAATGGAGATCGACGAGCTGAGAAATCTTCTTGAGATTTTTCGTCGACCTGAGATCGACGATATCTCAGTACGAAGTCATTTTCGTCGATCTGAAATCGACGAACTTGCTTCCAAAAATATTTCGACAGCCTAAGATCGACAAACTATTTTCCCTCCTCTTCAAGTTGAGATCGACGAATTTTCAGTATTCGTCCACCTGAGATCGAAGAATTTATATTTTTCACCGGACAGAGACCGACGCTTCACATTCTGAAAACTTTATAACTAGGTTTTCTTCGAGCTCCGTCCCACGCTTTCTGTTCTTTTGTACTTGATCTCTCTTTCTTTTTGCAGGAAACCATGGCGATTTCAACGATCTCTCTGTCCGGGATGAAATATGACACAGGGTTCGATATCGACTTCGAATCCTTCGATCATTCGGACAAGATCTTTAAGGATATTCTGAAACTATTCAAAAATCAACAGTTGAAAAAGTTTATGACAAACAGAATCAAACTACCAACGGCTGAGATTAAAGAATGGGTATATTCTTCAACCGCTTCTGATGCTGAGAAGGTGACTGGAATAATTTCAGGAACTCAGGTCTCTCTAACTCCTGCCGTCTTATCTGAGATTTTCGATTTTCTGAATGGGGAAGAAGACATTGAAATTGATAGCTCTGAATTTAATGAGATGTTGCTAAAAATGGGTCACTCTGAAGGAAAACCAAACAAGTTATTGAAGAATAATTTATCGGCTGAATATAAATTCTTTGCTGATGTAGTGGGCAAAGTCCTGCTGGGCAAGCACACCGCTCACGACTACATCATGAGGCACCAATTTCTGGTTATGATTGCCTTGGTGAATAAGAAATAGGTTAACTGGGGTCAGGTTTTATTTGACTTAATCAGGAAGAAGAACTCTAAGAAAGAAGTTTGTTTTGCAAGGATACTTGGAATTGTTTTGGAAGAGAAGGCAAATGATTTACTCGTTTCTCAAACAGTTTTCATTAATGCTTCTAAAAGGTTAACCTCTACCCTCTTTGGCAGATGGGAGAGGACTATTATCAAGCCATCGAAGGCTTCCTCCTCCTCAAGAGGTTCTGAGAGCACAAGGGATGTTCCAGCCACTCCCCACCCTGTTGAAGAATCCTCCATCCGCCCTCCTCCACCTCCTTCAACAACACTTCTTCCAACAACAACTCTTTCACCTCCTTAATCACCACCTCCTCCATCTCCTCTCCCACCTCATCTTACTGACATACATACTCATACATTCATGTCATCACCAACCTTTGATTTGCTAACCTCCATACCATCTACACCCAATTCACCTCAACATGATATCTCAACTCCTATTCCATCTCCTCCTGCATCAACTTCTCCGGACGGCATCATGAAAGATGTTATTTAATCTGATGTCATTCCTCTATTTCCTCCATCTATATCTACTCAGATCCTACCTGAGTCTATATATTTGGTTATTCCCTTCATCTCCATCCATCCATCTGTATCCACTCAGACTCCTCCTGAGTTTATGGATATGGATTCTCCTTCTATTACCACCCTCCTGGAGCACATCACTCCAGTCATCAGGCAACTCATTGCAGAAGCAATCACACCTCTTGCTGCCTCCATCTCATCTCTTGCTGCCCTCGTTACTGCCTTCTATGCCCCTCCTTCTTCTATCAGGGGCTTGGTTCCAGTTTCCACTGAAACCAGGCAGGGGGAGATGCCCTATGAAGCAGCAGCTCCAGCAGCAGCAGTTCCAAGAATTGAATATGAAGCTCCAGCAGTAGAAACAGTGATTCCAGAAATTATGCCAGAGATCATAAATGTTGGTGATTATGTGATCAATCCCACAGTTGATTTGTTTTATTTATTGAATTCTTTCAATTCAACATTCTTTAATTTTCTTCCATACTTGATCCAAGATCAATCTAAAGCATTGGTTTACTATACTCCTCCCATTAGCCCTGAGGTTGTAAAGCTACTGAAGGTCAGTTTTGCAGTCATTGAGCTAGTCATAAAATCAGATCACAAGGCTATCTCTCCTCCAACTTTCAAATTGGATGACAGTCCTTTACCAAACTTGGATGATATCATGCTTGCAGATATAAAATAAGAAAATCATACTGTTTTTGAAAGTGTTATAGAGCCATAAATTCCAGATCAACCTCAGCCTGAGAAGCAGATCTCTAAAGAAATTCTGAAAGAGATTGATGATCTATATGCCAATCCTCTTGGTTCATCTGATGATGATGATGATGATTCTGATGAATTAAATTCAAAAAAGGCAAAATCTAAGAAGAGGAAATCTCCTGCTAAGGCTGTTCCTTAGCCTAATCCAAATGCAGACACTCCCTATTACATTTTGAACAAAATAACTCCATATAAAGGGATGCCTAACTGGATGTGGTTGTCAAAGAATGAGCAAAAAGCAAGGAAGAAGAGCAGAAGGTACTCTCCTCCTCCTCCTTCTACAAGGAACTGGAGAGGTCCTCCTCCTCCTCCTCCTCCTCCAGTAGTAGGTGCTTCAGGAAATGTATCAAAGAGATCTACCTCATATACCCAAACATACCAAAGGCAAGATAGATCTTCAAGATCCTATTTTCAAGGAAGCAGTTAGCATCAACATCATAAATCTTCAAGAAGAAGTTCTCATGTTCCTCCAAAACCATCAAGTACTTCAAAAGCTCCAGTTGAACCTGAAAAAGAGAATAGTCCTGAAAGGCCTTTGTCTCCTGCTTATGATCCAAAGATGGATCCAAATTCTAGAATGGCCAGATTTAATTAAATAATTGCTCTATCTCAAATTAAAAAAGCAAAGGAAGAAGGTAAAGACTCCTCTCAAATTCTCAACTATGTCATCCTACAGGAAGAAGGAACTTGAGAAGCACCAAGTGGGCAAACTTTTCAATTCTGACATTTATATGAACCTACACCCTAAAGCAGTCGTCCCCAGGGATGTATCTCAGAAAACAATTTGTGACTCAGACATGAAGATGACTCCAAGAGAAGCAGCTGATCCATACAGGAAGATAATTTTTACTAAATCTTCTGCTCCTCCCCAATCTGATTTATAAACTCTTAATTTTGTTTTCTGTTTTGATTTGAACAATATACATGTACCATAGCTATATATATATATCTGCCTATGATTTTCAAAAAATTTCGGATATTTTATTGTTGCGATTTTATGTTTTTTTTTCTTTAGTCTGTTGTAGTGACCTCACCCAAATAGGGGGAGATTGTTGGAACACCTAGTTTGGATTTGGGCTAAGGTTCACTATTAAGACGTTTGACCCACCTTGTATAGACATGGTCAAGTTTGTCAGTCCTAGAGTTTAGGCTAGTCATTAGAATCAATCTTCATGGACCAACCTGCAGTGGACTTCAGGAGACTCATGACTTAAAAGAATTCAGAGTTCAGATTATTAGTTCGAATTTCTTCGAACTCAGCTCGACGATCGTCGATCGTAGATCGATGAACTCAGAGTTCTTTGTTTGAGTTGAGCTCGACGATGTTTGAACTCAGGTTGACGATTTCTTACTCAATGACAGATTCTCTGATCGACGAACTTGGAACTCAGAATTAACAAGATATTTCCAGATTGAGGTTCGTTGAGCTCAGGTCAACGAAGGGGATTTCTCAGCTCGATGAACTTGGAGTCCAGGTCGACGAAATCTGCCCTGAGGTCGACAAAACCTGTTCAGAGCCTAAATGTTAGGTTTTCCTTATCCGTCCCTCTCTTCATTCCATCCTAAGTCAATAATTCTCTGAGTAATTAATGCTTAAATTCTCTGATTATATAGCCGTTGAAGGCAACATTATTTATGGTTTTCATCAGAGTTATTACTTGACTTATTCTCGGGACAGTTGGGGAAATACAATTAAAGTCAGATATTCCAGTCGTTCTCCTTCCCAGATTTCCAGCAGTAATTAATGGACTCATTTTAAATTCTCAGGAAAAATCTAGACAATAAATACAACACACAGAATAGAGGGAGCCAACTAATAAAGAGATACTAAGATTCTGACCTTCACACTGAAAGAAAAATTCTGTTTGCCTTTGCCCATTCAAGAAGACTGAAGAAGAATATCATCTACAAAATCAAGAGTCTGCTTCAACTTCTGATCCAGGAATCTTTAGAGACAATTATTCAACATCTGTCTACAAGTTCCTGGACATCTTCAGGACAAGGCTTGTAACGCCCCTGATTTTCCAGCAATTATTATATCCTCTTATTGATGTCATAATGACGTAAGAGGCATTACGTTAACGTGGTGTTGACGGCGCGTCGTCGTTAGTGTATTTTCGCGTCTGTTCGGTTGAGTCGAGCAAACTCATGAATCTTTGTCGAAAATGGAAAATTTCACGTTAGGAAATTAAATTAATTAATTTTTGGCATGTTAGTCAAGTTTCGTCGCGATCCGAGCAATATTCGAGGCTAGACAAATTTCCGAAGTTTTGTAAAATTTATATTCGCCGTAGACTTGAAAACTTAATATCTCGAGAACAGCATGTCGGACTTTGGTTCCGACTTCGTCGTTGGATTCGTAGCATCAGCATTCACCTACGGTGCGAATTTTGTTTAATTCTGTGCGCATTTGGGCCTCCGTTTTGATATCGTGTTTCCTAATTCAAAAATATATAAATATGAATATTTTAATATTAAAGCACTATTCAAAAAATGTCATTTACTATTCATCTCTATAATTTAATTTTTTTGATATATTTGTAAGAAACACTGTTCATGTAAAAAAGCACTCGAACTCATCTTTTTTTCTCGGGTAAGCATATATGTACTCGACAACTCATTTTTTTCTTCTCGAGAAATCATTTCCTGTTCACGAGTACGGCTTCATCTTCTCGAGTAAAATATTTTTTGTTCTTGAGTGCCTCTTTTCCTCTTCTCGAGTACTCCTAAACCTGTTCTCGAGTAGTCTGCAGCCCTTCTAGAGATTCTCGTTCCAGTCTGCGGTCGGGTGTCATTTGGAGGGTCAAAACCGTGTTGTATTGAAAAAGGGTTAATATGAAATTGGTTCGTCTCGATAAGATCTACAACTTTTATGTTGAGCACTTTTTAATTTGAAGCAATCCTAAATCTCTATTTCCATTTTCCGTGCACCCCTCATAAATAACCCATTTTTTTTCTATTTAGACAAAACTTTATATATATATATATATATATATATATATATATATATATATATTGATACTTAAGGATAAATAGAAAGAAACTTCATCTTCTTCCTGAAGTTTTGACTGAATCAGAGAAGTGAGAGCGAGAGATAGAACGTCCGTTCGTGAATCATCCGTTGGCCGCCGACGGAGCTCCGGTGCTCGAAATTTCCACCCGACCGAGGGACACGGTCAGTTACTCTAATAACTTATATGTATTATTTTTAACTTAATTTCATAAATCGTTTACATGAAGTAAATATGAGGACGAGCTGCCTGAGCGTCTGCAGTTGTCCCCTGCACGGCGTGGCATCACGACGCTTATTTTCTTCACTCTTACGTATTTTTTAATACGGAGAAAATAAGAGTTGTGACAGTTGGTATTAGAGGGAGATTTTGCAAGAGTGTTGGTTGGTTTGGCAAGCATGTCGAACAACCTTCCCTTAAGCAAAACTCTAACCGTATCATTTCATTGCATACACACACTGATATATCATCAGTAGATCTTGATGGAAGCACGACCAATACACTCATAGCATGTGTAACACCCCCTATCCATCACATAGCATGTAACAGTAGCTCCGACCGGGGCCCGATGCCATATACCACGGACAGACAGGGTGGTTACTCAATGGAAACCATCCAACCAATAACAACGTCCTACACAGAGCATTCTAGCGGAAGCAATTAAAATTGTTGCAAAAATAAAGAACCCAACACTAGCATGAATGCCCACTAATAAGCCAAAAGGAAAGAAGTACAAATACACAAGTACTGACATTATGGCCTTACAATTGTTTTCCTCAAATTACATGTTTTTCAAACCTCGGCACGCAGGCCGGCCATACATGAATAAAAGAAAACACTCAAAAATTAGGCATTCAAGGGCCGGCTCAGCAACTTGCGCTTTAGCCCGCTATTTCCACTCGGCTCCGCAGTACCTGCAAGCACAATCCACCACAGCGGTGGCAAACCAAAGCAACGGTCAGCAATGCTGACCAAATTATAACGATCTCGCCCCCAAATCGGGGCAGCGATGCTCCTTCCCTGCACTTTATTAGCATAACCAAGCAGTATACATATACATTGCATCACAGGCGTTGGCATGCCCGACCACACGCCCCGTGCAATCCGGGCACATTCTCGGTGAACCTGTCAATGTCACGTCAATTTAAGCCATAGACACCCCGGTCTCACCACCGCCACTTTGACGGCCAAACTAGGAGCATTTTGTCTTCCCAGCATGGGTCACGTCAATTTAAGCCATAAACCGCCGAAGACCCTCATCTATGCCAACGGCTCACACCGAACGACATAGAACAGGTACGGTTCCGTCTAACCCGTGCTCACATCGCAATGATAATTTAAGCCATATGCGCGGGTCAAACTTATCCCGAGTCCCGTTTCCGTTACACACTTCACATAACCCGGTTATGTTCAAGTTGGCTCCCAGGCCACCAAGTTGGCAGAATCACGCATCTGCCCAGTTTTCCGGGTGCACCTTGGGGTTAATCCCCAAGGCTCCCTGTTGCAATCTACCCCGTAGAAAACCCGAAAACAAACATTCGCACGGAGTCTTCTCCGGCCATTTATGCAATGCAACATCACCGATCCAGACCAACTTGTCCGGGTAGGCTTCATACATCATGCCTATATCCGTTCTTGATTACGGACTCTACATGTACACCACGGGGACTATTCATGTCTACCCGAAGGAATGCCTCAACTCACCGCAAACTCCCGTGAACGGGCTTCCCTATGCAAAAAACGTAGAGCTTCACATGATCAAGTAGAGAACAGTAACCTTAGCATTCTTCCTTGGCGCCATGGAAATGTAAGCGGATGAAAAGCACCGCCCTCTCCTAGCCTCCGTAGATCCAAAGTCGGTTCGCGATTTGGAGCTCTGAAGCTCCATCGGTGACCGGATCTAGACTTCTTCTTCCTTGTTGCTCTCCTCTCACTCTAGAACTTAGACATAGAACCAGCAAACAGAAGATAAGGGTTTTAAAACCCTACACTCGGGTATATCCCAGTAGGAATAGCCTCCAGCCGTCGGATCCCAACATAAAGAAATGTACGGCCACGATCCAGGTCTGACATGGAAAAACTGGGCCGAAACACCGCATGGTTCACAAACTGGAGCAGGACACGTCCGCGACAAACTTAAACTGTGTCGGGACATTTAGTCAAGACCCAGTCAAGACCCCTGTTTCGATACTCTGTGTCGACACTCTATGTCGACACCCTGTGTCGACACAACACAACCTGTGTCGATACTCTATGTCGACACCTAGTGTCGACATAGCACAACCTATGTCGACACTCTGTGTCGACACAGTAGGCCCTGTGTCAAACACGCGACAACTCGCCAAGGGCATGACCTATGACACGACCGTGTCCCAGGCCGTGTGACCCCTACCAAATTCCTAACTTGGCTCAAAATGCCTCTCGTCGCTCTTTTGAGTTTCGGGGCGTTACAACTCTCCCACTCTTAAAAGAATTTAGTCCACGAAATTTTATAAAAGAAAGATAAGCATAAAACATAAACGGTACTTGAGCAAAACAACTCCGGGTACTCCTCAAGCATACTCTGCTCTCGCTCCCATGAGAGCTCCTCCCGACCGCAGTTGTCCCAACGGACCTTGACCATCCTGATCTCTTTTTTGCGTAGCCGCTTGACTTCCGAGTCCTCAATACGTACGAGCTTGACCTTCGTCGTCAACCCATTATCGACCGGCACTTGATCGACTGCGATCACTTGGGTAGGCTCTTGCACCGCCTTCCATAGCACCGATATATGGAATACATCATGTAGACCACTAAGCTCCACTAACAGCTTCAACCGGTACGCTGCTTCACCAATCCGCTCCAAAACTTCAAACGGTTCAAGGTACCTCGGGCTTAGCTTCTTCAAGCGCCGTACCCGCGAGACACCCTTGAACGACTTGATCTTCAAGTACACACAATCGCCAACAGCGAACTTCACGTTCCTGTGCTTGGCATTATAGTACTTAGCCTGGCGGTCCTAAGCGATTAGCAACCTCTCCCGAATGTTTCTCACCAAAGAAGTAGCATCCTCCACCTCTAGTCGCTTGTACAACTTTGAATCGCCCGTTTCCAACTAAGACAACGACATGCGACATCTTCTACCATAAAGGGCCTCGATGGGCGCCATTTGTTTGCTTGCCTGGTAGCTATTGTTGTACGCGAACTCCACCAAGTACAAGTAGTCCTCCCACTGCTATCCAAAATCCAGGACGCACATGTGAAGCATGTCTTCCATTGTCTTATTAACTCTCTCGGTCTGCCCATCTGTTTGTGGATGAAAGGCTGTGCTAAAACTCCGCTTTGTTCCCAACATTTGTTGCACCAGCCTCTAATCATTGGACGTGAACCGCCCATCTCGGTCACTCACGATGCTGCGGGGTACACAATGAAGCCGCACAATATTATCTACATACAACTTTGTCAATTTCTCAACTGGATCATCCTTCCTATGCGGAATGAAATGCGACACCTTTGCTAGACGATCTACGACCACCCAAATAGTGTCGTTCCCCTTTTGCGACCTTGGCAACCCGTGCACAAAGTCCATGGTAATGTCGTCGAACTTCAACTCCGGAATAGGCAAGCATTACAAGAATCCTCCTGGCTTTTGGCATTCCGCCTTCACCAAGGCGCAGGTTTGACACTTCGCCACGTAGAGCGCCACATCCTTTTTCAGTCCTGGCCACCAGAACAATTTCTTAACATCGCGGTACATCTTCGTGCTCCTCGGGTGAATTGAGTACTTGGTAAGATGCGCCTTATACAACAATTCCACCCGCAAATTGCCCATACTTGGGACGCATATACGACCGTCTTTCCAAAGTAATCCATCCGGCACAATGAATTGGTAATTTGACCCATCCAGAGCCTCTATCATGAGTTGCTTTATGTGGACATCCATATCCAACGCCTGCCGAATACGATCAGCCAGGTCATATTGGACTTCAGTCCAATTCAATACTACTTCAACACTTGATTGCTTATCAACGCAAAAGATCTCCAACGCCTCCAACTCCCAAACCAACAGCTCGTCATGGACCAACAACCAATTGGCTTGTGCTGGGGCCCGACGACTCAACGCGTCCGCCACCGCATTGCCCTTACCAGGCATGTAATGGATCTTGAATGTATAGTCCCCCAGGAACTACATCCATCTACGCTGCCGCATGTTCAGATCTTTCTGATCAATCAAATACTTCAGGCTCTTATGGTCGGTATAGATATCGACCCTTACCCCATACAAGTAGTGCCTCCACAGTTTCAAGTCAAAAATCACGGCCGCTAACTCCAAGTCATGGACCGGATAATTCCTCTCGTGCACTTTCAGTTGTCTCAAGCCATACGCTCTAACACTTCCATGTTGTAGTGGCATGCAACCCAAACCACTGCCGGAAGCATTGCTATAAATCTCATAACCTTCGGTCCCACACGGCGAAGTCAACACAAGCGCCGTGGTCAACCGACATTTCAACTCCTCAAAAGCTCACACGGACTCCGGCGTCCAAACGAACCTTTGCTCCTTCCTCGTCAAAGTAGTGAGAGGTAACGCTATCCGCGAGAAGTTCTCTACGAAGTGCCTATAATAGCCGGCAAGCCCCAGAAAGCATCGGACTTCTGCTACCGTAGAAACCTCAGGCCACTCTCGTATCGCAACAATCTTCGCCGGATCCACTGCAATACCTTCCCCACTCACTATATGACCGAGGAACGCCACTGAGGACAACCAAAACTCGCACTTCGAGAACTTGGCGTACAATTGATTCCTCCTTAGCATCTCCAAAACCAAATGAAGATGCCTGAAGTGATCTTCCTCACTCTACGAGTCCACCAAAATATCGTCGATGAAGACGATCAAAAAATGGTCCAAGTACTCCCTGAAGGTCCTGTTCATCAAATCCATGAACACTGACGGCGCATTCGTCAGCCCAAACGGCATGACCGTAAACTCGTAATGCCCGTATCTTATACTGAACGCTGTCTTAGGGATATCACTCTCCCTTATCCTCAACTGATAGTAACCAGACTTGAGAGCCAACTTAGAGTACACGGTCGACCCGACCAACTGATCAAAAAGATCATCGATCCTTGGGATTGGGTACTTGTTCTTTTCCGTTAACTTGTTTAACTCTCGATAATCAATACAAAGTCTCAATCTCCCGTCCTTCTTCTTTACAAAGAGGACCGGTGCGCTCCAAGGAGAAGAACTTGGACGCACAAACCCTTTATCCAACAACTCTTGAAGTTGCACCGTCAGCTCCGCCATTTCCTTATGCGCTAGCCGATACGGAGATCGTGACACAGGATTCGCACCTGGCACTAGCTCAATCATGAAATCTATCTCCCGTTGAGGCGGGGCTCTAGGGATATAGGCGGGGAACACATCAAGGTACTCAGCAACCACTGAAATACTATCCAACATAGGCTTTGTCTTTGCAACCTATATTAGTGTAAAGAACAGCTCTGCACCAGCACGAACCACCTTCACCACCTGAGGAGCAGACATCAACGTCTTGCTCAACCCTTTCAAGCCCGTAAAAGTCGTCTCATGACTTGCTCCCACTTGACTTCCTTGAGACCGCAATCAATATAGCCTTGCTGATATGAGAGCCAGTCCATGCCAAATATAACGTCGAACTCTACCAGTGGTAGAAACGATGCTTGCAGATAGAACTCTTGATTACCAATGTGAATCTTAACACTGCAGATTTTATCTGCGTGCATCGAACACCCTTTCGGTAACAACACATCCAACTTGTCCTTTTCCATCGAAAAAGGTACTCCGATGCGTGATATGAATCCTTCGGACAAGAAGGAGTGTGAAGCTCCCGTATCAAAGAGTGTTATTGCCGGAAACTCACAAATCAAAACAAATCCTAAACAAACAGTGGTAAGGTAACATACACATAACAAGTATTTAAAGAAATTTAACTTGCTACAAATTAAACCATACTTGTCACCACGTCTGCTTGTTTGATGGCCTCTTGTTGGCCAAGATTATAAACCCTTGGTTGAGCCGGAGCATAATGGGACACGGTTGACTCCACCGCCTTGCCCTTCTTTTCATAAGTTGCTCCCGCTTCCTCTCGGACTTTGTACGTCCGCTCCAACAGTCATGGGCAAAGTGCCCCGGCTTCCCACAAGTAAAACATGCACCCGGGGTCCGACCCGTGGTCTCCCCAGAAGCATCGGAAGAAGGAGCTGGACCCGAAATCCTAGCCTTCTTAAAGAACTTACGGTACACAGACTTTGAGTTAGCCGACACCTTGAACTCAGACTCCTTATCACCTAAGCTCTTCTTCGCTTGAACATTCTTCATGTCATTCTCCAAGGACCGGGCCGTGTTGACCAAGGCCAAGAAACACTGCATCATCGGCCCCGAGAGTAGTAGCCTCAAGTCATCTCTTAGACCTTCGTAGAAACGGTTGGTCTTACGCCCCTCATCCGCGATGGTGGAGCTAGCATACCGACTCAACCGAGTAAACTCGTGGAGATACTCATCCACGCTACCCTCTCCTTGTACGAACCTCTGGAACTCATTCTCCAAAGCTATACTCTGAGTCAAAGGGAGGTACCTAGCCAAGAACATTCTCGAGAACTCCTCCATCGAGACGTCTGTAAGTTACCTTCCTCTCAGTAGATGCATCTCCAAACCCTCGCACCATAGCCTAGCGTCTCCATTCAACAGGAACGTAGCTATAGTGGTCATTTGCCACTCCTCCATCTCCGTCGCTGTCAAGACTCTCTTCACACGGGACAGCCAGTCTTCAGCTTGAGATGGGTTTCCCAACCCTGAGAATACTGGAGGATTAAAGCTCATGACATGTTTGAGCTGTCTCCCGGTTGCCCTCCTTGGCACCAACGGCTCCACTACTACCTGCTCCACTCTTCTCGGCTCAACATCTAGAAGAGGTAGCTGCCCCATCGTAGGAGAGGGCTGATGCATTTGCCTTGCAGGCTGCACATTGATCATGGCAAACACTGCTTCAGCAACCAATCGTATGGTCTCAGCCGATGGAGGTGTTGTAGAAGCATCATTTGGTGCACTACTAGCCTCAGAAACTCGGTATTTCGACGGCCCAGCATCGCTTCTGGTCACCTATAGTGGTACAAAATACCGTTAAGAGACCAAACAAAATTGCAAAACACAATTATAGGAACACGCAGGTTCCTCAAACACGTGTATTTTTAATTTCTAAGTGGACATTCAAGGGTTCTTTCACTGTTATAACGATGACGCACACACATGTGCTCACCACCCCTTAAAAGAATTCGCCCATGAATTCAGTTTAAGCCTGACCGAAGCCAGTAGCCTGATATCAAATTGTAACACCACCTATCCGTCACATAGCATATAACAGTAGGTCCGGCCAGGGACCGACGCCATATACCACGGACAGACCGGGTGGTTACTCAATGGAAACCATCCAACCAATACAACGTCCTACACAGAGCATTCTAGCGGAAGCAATTAAAATTGTTGTATAAATAAAGAACCCAACACTAGCATGAATGTCCACTAATAAGCCAAAAGGAAAGAAGTACAAATACAGAAGTACTGGCCTTATGGCCTTACAATTGTTTTCCTCAAATTACATGTTTTTCAAACCTCGGCACGCAAGCCGACCATACATGAATAAAAGAAAACACTCAAAAATTAGGCCTTCAAAGGCCGGCTCAGCAACTTGGGCTTTAGCCCGCTATTTACCGATCAGCTCTGCATCACTTGCAAGCATAATCCACCACAGCGGTGGCAAACCAAAGTAACGGTCAGCAATGCTGACCAAATTATAACGATCTCGCCCCCAAATCGGGGCGGCGATGCTCCTTCCCTGCGCTTTATTAGCATAACCAAGCAGTATACATATACATTACATCACAGGCGTTGGCACGCCCGGCCACACGCCACGTGCACTCAGGGTACATTCTCGGTGAACCGGTCAATGTCACGTCAATTTAAGCTATAGACACCCCGGTCTCACCACCACCACTTTGACGGCCAAACTATGATCATTTTGTCTTTCCGGCATGGGTCACGTCAATTTAAGCCATAGACCGCCGAACACCCTCATCTATGCCAACAGCTCACACCTAACGACATAGAACGAGTACAGTTCTGTCTAACCCGTGCTCACATCGCAACGACAATTTAAGCCATATGCGCGGGTCAAACTTATCCCGAGTCCCGTTTCCGTTACACACTTCACATAACCCGGTTATGTTCAAGTTGGCTCCCAGGCCACCAACTTGGTAGAATCACGCATCTACCCCGTTTTCCAGGTGCACCTTGGGGTTAATCCCCAAGGCTCCCTGTTGCAATCTACCCCGTAGAAAACCCAAAAACAAACATTCGCACGGAGTCTTCTCCGGCCACTTATGCAATGCAACATCACCGATGCAGACCAACTTGTCCGGGTAGGCTACACACATCATGCCTATATCCGTTCTTGATTACGGACTCTACATGTACACAATGGGTACTATTCATGTCTACCCGAAGGAATGCCTCAACTCACCATAAACTCGCATGAGCGGGCTTTCTTATGCAAAAGAAGTAGAGCTTCACATGCTCAAGTAGAGAACAGTTACCCTAGCATTCTTCCTTGGCGCCATGGAAATGTTAGCGGGTGAAAAGCAGCGCCCTCTCCTAGCCTCTATAGATCCAAAGTCGGTTCGCGATTTGGAGCTCCGAAGCTCCGCCAATGATCGGATCTAGACTTCTTCTTCCTCGTTGCTCTCCTCTCTCTCTAGAACTTAGACAGAGAACCAGCGAACAGAAGATAAGGGTTTTGAAACCCTACACTTGGGTATATCCCGATAGGAATAGCCTCCAGCCGTCGGATCCCAACATAAAGAAATGTACGGCCATGATCCAGGTCTGACATGGAAAAACTGGGCCAAAACACCGCACGGTTCACAAACCGGAGCACGACACGTCCGCGATAAACTTAAACTGTGTCGGGACATTTAGTCAAGACCCTGTCAAGACCCCTGTGTTGACACTCTGTGTCGACATTCTGTGTCGACACCCGATGTCGACACTCTGTGTCGACCCCCTGTGTCGACACCCTGTGTCGACACAGCACAACCTGTGTCGACACAGCACAACCTGTGTCGACACAGCACAACCTGTGTCGACACCCTGTGTCGACGCAACACAACCTGTGTCGACACTCTGTGTCGACGCAACACAACCTGTGTCGACACTCTGTGTCGACGCAGCACAACCTGTGTCGACACTCTGTATCGACACAGCAGGCCCTATGTCAAACACGCCACAACTCGCCATGGACACGACCTATGACACGCCCGTGTCCCAGGCCGTGTGACCCCTGCCAAATTACTAACTTGGCTCAAAACGCCTCCCGTCGCCCTTTTGAGTTTCGGGGCGTTACAACATGATAAGAAGTATACGGGGCATATTATGTAGTATGGGATGCATAATATGTGTTTGTATATGGATCCACCATAGGTGGAAACATGTGACAGTTATGTAGTATAAGATGCATAACCATCATCACATGGATGCCCATTAGCATGTTTACTTTTCTTCATTACATACAATATTATGTAGTATGGGATGCATAACTTTGTATATATACGCCGCTCATAACATGCATTAAGACCTTTTTAGAATGCATAGCACTGCATGCATTACATACCATTACATGAGCACACGTGCCAAGTTAAAGATCTGCATGATGACATTTGTGCAACCATGATTTGAGATGAAATTTAAACATTCATGCATTAATATTATAGGCACAAGTTAGAGGCATATCATCATTTTATTATTTCCTAGAGCAAGGTAACAACAAGAGCAAGTATCTGTTTGTTTTCGATCTGATCCGAGTTTGTTTGTTCCTGATCTGATCTGAGTCAGGGTATTTGAGTTTTCTAGCTTCGGTGTCTTAAGCTAGGTCTTTGATAAGTCATTTGCTCGTATCTGTAAAATATGACCCCGAAATAGTTTTTCTAAGGGAATATTTTCCCAGTTTGAGATGTCTTAGACAAGGTTTGACTAGGTATCCGTTTGTTCTGTAGAAATGCCGCCTAAACGCATTGCAACGAGGTCAACTCCCCACTCGGAGGGCGAGTCTTCTGGTGCGTAGAGTGAGGCAGTGATCGAAGGACTGTGGCAAAGTAATGAGGCTCTGACAAGGAATATGCTGGACATACAATCTCAGATACAATCGTTGTTGCATGTCATCACTAGGCAGCATAGTAGAGCGTAGGACCCTGCTGTGGGCCAAACTGTTCCAACTCCTCCTACTGCTCTAGTTCCCCCATTCATACTGCCACCTGAGATGAGTTTCATTTCTCACTTCCAATGACTAGGACCTCTTTCGTATGATGGTATAGTAGATTTCATGGAATTGGATGACTGGATCATTGCCATGTAAGAAATGTTTTCTTATTCTGGCATTTCCTCCGATCAGAAGGTGATGATTGCGGCGTATCAGCTCAAGGGTCTTGCAAAGAGTTGGTGGATCAGAGAAAAAGAGAATCTTTCTGAAGGGTGATTGTGGGAATCATTCAAGAGTATGCTACTGAAGAAGTTTTTGTCATCGGTCGAGCATGACCATCTAATGATCCACTTTTTACACTTGAAGCAGACGCAACTCACTATTAGTGAGTACGAGGTCGAGTTTAGCAAGCTCAGTCATTTCACCACAGATCTGGTAGCATCCGAAGAAGGCAGAGTAAAGCATTTCATGGGTGGTCTGAGGTATGACATCCAGCAGTTGGCTAGCACATACAAGTCTGATACCTTTGCAGAAGTAGTCGAAGCTGCCATGAAGGTTGAGGCGATAGAAAATGCGAAGAATAGGGGATTGCATACGAAGAAGGACAAGAGGAAATCTGACGATGTAGGAAGTGTTATGGCATCTGGGCCTGAAGCGAAGAAGGATAGAAGGGAAGCGTATAGCTTCTATGGTTAGCCAGGACACCCTTTTGAGAAGTGCTTTAAGAGACTGGATGCGTCGAAGCTGTCTCAGGTACATGCGATCCAGGATTCTCCAAAGGGAGGCCCGTCGGTACTTATTGCTAGAGGAGTGGGCACGATGTGGCCCGTTGTGACAAGAAGGCTGGAGCTTATTTTCACTGCTGCCAGAAAGGGCACATGACGACTAATTGCCCGCAGAGCCAGCCTGCGCTGCAAGAAGTTCCGTTGCAGACTCTACCGACTCCCCTGCCTCTCGTGGACAAGGGAAAAGGAAAGTTGAATGTGCTGACCAAGGAGGAAACCCAATCTTCGACTCAAGTGATCTCAGGTTAGTCTCTGACTCAGCTAGTAATCTATTTCGGTTGATTTTTAGTTCCCACATTTTAGTTGTGCGCGCTATGTGTTTAGGTGAATTTAAGGTGAAGAATAAGTGGGCGTGCGTTTTGTTCGATTCGGGTGCTACTCACTCCTTTGTGGTGAGGAGTTTTGTAAACCGACATCGCTGGGCTCTCGACCAGATAGACTCCTCCCTAAATGTCGAACTCCCTTCGGGAGAGTTGGTGATATCAAGTCAGAGTATCCAAAAATGCCCCATCTTCCTAGTTGGTTTTGTAGCCTTTGCGGATATAAAGGTGCTAGATTTCGTAGGCTTCGACGTGATTTTGGGCATGGACTGGCTGTCCAGCTATGATGCCGTCATTTAGTTCAAGCAAAAGCGCTGGGATTTTAAAGGTGACAATGGCCAGCCCATGAGTGTGTATGGTTTGCCGCGTCAGGAATCTCCGATTATTTCTTCGGTATGTGCTCAAAAATTTCTAGAATCTGGCTGTGATTCTTTTCTTGTCTCCGTTTCTGTTCTGGGAGCTACACCGGTTTAGCCTCGGGTTGAGGACATTTCTATGGTTCTTGAGTTTCCAGATGTCTTTCTCGTTAGTCTTCCTGGACTTACTCCTGAGAGAGAGGTGGAGTTTGTTATAAAACTTGAGCCAGACACTCGCCCTATTATAAAGGCACTATACTGCATGATGACATGTGAGTTAGAGGAGCTGCGTACTCAACAGGATAAGTTATTACAGTGCGATTTTATTAGACCCAGTTCATCCCCCTGGGGTGCACCAGTGCTCTTCGTGAAGAAAAAGGATGCAACGATGAGGCTATGCATAGAATATCGAGAGATAAACAAGGTGACCATTAAGAATAGATATTTGTTTCCTAGGATCGATGTCTTGTTCGATCAGTTGCGAGGTAGCTCCATGTTCTCGATGATTGACCTCCGTTCAGGTTACCATTAGTTAAGAATCCAGAAGTCAGACATTCCGCAAAATGCTTTTTGTTCTCGATACGGTCACTTTGATTTTCTGGTAATGTCATTTGGATTAATGAACGCATTGTTAGCTTTTATGGACATGATGAACAGGGTGTTCAAGGATTTTTTGGATAAGTTCGTGGTTGTATTCATTGATGATGTCCTGGTATATTCCAAAAATGCAGAAGAGCACGCCTTGAACTTGCGCTTGGTCTTGTCTACTCTTACGGAGCACAGGCTGTATGCGAAGCTTAGTAAGTGTGAGTTCTGGTTATCTTAGGTGTCATTCCTAGGACACATTGTAAGCAAGGATGGTATCTTAGTGGACACTGCAAAGATAGCTACAGTCTTGGATTGGAAGAGATGTACATCGACTAAGGAGAAAAGGAGCTTCTTACGGTTAGCAGGTTACTACATAAGATTTGTGAAAGGATTCCTTGTGCTCTCTGCGTCGTTGACCACGCTTACGCAAAAGAGCGCAGCTATTGTTTGGAGTGATGCATGTGAGGAAGATTTTCAAGAGCTCAATAGGAGATTGTATTTTGCACAAGTTTTTGCATTGCCGGTGGAAGGAGTAGAGTATGCTGTTTATGTGGATGCCTCGCGAGTTGGACTCGTTTCCGTGTTGATATAGGACGGCAAGGTGATTGTGTATGGATCAAGATAATTGAAGGTGCATGAAAAGAATTATCCAACGCACGACCTGGAATTTACTGGCGTCATTTATGCCTTGAAGTTGTGGAGGCATCTTCTATATGGAGTGTCATGCAAAATTTATTCGGACCATAAAAGTTTGAAATATTTCTTCACCCAGAAGGAATTGAATTTATGCAAGTGTAGATGGCTAGAATATGTTGTGGACTACGAAGTCGATATCCTTTATCATCCCGGCAATGCTAATGTAGTGGCGGTTGCGATGAGCCGGAAGCCCGCACATATCTTTAACCTCTCTGTGCAATCCCTTGTTGAAGAGTTTTTGCTCATGGACATTACCGTGGGGAAACGTGCTTCACCGAGTATCTTGGAGGTGGTGGAGCCTTTGTGGATTATTCTCACTAGGCTACATTAGGGAGACGATCCCGATTTACAGCACCTGCGCTGTAGGACTGAGAAAGGGGAATTACCTGACTTTTCAATTGATGACGTTGGTACCCTAAAGTACTGCGATAGATATTGTATTCCAGCTGTTGGGGACATTCGAGCAAGGATATGTAGTGAAGCGCATGGTTCAAGTGTTGCTTATCATCCTGGTTCCACGAAAATGTACAGAGATTTGAAGTAGATTGTTTGATGGTCAGCTATGAAGAATGACATCGCAAGATTTGTATCTGAATGTTATACCTGCCAGCGTATCAAAGCTGATCATAGAAGGTCGAGTGGTAAGTTAATTCCTTTAGACATACCAACTTAGAAATGGGAGAGTTTATCCACGGATTTCATTACTGGTTTGCCGAGATCCCCCCGAGGGCATGATGTAATGTGGGTTATCATGGATAGACTAATCAAGTGTGCCCACTTTGTGCCTTTCAAGATTGATTATCCCATGGAAAAGATAGTTGAGCTTTATCTAGACGAAGTCATCAGGTTGTATGGTGTGCCTACTAGTATCGTGTCAGATAGAGATTCCAGGTTCATGTCTAGTTTCTGGTAAATCTTGCAAGGAGCTCTAGGTACTGACCTTAGGTATTCTACCGCCTATCATCCTCAGACAAATGGTCAGACGGAGAGAATGAATCAGATCTTGGAGGATATGATTAGATGCTTCATTCTGGACTATTGTGGGGCTTGGGATAAACACCTCAGACTGATGGAGTTCGCGTATAATAACAATTATCTCACTACTAGAAAACAGACTTTTGGCCAGGGCAAATTTCCCTGGCAAAAAGTCCAAAACCGTGGCTAAAAAGTTTTAGCCATGGTCTAGCCACGGTTTTCCCCCGTGGCTATAGTCGGCGTAGCTAAAACGTTTAAGCCACGAATTGGACGTAGCAAATAGTATTAGCCATGGGGAAAAACTGCCGTGGCAAATAAGCCAACTATTAGCCACGGTATGAAACCCTAGCTAAAAGTGAACTCATCATTTTTTAAAAAAACTATTGGCCACAGTTACAAGCCGTGGCAAATACTAATTTATGTTTATTTAAAAAAACACATTCAAAAAACGCATTTACTAGGCTACTAGTCCTCAATTATAAGAACAAAGCACAGCACTGCTAACACCGTCAATTATTAATTAGTCCGTAATTATTAAACATTACAATTTATAATACAAATTCTTGATAGACAGTATTCAAAAAACAAAATAGTTATCAATTTATGATGCTAACACTGTCAACATATTAAAAATGGAAATAACTACATAAACATATATAAAAGTGCGCAATTCTCCTAATCTTTCAGGTTCATTGCAATACAGGTTTTAATATATTGTGGAGCCAAATTTTGCTACAATTATTAGTATTACTATTATTAACAAGGTAATTAGAATCTGGAAAATTGAGAAAACAATCAAAAAATGAATCGAGAGTCTTGAAACTGTATGCGAGCAGAACCAAATTGAATCATTATCTGTAAACTGTTTTAGAAAAGGACGGGGAGCGCCCTACTATTAAGGACCCCAGGCGGAGTCCTTCATATCATGCCTTTGATGCAATCTGTCCTTCCTGGCCGCCTCCTGCATCCTAAATTATTCCGATCCAGCAGCACCGGAGCTGCTGCTGCTGCCCTGCTCAATTCCCATGGCGTGGCCAATCATTCCCCGGGCTGTCCCCGATGACGTCCTCGAGCTCGCTGCCGGGGACTCCAGATCTGCAATGTTTTTTTTTCTATTTATTAACCAAATACAATAATACAACACACAGTAAGTATGCTCGTAGAAAATGCAGGAAATTTTCAAAAAACCAAACTATAGCTAAAGTAGGATCAATAAGCATTAATGCTTGTAATCATTTCTATCAAGCATTTATTTACAAAATTAATTTTACAAAAAAACAACAAGAACTCATAGTCTAATTCACCACGAGCCAACTAGAAATCAAATCACTAAGCTAGTACCTAATACAAAAAAAATAAGAATAAAAACTGGTGCAGAATGTTATCACATGGCTATTGATAGTGAAGATGGTGACTAATAAACAACATCTTCGGCAACAGGAGCTACATATTATTATATAAGTTATTTGTGACCATGACCGGATATTGGCAATTCGTCAAGAGAGACATAAATAGGGTCATCTATGCCAGAATAACCCTGGAAGAAGAAGAAAACCCGTACTTTTTGCATTATTTACAAACAACCTAAAAGTGCAAATGTTATGCGAGTGATTTAAATAACTACAATAAAAACATATAATGCCACAGAAGGAGAGAACAATCAAAGCCATCAATTTGACGCCTTCATATTTCTTGCCCGCATTTATTTGCACTTCAAATACACTTCATAATTTTTTAAGAACTTTTTAAAAACTACATGTGATTCACAATTGAGGTTACCAAGTGAAAGTGAAACAATTGATGGTTTCCAAGTTTGTTAGCCAATTGATCCAATACTACATTCTAACAACTTTACATCGCTTGCTTTATTTATAAAGTACATATCACTGATGGCAAAAAACAGAAATGCTGAGAGAAGCTACAATCAGTCACAAAGGAGCCTAGTGAAGATCATCAAAAGTTAGGTCGTTGACAAAAGAATTTATCAACAAAAAAGAACTGATGGGTGGAATGAAGGAAGGAAGAGATGAAGATGGAGAAAAAATCCATAAATGATAAACCGACAACAATGAGGAAAAAGGCAGAAATTAAAAGAGAAATTCGAACCACAATGAAACCAGGGAACATTGATGATCACAAGTTCGCTGAGTGCGATGATCTTTGCATCAAATTGTTTGCCAAATACACTCAGCAACCGTTAATTTGACACAATCACCCTGATTTCCTTCAAAAGTCGACTCTCATCTTTCTTAGCTCTCACCTTTCTTAGCTAAAGAGAGAAACCTTTGCAAGTGATGAATCACATTGAAACCCTATTATTCTACTAAATATGCAACCCTTACAGCCTACATTCTCCATTAATTAATACATCTCACAGGCATCATCCGCTGAAGAATAGCTGAACATATGAACAAAGTTGATTGATCTAGGTTCCGTTTGGCAAGGTGGTGGTGGTCATAAACATGATGGTTAAATTGTCATTTGTTATACCTAAGGAACTTCATCCACTTTTATGTTCAAGCAGATGATGTTTGTTAAGTGATCCTTAACGAATGATGGTTTAACTCAAGCATTTACGACCACCACCACCACCATGCCAAACAGAGCCCTAATGTAGAATCTCAAAACCTTTTTTAAAAACCAGCAAAGAATTAAGAAAAAAAATTAATCTACCATTAAAATGAAATGTTCCATCAAAACCAAATATTCAACATTGAAAGGCAAAACTATACTAGTAGACAACATCAAACAAAGAGATCAGTCACTAGTCCAGAACATAGTGAAAACTGAGAGCTTGTAACATAATCTCAACAAAAAAACACCGAAGAAATATCTGTTACCTATAAGAACCCCAAATTACTTCACAATTCTGCATTAAAGAAGCGATATATTATATCATAGGATTGATGATAAACAGAGAACTGACCGCCATGATCTTCTTAATCCCCTCTCCTTATGAAAGAGCAACCCTCTGTGAGCCTCGCCTTTCCCCCAGTCGGCTGGCAAAACACGGTTTGGTAATTCCCACAGACAACGACAGTCTGAGAATGGCTGAAACAGTAGTTCTGCAGAAGGAGAAGCAGATGTATTATCTTCCATGGAATCAACGAAAAATAAATCGCAGAGAAGTGGCGAGTTCTACCGGTGAGAATGAAAGTGGAGTCAAAAATAGTAGAATACCCTAGCCATGAAATCCAAAGCTGAGAAAAACGATGAGAATCAGAAGCACAATAGAGATTTGAAGAGACACAATGCGGAGCGACGAGTTCTGCCCTAGGAGAGACAACAGAGCTTTGATGAGCACGATGAAGCACAACAAAATACCCCAGCGGAGTTCTACCGTAGGCGTGTTATGTCAGTGAGATAGAGTTGCATACCTGTAGAGGCAGACGATGAGTAGCGGCGAAGAAGCATGGGGACGATAGTGGGGCGGAGAAGAGGCACGCGATGCAATGCCCTATCAGAGGAAAATAATTTATCGAGGTTGAGGGAAGGGCCGGTATCGGGAGGGAGAAGGTGTTAGGTTATCAGCTATCTATTTTTAACGAAGATTCCTAATGATTCATCCGGTCGTTCATATTAAGAATCATAAATGAATGGCCCTGATTTTTGGGTCAATAATTTTTTGCCACAATATTTATAACCTTGGCTATAAAATAACTATTAGCAACGGTTTTTCAATCGTGGCTAATATCAATGTATTAGCCACGATTTTTAGTCCATGTCCAAAAAAAGTGTAGTCAATACTCACTTTTTTAGTAGTGTCTGGAGAGTTTCCATATGGCGCCCTTTGAAGCTTTATATGGAAGGAGTTATCGAACTCCCCTGTTTTGGGCAGAAGTTGGTGAGAAGCCGTTGCTCAGACTGGAAGCGCTGGAGGATATGAGTACTTCAGTAATGCATATACGTGAAAAGCTGAGGTTGGCTCAGGAGCAATATGAAAAGTATGCTAATCAGCGCAGAGTTGATCTGGAATTTGCAGTTGGGGACTTGGTGTTTCTGAAGGTCCCTCCGATGCCCGGTGTTAAGAGATTTGGAAGGAACCATAAGCTAGATCTCAGGTATGTGGGACCTTTTTATTCTGGAGTGCATTATAGTTTCTACTTATAGACTGGAATTGACTGATTCTTTCCCTGGTGTTCACGACGTGGTTCACGTGAGTCAGTTACGAAAGTGTGTTCGTAGTGATCGGCATGTCCTTGACTCTGTGCCCCAATTGCAGCCTAATCTCTCGTATGTCTAAGAGCTTGTCCGTATTCTGGAGACGCAAGATCGTGTGCTAAGAAAGAAGACAATTCTGATGGTTATTGTTCTCTGGCGCAGTGAGAATGCTAGAGGTGCAACTTGGGAATTGGAATCCGTAATGAGAGAATCTCATCATCAGCTATTCTCCAAGTCTTCCCGGTTAGTATTCTTGTTTAATGAATTCTTCTATAGTGTCTCTCCCTCTACCCTCTTGTTTTGTTCGTGTTCCGAGTTTCGGGACGAAACTTCCTTTTTGGAGCGGTGATTGTAACGCCCCAGAGTTTTCGACAATTATTTAATCCTCTTGTTGACGTCATAATGACGTAAGGGGCGTTACGTTAACGTGGTGTTGACGGCGCGTCACCGTTAGTGCGTTTTCGCGTCTGTTCTGTCGAGTCGGCCAAACTCGTGAATCCTTGTCGAAAACGAAAAATTTCACATTAGGAAATTAAATTAATTAATTTTTGGCATGCTCGTCAAGTTTCGTCGCGATCCGAGCGATATTCGTGTCTCGGCGAATTTCCGAAGTTTTCTAAAATTTATGTTCGTCGTAGACTTGAAAAATTAATATCTCGAGAACGGCATGTCGGATTTTGGTTCCGCCTTTGGGGTTGGATTCGTAACGTCAACATTCGCCTACAGTGCGAATTTCATAGAATTCGGCGCGCGTTTGAGCCTAAGTTTTGATCTCGTGTTTCATTATTCAAAAATATATAAATACGATTATTTTAATATTAAAGCACTATTCAAAAATTTCATTTACTATTCTTCTCTATACTTTACTTTTTTGGATATATTTGTAAGAAACACTGTTCATGTAAAAAAGCACTTGAGAACTCATCTTTTTTTCTCGGGTGACCATATCTGTACTCGACAACTCATATTTCTTCTTCTCGGGAAATCATTTCCTGTTCACGAATACAGCTTCATCTTCTCGAGTAAAATATTTTTTGTTCTCGAGTGCCTGTTTTCCTCTTCTCGAGTACTCCGAAACCTGTTCTCGAGTAGTCTGCAGCCCTTCTCGAGATTTTTGTTCCAGTCTGCATTCGGACATCATTTTGAGGGTCAAAACGGTGTTGTATTGAAAAATTGTTAATATGAAATTTGTTCGCCTCGACGAGATCTATAACGTTTATGTTGAGGACGTTTCGATTTGAAGACATCCTAAATCTCTGTTTTGGTTTTCCACCCACCTGCTCATAAATAACCCGTTTTTTCCTATTTAGACAAAACCTTTTATAAATACATATATATGTATATATTCTGATACTTAAGGATAAATAGAAAGAAACTTCATCTTCTTCCTGAAGTTTTGACCGAATCAGAGAAGCTAGAGCGAGTGATAGAACGTCCATTCGTGAATCTTTTGGTGGCCGCCGACGGAGCTCCGGTGCTCGAAATTTCCACCCGACCGAGGGACACGGTCAATTACTCTAATAACTTATATGTATTGTTTTTTAACTTAATTTCATAAATCGTTTACATGAAGTAAATGTCAGGACGAGCCACCTAAGCGTCTGTAGTTGTCCCCTGCACGGAGTGGCATCACTGTGCGTATTTTCTCTACTCTGACGTATTTTTGAATATGGAGAAAATGCGGGTTGTGACAAGGCTGAAGACCTACATCCTGAGCAAAGCTCCAGTCTTCCTGAACATTTCAACATCTCAGGGCGAGCTTTGACACCAGCAATCCAATGAAGTCTTCTCTGTTGTTTTGAGAAAGAGAAGACAACATCGCCTTCTTAACCTCCTGTATAAAGGGTTTAGTAACTCCCTTCAAAGGTTTTTGTTAGTTTTTGGTCACCTGATCAAAAGACTAAAGGGTTATCAGATCTTGTTGCAAATAGATCTTGTGGTGACAGTACACCTGAGCAAAAACCTGTGGTGGCAGTCACCTGATCAAAAAACTTCTAGTGGATTTCTACCAGGGTGGTAGAAGAGTGGATGTACCCAGATTTGAGGAACCACTATAAATTCTTGTGTTGTCTGTGTGTTAATTCTTCTTTGTTTTACTGTGCTATGGTTGTGTAGTTTAGCTTAGTCTCTTTTTCAATTTATATAACTACTACTATCACTAATTTACTAATAGATTTTAAAAACAGTAAAATGATTTAAATCACTCTATTCACCCCCCCTATAGAGTAAATCAGATCTATCTCATAACTTTCACACGTACGGTCAGTGGACTCCTTAGCGCACGACCGCTGGTCGTGCGCGGTCTGTTCATCAATTACAGAATGGTACAGGAATACTGTGCATGATCATTGGATCTATATCGCACGACCACTGGTTGTGAGCCACTGATCGTGCGCACTATTATCCATTTTTCCAAGTTCTGTCTGGGGTAATCGCACGATCATTGGACATAGTGCGCACGACCTCTGGTCGTGCACCACTGCTCGTGTGCATTTATTCTATTTTTCTGGAGTTCTGTCATTGCAAATCGAACGATCAGGGGATCCAGTGCGCATGACCACTGGTCGTGCACTCTGATTTTCTGCTACAGTATTTATATGTGTGCTCCGTGAATTAGGTCTTTACGCCTTTCATTTTTCCACCCCGCTGCTACGTGCAAAGCGACGTTACTCATCCCCGTAGGTCCTCCACTCATCTCCACCCTTCAGGAAGCTTTCTCCGACGATCTGAAGCCATCTTCAACCCTTCAGAGAGTTTCCGACCACCAATAGTGTGCAACAGAGATCTTCCAGTACAACTCATTTGGGCAAAAGGGAGAAAGGATTGAAGGAAAGGGAAGAAGATGGAGGAAGACAAGTGGATTGACAATCCATTTGCCACCGGATGTAACCACATTCAGAGTCGAGAAGTGGACTGACAACCAACCACTTCGTCCAAGAACCACGGCTAGGATTTCACCCTTTCGGTTTATTCTACCTCTTCTCCATAGTGGATTGTACTCTAAAGCATGTAATGAACCTAAACTTGCTTTTATTTGTCTATGAATGAAGCTTGCTTGGGTTAGTTACATTCTCTTTTGTTAGCTGTGATGCACTCGCCTCCATTCACATCCACTCCACTCGCGCACTAGAACCACTCTAGCAAAGGCTAGTGTTGGTGGTTCAAGAGGTGATTTCGACCCTCACTCTCCACACGTGTGTTCATTCCATCCACTTGCTCTCCTCCCATTCGCCTCACGAAGCACGGCATAGCAGCCTGCACTAGTTCCATCCACCAAGCGAAGTGGTGCTTACGACGCGCATTAGTTCTTTTTTGTTTTGTTAGAATTAGGAATCCACAACCAATATCCTTTGTTGTTTCATTTAACACTTAGTAACGATCTTTCTGCGATGCTATCACAATACCAAACGTGCATTCCCTTGAGATCGACATTCGGGGAAGCTATTCAAAAAATTATTAATTGACGGCAACCGGTGCACTTGCCGACGCATCAAATTTTTGGCGTCGTTGCCTGGGAATGCAGGCGTATTGTTGATTTGTGCTGTGTTATGACAGTTACAATAGAGTTGCTTGTTTCGAATTTATTTTATCACAGTTTATTTTTGCCTTTTATGTCGGTTGGAATTGTTAGATTTTTATTGAGAATCTATGCAAGGTAGTTTAATCCTGGAAATTTGTGATCTCTGCAATGTGGGCAAGTTTTAATATCTGTTGCCGCTGGTGTGGAGATATCTCTCGTGTAAGTGATAGATGTCCTAAGTAGTATGGTATCCAATACACTCATGGATCTACATATGGAGCAACAACCTATCTGGTACTCAATATGTTAGATATATGCCTGTTAGCTACTCATCCGCGCTTCCATTGTCGCACTACTTTCATTCGGCGTCAGTACCATTTGTACAGACAAAGCCGGCTAAGCAATGTTTATTTTGTTGGAGTTGGGATCACTCTTTGAAGGAGTGTGCTTTTTTACTTGGCACGGTTGGAGGAGGATGCTGAACCGGATGTTCGGATTGTCTCCACTGCGACAACTTGCAGCACCCCTTCTGTATCCGGGTACATACTAGTGCTACTTTCAGATTTTGAACGGAGAAATGCTAGTATTTGGGCAGATACAAGTGTTGATATAAAACCTGACACGGATGTTTTTACTCCTGATGTATATATATCATCTTGTATGGAGTCTGTTAGTTGTGAAGAGCCTGTGCTTGTTTTTTTGCTAGCACTGCTTCTCTATCCTCTACCTTGCATAGTATTCTTTCTGTTTTTGACACCGTTTTGGAGGTTTATTCGCATGGAGAAGCTGATGTTTGTAGCATTATGCCAGATCCAGTCTAGGAGGACATCTGCATGGCCGAGGTTGCTGCCTTAGTACCATGTAAGGAAGTCCAATGCACGGATGTGGCAGATGTAGCTCTAGCACATACTTGCACCAGCCTAGACAATTATGTAGATCCACCTACAATTCTACAGATGGGAGATGTTACCAGGATCATCCTCAAGAATCATTTTACTTTTTGTCATTCTTCTAATTTATTTCCTAACCCCGCTCTCGTGTCATTATTCTCTACAGGACCACATCGTGGAACAGGTCGATTAGTGCAAGGGCCTGTAATGTAGCCTAGCATTGATGGAGATCGGGTGCAGGTGGAGTCGGTCTCATCGAGCTTCACAACATTTATTATACCCATGTCTGATGTTCAAGACATGTATAACTACACAAGTATGCGGGTATTCGTTATGTCGCCATTTCTGTACTCGTTACCGAAATGTGAACTTGAACAACTGCCTGAGCACTTCAAATTTCATACGCCCATTAATTAAAAGAGTGCATGGTCCTTGAATATCTCCTGTTGGGAGACAATAAACCCATCAGTTATCTAGATTAGTATTTTATTTAAATGTATGTACTTTCTATATGTGTATTTCTATTTTCTTGTTTTCCGTAGGATCTCTAATTTGCAGGTGCTAGAAATTTTTGAAGTGCAATAAACCTGGCGCTTTCGAACACCCTCGCGGCACGACTGGTATGCTCAGTTTTGAGCATAACCCCTAACTTTTTATATTATTTGGAATGTTTAGTTTTATGAGTTGTCTCATTGAAGTCTGGGGGGGAGAGCTTGCCTGTGGTCACTACACGAGCACACATTTTATAGCATACCAGTTGTTATTTATTTATTTCAAAATCTCTGTAGCACACAATGAATAACCCACTTGAGCGCGATCTTATCCACGCACGCGGCTTGAGTCAATTGCATTGCCTGTGTGTAAACTTTAAAATAGTGGTGATGGCTTAGGATTTTAGGATAGAGTAGTGCGAAATGCGTACAGTGCTCATAATCAAGTACTTATGGTCTGTGTATAAATAGTATAGATTTAATTTTTCTTTATGCTCGTAGATTTATACTTTTACTGCAGATGTAAATATTGTTTATACTACTCAAAAATGTTGAATCTGGTGAAATCGAAATGTAGTGTATGAATGTGTGTAGCCGTCACTAGACTCATTTTGCTCGAGTCGGGAGGAAGGATCATCTTTCTCGGTGGCTAAAAACTTGCCCCATGCTACTCTCGAAGCATTGGTGCATGGTTAGTCAAGCGTGAGCGTGACGTAGGCCATCAATTTGGCCAGTTTGAGCCTTGTTTACCTTATCCTTGCTGGTAACCGTTGCAAGCCACGTTTGTGCCTACCGCTCCTTTGATTCAGCTCCACCTTCATTCACCAAAGCATAAAACCAATACTCCTATCGCAACCAAATCCATGAGCTCCAGTGAATTTAATATTTTGACTAGTTGTGATGTGTGGAATTCAAGTGATGTGGTAGATGAATTCTAGAAAGTTTACATGCTAAAAATTTGGGGATTGCAAAAGAGAAAAAAGAAGAAGAAAAAGATGAGAATTGAAAGAGAAAATCTAAAAAGAATTACAATGTGAAATGGAATCCCCATCTAGTTTATCATGATATTGGTCGGGTTAGGTCGTATACACACCCGATTTTCAAGCAAAGTTTGGGGGTGTGTCACAAGTGCAATTCTGAGGGGCTGTATTGGTTTAGCTTGTTGTTTGCTCGCTTGGGTTGCATGTAGCCTCCATGTTTATCTTTGACTACCAAACCTTAGCCTAAGCCCCATGATTATCATAAGTCCTATGGATTCACACTTGAGATGAGCTAGTACCGTGGAGAGAGTGTGAACGGGTCAGTGTATGGTCCCTGACATTGATGGTTTTCTTTGGAGGTGATCCTAAGCCTCGGTCTTTGGCAATTCTCACCTGAGTGACCTGCCTACTTTTTCGTACATATGACTGAATGATTCTCCAGAATTCCAATTTTGAGTAGATACAATATTTATTTACACTTGTCAAAAAGTATAAATTCTGCAGTATAATTAAAAAGTTTATCTATTCTATTTTCTATGCCCATGATATATTTGATTTCTCTCAATACTTTATGTGGAAATTTCTAAGTCAACTAACTATTTTCTAGTCCATGGAGTGATGATTTGCTCGGGACGAGCAAATGTTTAAGTATGGGGGTGTGATGAGTTCAAGTTATATACATATTTTTGGACTCATTTGGGCTAGTTTTCTCGTTGATGCACTACACTTTAGAGCCATAATTGTTAATATTTGTTATGATCTTCATTCCATATTAAGTGCACTTTTGGCCTGTTTTCAGTGTGATTTCGTAGTTTTTATACTTTTGCCCTACTTGATGTTTTTATGTGTCTGTAGAATGTGGAATGCCCATTTCGGTGGCTCTTCTATTTTTGGTGCAGGTACAAAGGTTGTGTGTGTGTGTTTCGGGATCGTTTCGGAATGTTTTCGCCTAAGGGCCACTGATCGTGCGTTTCTACACACGCACGGTCAGTGGACTCCTTAGCGCACGACTGCTGGTCGTGCGCGGTCTATTCATCGATTCCCAAATGGTACAGGAATACTGCGCACGATCATTAGATCTATAGTGCACGGCCACTGATTATGAGACACTGCTCGTGCGCACTATTCTCCATTTTCCAAGTTCGGTCTGGGGGAATCGTATGATCATTGAACATAGTGCACACGACCTCTTGTCGCGCGCCACTGCTCGTGCGTATTTATTCTATTTTCTGGAGTTTTGCCAATGCTAATCGCACGATCAGGGGATCCAGTGCGCACGACCGCTGGTCGTGCTCCCCTGATCGTGCACTTTGATTTTCTGTTGCACTATTTATACATGTGCTCCATGAATTAGGGCATTACGCCTTTCATTTTTCCGCCCCACTGCTGCGCGCGAAGCGCCGTTTCTCATTCCAGCAGGTCCTCCACTAATCTCCACCCTCCGGGAAGCTTTCTCCGGCGATCTGAAGCCATCTTCAACCCTTTGGAGAATTTCCAGCCACCATCAGTTTGCAATAGAGATCTTCCGGTACAACTCATTTGGGCAAAAGGGAGAAAGGATTAAAGGAAAGGGAAGAAGACGGAGGAAGACAAGTGGATTGACAACCCATTTGCCTCCGGATTCAACCATGGTTAGACTCTAGAAGTGGACTCACAACCCACCACTCCGGCCAAGAACCATAGCTAGGATTTCCCCCTTTCGGTTTATTATACCTCTTCTCCATAGTGGATTGTACTCTAAAACTTGTAATGAACCTAAACATGCTTTTATTTGTCTATGAATGAATTGTTTTGGGTTAGTTTCATCCTCTTTTGTTAGCTGTGATGCACTCGCCTCCATTCGCATCCACTCCACTCGTATACTAGAACCACTCTAGCAAAGGCTAGTTTTGGTGGTCGAAGAGGTGATTGCGACCCTCACTCTCCACATGTGTGTTCATTCCATCCACTTGCTCTCCATCCATTCGCCTCACGAAGCACGGCATAGCGGCCTGCACGATTTCCATCCACCAAGCGAAGCGGTGCTTACGACCCGCATTAGTTCTTTTTTGTTTTGTTAGAAATAGGAGTCAAAAACAAACATCCTTTGTTGTTTCATTTAACTCTTAGGAACGATCTTTCTTGCACGCTATCACGATACCCAACCTGCATTCCCTCGAGATGGACATTCGGGGAAGCTATTCCCAAAATTATTACTTGACGACGACCAGTGCATTGACGACGCATCACCCGTATTCGGATGGCTAAAGCTCGCCTTAAGTGGTGAACCTTGCTATTGGATTTGACTCAAATCTGGGAGATTTACGTCATTCCCTCTCGAGTGGTGCGTGCAACTCTCTTTACTCTTGGGTTATCACTTCAAACTACGAGCCACTCGGCTAGCTAAGAATGAAAACCTAAGTGGAGGCTATATATCGATAATATGGTCCCACTAAATTTAAATCAAGAGTAAATCGAAGGCCAATACTTTAAAAAGAGAAAGAAAATCATAACTTGATCAACTCATCCTTAGATCATTGCGATCGAGTACTAATGAGGATTTAGTTACTCATGGTGAAAGGGTAAAAGAGATAGAAGTAGTAGAAGTTCATGTAAAACTAAATAAGAAAGGAAGAGAAAGATAGACTTTTATTACCAAAAATAGAGCGAGTTACAAGTTGAAATAAAAATTATAATTGCCTGTGTTGGATCCCTATTTTGGATTTAGGCTAAGGTTCACTATTAGGTTTTGACCCATCATGTATAGCCTAATGTCAATTTGTTAGTTCTAAGGTTAAGGACAGTATGACTAGGATTAGACATCATATAATCCAGCCTTATGAAGACTTCAGAGATCAAGGCTTAGAAGAACTCAGATTTCAGATTATTAGTTCGAATTTCTTCGAACTCAGCTCGATGATCGTCAATCGCAGATCGACAAACTTAGAGTCTTTCTCTAAGTTGAGCTCGACGATATTCGAGCTCAGATCAACAAACTCTAATCGAGACAGACTTCTCAGTTCGACGAATTTGGTGATCAGATAATGTCAGCTATCCTTAGGGACTTCGATCGCTGAGCTCACGACAACGAAGGGGATTTCTCAGCTCTACGAACTTGGAACTCCGATCGACGAAATCTGCCCTGAGGTCGACGAAATCCGTCCAGAGCCTAAATGTTGAGTTTTCCATATTTCTGTCTCTAATTCATTCTATTCTTTGGCAGTAATTCTCTGAGTAATTAATGTTCATATTCTTAAGAATATAGCCATTCATAGCAACATTAATTATGGATTTCATCAGAGTTAAATACTTACTTATTTCACTGGAACAGTTGGGGAAACTCATTAAAGAATATATTCCAGCCATTTCAATCTCCAGAATCCAATCAGAAATTACTGCTTATAATTCAAAATTAAAAAAACAGAATGACACAGCAGGATATAAAAGAGAGATTCTATTTCAGATGGCAAGAGAGAACACAGAGAAACAAGAAAAATTAATTCTGAACAAATTCTGTCTTCATCATCAGCAAGTCTTCTTCAAAGCTTTCAAGAGACAATCAAAAAACAATCAGTCTGAAATCTTACTGAAGATCAGCAATAAATCTGAAGACCTACACCCTGAGCAGAGCTTCAGTCTTCCTAAACATTTTAACACCTCAGGGGGAGCTTTGACACTAGCAATCCACTGAAGTCTTCTCTGTTGATTATAGAAAGAGAAGACAACATCATCTTCTTAACCTCCTGTATAAAGGATTTATTAACTCCCTTCAAAAGTTTCTGTTGGTTTTTGGGCACCTGATCAAAAACCTAAAGGGTTGTCAGATCTCCCTACAAATAGATTATGTGGTGACAGGGCACCTGAGCAATGACCTGTGGTGGCAGTCACCTGATCAAAAACCTGCTAGTGAATTCTTACCAAGGTGATAGAAGAGTGGATGTACCGAGATTTAGGGAACCACTATAATTTCTTGTGTTGTCTATGTGTTTATTCTTATTTGTTTTGCTGTGATGTGGTTGTGTGTTTAGCTTAGTCCCTTTTTCATTTTATACAACTATAGTATCACTAATTCTCTGATAAATTATAAAAACAGCAAAAAGATTTTAAATTATTCTATTCACCCCCCGAGAGTATATTAGATCTATCCACTATCTTTCAATTGGTATCAGAGGTATACCTTATCTTTCAATTGGTATCAGAGGGGTGTTTATTTGGTTGTACAAGGTAATACTTGAACCAACAGATCCTTTTAAGATCTAAATTTCTCTAGCACATTACTTATACCATGGCACATAACAAGGACTATGCAAGCACCAGACCTTCAGGTTGCAACTTGAACAAGTTTGCTATTTGGAAGGCAAGAATTATGTCTTATATGAACTCTATTGATGAAGACATATACAATTCTATTTTGATAGGAGCACCAGCTTCAGCGGCTACCACTACTGCAACTTCCAGCACACATGTTGTTCCACCACCTGAGTGGACAGATGTACAGAAGAAGGCCAAGATTGTAGATGCTGAGACCATGAACATCTTAGCGCATACTATGTCAGATGACGTATTCCAGAAAGTGGCAGAGTGCACCTCAGCTAAAGTCATCTGGGATTCCTTAAACCAGATGGTTGCTGGATCTGCAAATGAGAGAAAAGACAGGAAATCTAATCTCATCTCCAGTATGAGAATATGAAGAAAGAAGAATCTGAGTTAGTGGGTGATATGTATAATAGACTTAACTCAATTGTCAATGAGCTAAAAACCTTGGACAAGGACATAACCCTGACTAAGATCAATGGAAAAATTCTCATGTGCTTCCCTAGCTCATGGGATTCTAGAATCTGGCCAATCAAGGAGACCAGAAGTCTGAATGAGATCAATACTGAGTCTTTATTGGAAAAGCTCAAATCTTATGAGCAGCTGATGAAGACCAAAGAAGCTACCTATAGAAAACCTCCACACCAGGGAGAAAAGAGCCAAGCATTGCCTTTAAAGTAGTTGAAGGATCAGAAGCTCCACCTACTAATGATGAGCTTATAGCTCCTCTACAAGAAGATTCTACAAGATAGCAAGAAAGGATTTCAGAAGAAAATCATCTAGACAGGATGATAAACCAAGGTATGACAAAACACCTACTAAAGATATTGTGTGTTTTGGATGCAGGAAACCTAGACATAACATTTTTGAGTGTCCATAGAATAAGAATAAGGAGATAAGAAGAGAAAAGGAATCCAGAAAGCATTACAGCAAGCTCTTATCCAGCAAGTAGAAAATAAAGGACAAGGGTTTTGTTGCTGAAACCTGTAGTGATTCAGAAGAAAATGCTTATCTTCCAGCTCAAGTGAAGAAGAAGAGGAAGAAAAAGTAATAGAAGTTTGCTTGATGGCTATCAATGCATCAGGCAGCATTTCTGAAGATGAAAAATCTGAAAAAGAATCAGAATCTGAAGAGGATCAGGTAATCTCTTCATTTGATACCTCTTATGCTCTACAGAGCCTAGGAGGAAAGTCTTATACTTTAGTAATTGTTTATGACTTCTCAAGGTTAACTTGGGTGTTCTTCTTGAGAAACAAGTCAGATAACTTCAATATTATTACAGATTTTCTTAAGAGCATAAGGATTGAGTACACTACTCCAGTTGCATTGATCAGAAGTGATCATGGTACTAAGTTTGAGTCTCTTCCCATGCAAAAATTCTATGAGAAGGAAGGCATCATACATTATTTTTCTGCTCCTAGAACTCCTCAACAATATGGGGTAGCTGAAAGGAAAAACAGAACACTGATTGAAGCTGTAGGCACCTTACTTGCGGATGCTCACTTGCCCCTATCCTTTTGGGTAGAGGCTGTGAGCACAGTAAATTATATACTGAATAGAAGTTTGATTCACAAGCTTAAGGGTAAGACCCCTTATGAACTACTCAAAGTGAAGAAACCTAAAGTAGATTATTTTAATGTCTTCTTTACAATGACAAGAAATATCTTAGAAAGTTTGAAGCCGAGGCTACAATGGGAATTTTTTTAGGATATTCCCAAGTAAGTAAGTCATATAGGATATATAACAAATCAACTATGAAAATGGAAGAGTCTATTCATATTTCTTTTCATGAGACTAACATGTTTTACTAGGAGAAGATTTCTTCTACCAGTGAGAACTTGCAGGAACCACATCTGTGTGAGAAGTTGGATGAATTGACCCTCACCAATGAGTCTGTTACAAAACCTTCTCCACATGTTGATGAAGATAGTGAAGATGATGAAATTGAACTTAGTGAAGGGCCAACAACAGTTATAATTCCACAAGAGGAATTAATTCCCCAAGATGTTGCACAACCAACTCCTCCAACTAAATTAGTCACACTTAGAGATCACCCTGTATCTCAAGTGATTGGAGAAATATCAGTGGGTATGCAAACAAGGCATCAACTCCACCAGGACATCATGCATGCCTGCTTCATATCTCAAACTGAGCCCCAATCCATTAAAGATGCTGAGCAAGATCCATACTGGATCATTGTAATGTAAGAGGAGCTCAACCAGTTTGAGAGATGTAGAGTTTGGGATTTAGTTTCAAGACCAAAAGACTACCCAGTCATCGAAACTAAATGAGTATTTAGAAATAAACTAGATGCTCACGGGATTATCATTAGGAACAAGGCAAGGCTAGTTGCTCAAGCCTATAGACAAGAGGAAGACATTGACTATGACCAGACATTTGCATCTATTGCAAGGCTGGAAGCAATTAGAATCTTCCTTACTTATGCTGCCTACAAGAAGTTCAAAATATATCAAATGGATGTCAAGAGTGCATTCCTAAATGGTGAACTTAAAGAAGAGGTCCATGTGGAGCAACCACCAGGTTTTATTTCTCCAACCCATCATTCTTATGTATTTAAATTGCATAAAGCTCTCTAAGGTCTAAAGAAAGCTCCAAGAGCTTGGTATGAAACCTTATCTAGCTTTTTCTAGAGCATAAATTCTCTAAGGGCATAGTAGGTAGGACATTGTTCACTAGACATCATAAGGATCAAAACTTATTAGTACAAATTTATGTAGATGACATCATTTTTAGGTCTACTGATTCCAAACTATGCAAGAGGTTCTCTGACCTAATGCATTCCAACTTTGAAATGAGTAGCATGGGTGAACTCTCCTACTTCCTTGGTCTCCAAGTGAAGCAGTCACCTGATGACATTTTCTTGTCCCAATCCAAATATGCTAAGGAGCTAATAAAAAAGATTGGGATGGCTGATGCTTCAGCTAAGAAAACACTTATGGATAAAAATACTGTGATTGATTCTGATGAACATGGGAAACCTGTAGATCAGAAATTATATTGGGTCATTGTTTGGTACCTATTATATCTCACAGCAAGTAGACCAGACATAATGTTTGCTACATGTCTTTGTGCTAGGTTCCAGGTGAACCCTAAAGAATCACAACTTATTTTTCTAAAAAGGATTCTAAGATATATAAAGGGTTGTCCTAGTGTATGACTCTGGTATCCAACTGAGTTAGAGTTTGAGTTGACTGGATACTTAGATGCTGACTTTGTTGGATGTAGAGTGGACAGAAAAAGCACCACAGGGACATGCCAGTTCCTTGGTGCTTGAGTAGTGTCCTGGTTTTGAAAAAGCAGTCATCTATCTCTACCTCAACTACAAAAGCAGAATACATAGCAGCTGGCAGTTCTTCCCAGATGCTGTGGATTCAGAACCAACTCCTAGATTATGGTTTCAACACAAATAATTCAACCTTACTATGTGATAACACAAGTGCAATTTCCATTGCACAAAATCCAGTGCATCATAGTAGAACTAAGCATATAGACATAAGGCATCATTTCATTAGAGAGTGTGTGGATAAAATTAAAATTAAGCTTGTCTACATCTACACTGATTTGCAAAGAGCAGACATCTTCACCAAACCCTTGGATGAGAGGAACCACCTATTCTTTATAAATCATCTAGGTATGATGAATGGAGAAGCCTTAATTTAAATTTCTGTCTGCGGTCGAAGAATTTTTCAAAGTTCATCGAATGGAGATCGACAATCTGAGATCAGTTCTTGAGAAAATTCGTCGACCTGAGATCGACAAACTCTCTGTGTTAAGTTATTTTCGTCGAACTGAGATCGACGATTTTTCTTCAGAAAAATTTTGTCGACCTGATAACAACGACATGTTTTCCACTCTTCTGACTGAGATCGACGATATTATCTCTTCATTAAATTTTTCGTCAACCTAAGATCGAAGAATTTTTTATTTTTTTTCGCCGGACAGAGCCCGACGCTTCATATTCTGAAAAATTTATAACTATGTTTTCTTCGAGCTCCATTCTGCGCTTTCTGTTACCTTGCACTTGATATCTCTTTCGTTTTGTAGGACAATAATGGCGATTCCAGCACATTCTCTCGCAAGCATGAGGTTTGACATAGGCTTTGAGATCGATTTCGACTCATTTCGTCATTCAGATCCCATCTTCATGGCCATTCTGCAATTATTTGAAGATCAATATCTAAAGGCTTTCATGACCACAATAATGAAGCTGGCAGTAACCAAAATAAAAGAATGAGTTTACTCTTCAACTACTCCTGATACAGACATATTAACAGGCACCATCTCGAGGAATGGGGTTACACTAACCCCCACAATCTTAACAGTGATTTTCGGTTTGGTTAATGGAGATGAAGATATTGAAATGCATAGTATTGCATATGATAATATGTTGATCAAAATGGGTTATTCTAAAGGAAACCCTAACAAACTGCTTAAGAAGAAGTTGTCTGCTAAATACAAATTCCTTGCCGATGTCGTTGGAAAAGTTTTGCTGGGCAAACACACAGCCCATGAATACATTATCAGGCACCAGTTCTTGATAATGTGTGTTGTGGTGCATTAGAAAGCGGTGAACTGTGGAAAACTACTATTTGATTTGATCAAAAAGAAAAATACTAAGAAAGAGGTATGTTTTGAGAGAATTTTAGGCCTTTTCCTCCAGGCCAAGGCTTCTGAATCATTGGTCACTCAGGCCATATCATTAATTCCTCCAAACGGCTCACATCTACCCTATTTGGGAGATTGGAGCGGACCATCACTAAGCCATCCAGGGATTCCTCCTCTTCCAGGACATCTGAGAGAACTAGGGAAGTAACAACTACTCCTCCACCTCCAGAATATGTCCTTCCCTCCACCAGAACTCCTTCACCTTCTCCACAACAACAATCATCCTCAATTATCACTCTTACCTCGTCTCCTCTTGTGTTATCCCATCCACACTCTCTGATAGTTATTCATGAGGATATTCCTTCTCCACCTCCTCAATCTCCACCTCAAACTTATATCTCTGACATACCATCTACCTCTCAACCATCCTTCAATCTACTGTCTCCCCAGCCATCTCCACATAACTCTCCAATTTCAGACACCACCTCCATACCCACTACCACAGTTCCAACTTCTACCACTGACATTCCATCCATTCCCCCTTCCAAATTTCCAGACTATACCCATACAGACTTCTCTCGTGCCTTCTCTGTGTGTTCAAATTATGGACATCACAATCCTTATACATCTTCTGCTCCTGAAACCCTCTACCTAAACTTTTCTGATATAGTAAAAGGCCTTCTTGATTTCATCTCACCAACTCTAGAGCAACTCATATCAACTGTTATTGCTCATCTTTATTCTTCCATTTCCTCTCTCTCTCTACTCAAATTGTTGCTCTCTCTGCTGTCCCTTCTTCTAGGGGGCTGGCTTTAGCGCCCTCTGAACCCAGCTAGGGTGAGATGCTCTATGAAGAAGCAGCTCCAGCTGCAGTAGTCCCATATATTGGAAATGAAGCTCTAGCAGTAGCAGATTCTGACATGGTTGATGATTCATCCCCTCTAATAGAAATAATTGATTTAATTGGTTCTGATACAGATATGGCTGATACAATAGCAGAAATAATCACTGCTGGTGATTTCCTTTTAAATCCCACAGTCAATTTAGTTTCTTTATTGCATTCTTTTGATTCATTGTATAGATATGCTCTACACAGTTCTGTTACTCCATATTCTAGAGCTATTGTACCCTACACTGCTCTAGTAAGCCCTGAAGTTGTAGAATAACTAAAGGCAAGTTTTGTTGTTAAAGATATTGCTGACCCAGTTTCTGTGCACAAGGACTTCTCTCCACCAACCTTTGGCTGGTGTTAGTCTCTTATGTCGTACCTTGATGACATCTTATTTACTGACATGGAAGAAGAGCAAGGAGATCAGACTTCTTTTGAAAGTGTTGTAGAGCCAATAATTCCAGTACAGCCTCAGGATGAGAAGCAGATCTCTAAAGAAGTTATGAAAGATATTGATGATCTATATGCAAATCCTCCTGGTTCATCTGATGATGATGATGATTCTGATGATTCTGATCCAAAGAAGATAAAATCCAAGAAGAGAAAATTTCCTACTAAGGCTGTTCCTAAGCCTAACCTGACTGCTGACACACCTTACTACATCTTAAATAATATCACAACTTATCCAGGTATGCCTAGATGGATGTGGCTATCTAAAAATGAGCAAAAAGCTAGGAAGAAGAGTAGGAGATACTCTCCTCCTCAAAAGAACTAGAGAGGACCTCCTCCCCCTCCTCCTGTTGTAGGTGTTGCTGGAAATGTTTCTCAATCCTCTGTAAGTGTTATAAAGACTCAGAAGCCTACTTCAACCACTTCTCAACATCAAAGTCCATCCTCTCACAGATCTTCTAGACATTCTGGAAAATACAGTCAATACAACCCTCCACAGTTCTGTTATCAAAGCCAATCTCAACATTCTATACCATCAACAAATTTTCAACAGGAATCTATTATTTTTTGAAACCCTCAAAAGTCTACTGAGGATGCTTCTAAAGCTGATCTAGAGAGACCTCCCTCTCCAACTTATGAACCTGGGTTATATCCTAACTTCAGAATGTCTAGATTTCATGAACTGATTGGACTGTCTCAGATGAATAAAGCAAGACAAGAAGGATCAGATCCATCATAATTCACTACAATGTCTGCCTTTAGGCAAAAGGAACTTGATAAAATTCAGGTAGACAGACAGTTATTTGATTCATACGAGTATTCACAGGCACATCCTGAAGTAGTTGTTCCCAGAGCCTCAACTATTATAGTTCTTGCAGCTTAAGATATAAAAATGACTCAAAGGGAAGCTGCAGATCCTTAAAGGAAATTATGCTTTATAAACCTTCATCTGCTCCGCCATCTAACAACTCTTGAACATTTATTTCTCTGAGACAAACATATGTATTGCACTTAGTTATGTCGTATCTGCTGATTAGTTTAAAATTCTGTCAGATATTTATATTGCTTTATGTTTTTTATTTTTATGTTTTAGTGACCTCACCCAAATAGGGGGAGATTGTTGGATCCCTAGTTTGGATTTGGGCTAAGGTTCACTAATAGGTTTTGACCCATCATGTATAGCCTAGGGTCAATTTTTTATTACTAAGGTTAAGGACAGTTTGACTAGGATTAGACATCTTATAATCCAGCCTTGTGAAGACTTCAGAGATCAAGACTTAGAAGAATTTAGATTTCAGATTATTAGTTCGAATTTCTTCGAACTCAGCTTGACGATCGTCGATCGCAAATCGACGAACTCAGAGTCTTTCTTCGAGTTGAGCTCGACGATATTCGAGCTCAAGTCGACGAACTCTGCTCAAGATAGATTTCTCAGTTCGATGAATTTAGAGCTCAGAGAATGTCAGCTATCCTTAGGGACTTAGATCTTTGAGCTCAGGTGGACGAAGGGGATTTCTCAACATGATGAACTTGGAACTCCGGTCGACAAAATCTGCTCTGAGGTCCACAAAATCCGTCCAGAGCCTAAATGTTGAGTTTTCAATATTTCTGTCTCTATTTCATTCTATTCTTTGGCAGTAATTATCTGAGTAATTAATGCTCATATTCTCAAGAATATAGCCGTTCATGGCAGCATTAATTATGGATTTCATCAGAGTTAATTACTTGCTTATTTCATTGGGACAGTTCGGGAAACTCATTAAAGACTATATTCCAGCCATTTCAATCTCCAGAATCCAATCAAAAATTACTGCTTATAATTCAAAATTCAAAAAGCAGAATGACACTGCAGGATATAAAAGAGAGATTCTTTTTCATACGGCAAGAGAGAATATAGAGAAACAAGATAAATAAATTCTGAACAAATTCTGTCTTCATCATCAACAAGTCTTCTTTAAAGCTTTCAAGAGACAATCAAAGAACAATCAGTCTGAAATCTTGCTGAAGATCAACAACAAATCTTAAGACCTACACCATAAGCAAAGCTTCAGTCTTCCTGAACATTTCAACACCTCAGGGGGAGCTTTGACACAAGCAATCCACTGAAGTCTTATTTGTTGATTAGAGAAAGTGAAGACAACATCGCCTTCTTAACCTCCTGTAAAAAGAGTTTATTAACTCCCTTCAAAAGTTTCTTTTGGTTTTTGGGCACCTGATCAAAAGCCTAAAGGATTGTTAGATCTCCCTGCAAATAGATCTTATGGTGGGAGAGCACCTGAGCAAAAACCTGTGGGGCAGTCACCTGATCAAAAAACTACTAGTGGATTACTACCAGGGTGGTAGAAAAGTGGATGTACCCAGATTTGGGGAACCAATATAATTTATTATGTTGTCTGTGTGTTCATTCTTCTTTATTTTGTTGTGTTGTGGTTGTGTAGTTCAGCTTAGTCCCTTTTTCATTTTATACAACTTTAGTATCATTAATTCTCTGATAAATTATAAAAACAGCAAAAAGATTTAAAATCACTCTATTCACCCCCCCCCCCCCCTCTAGAGTATATTAGATCTATCCACTATCTTTCACTTGGTATCAGAGGTATACCATATCTTTCAATTGGTATCAAAGGGGTGTTCATTTGGTTGTACAAGATAACACTTGAACCAACAGATCCTTCTAACATATAAATTTCTCTAGCACATTACTTATACCATGGCACAGAACAAGGACTATACAAACACTAGACCTCCAGTTTGCAACTTGAATAAGTTTGCTATCTGGAAGGAAAGAATTAGGCTTTATATGAACTCTATTGATGAAGACATATACAATTCTATTTTGATAGCACCACCAGCTCCAGTGGCTACCACTACTGCAACATCCACCACATATGTTGTTCCACCACCTGAGTGGACAGATGCACAGAAGAAGGCTAAGATAGCAGATGCCAAGGCCATGAACATCTCAGCACAGACTATGTCAGATGATATATTTTGGAAAGTGGCAGAGTGCACCTTAGCTAAATCCATCTGGGATTCCCTAAACTAGATAGTTGTTGGATCTGTAGATAAGAGAAATGACAGGAGATCTAATCTCATCTCCCAATATGAGAATTTCAAATAATAAGAATCTGAGTCAGTGGGTGATATGTATAATAGACTTAACTCAATTGTCAATGAGCTAAAAACATTTTACAGGGACATAACCCAGATTGAGATCAATGACAAGATTCTCATGTGATTCCCTAGCTCATGGGATTCCAGAATTTGGCCAATCAAGGAGGCCATAAGCCTGAATGATATCACTACTAAGTCTTTATTGGGAAAGCTCAAATCTTATGAGAAGCTGATGAAGACCAAAGAAGCTGCTGAGCAGAAAACCTCCACACTAGGGAGAAAAGAGCCAAGCATTGCCTTCAAAGCAGTTGAAGGATCAGAAGATCCACCTACTAATGATGAGCTTGTAGCTCTTCTGACAAGATGATTCTACAAGATAGCAAGAAAGGATTTCAGAAGAAAATCATCCAGACAGGATGACAAACCAAGGTATGACAAAACACCTACTAAAGAGATTGTGTTTTTTGCATGGAGGAAACCTAGACATATCATTTCTGAGTATACAGAGAATAAGAATAAGGAGAAAAGAAGAGAAAAGGAATCTAAAAAGCATTACAATAAGCCCTTCTCCAGCAAGTACAAAAGAAAGGACAAGGTTTTGTTGTTGAAACCTGGAGTGATTTAAAAGAAGACTGCTTTTCTTCCAGCTCAAGTGAAGAATAAGAGGAAGCAAAAGAAAGAGAAGTTTGCTTGATGGCTATCAATGCATCAGGCAGCATTTCTGACGATGATCAATCTGAAAAAGAATCAGAATCTGAAGAGGATCAGGTAATCTCTTCATTTGATTTTAATTCAGATAGCTTTAGAACTGAATTCAAATCATTATGTAATGACTTGATTAATTCTGAGAAGCAAATTAAAATACTCAGAGATAAGATAACTAAACAAGATAATCTTCTATCAGAAAACATCAAATTAAAGGATGAACTAACTATTGTAACTGAAAACTTATGTCACTAAAGTAAGAACTAGCTGAGGCAAGGCAACTTCAAGAATCCCTAAATGGGAGAAGTGTAACGCCCCCGATTTTTCTGCGATTATTTAATTCTCGTTTGGCATTACGTGGCTGCGTTTCCGGCTTGTGTCGTTTGTTAGAGCGTGTTCTTAGCTCTTTAGGTTCCTTGTGTGGTTGTTGGTATCCTATTTGGCAAGATTCCCTAGCAAGGCGTGTCTGTTTTGGTGACCGGTGAGGCCTCTCGAGGGATGCTTGTGTTTTGGCTTCGGGTGGTGATAACCCGAGTTTTGTTCGTCTAAAGTTGATTTCGACTTCGCCGTTGCATTCGTAGCGTCGGTATTTAGCTATGGTGCAAATTTCGTCGAATTCCGAGGATGTTCGGGTTTCGCGTCATTTTGTATTTTATTTATAATAATGTGATATTATATATTATATATATATATATGTATTTTAGAAAGTAGCAGTTATGGTGAAAAGTTGGCTGACAGCTTTTGAGTTTGCTAAGAATAGAAAGTATTTGGGACTTAGCCGCTGTCTATATATAGTCTTAAATTAGAATAAAGACTATTCATTATCTTTTCAGATTTAGCATAACCACCGTCCCTATACAAGAGAGGAAAACCGGCGGGCTGCCCTTGCCTTCCACCGCCGATTCCCGGAGTTCTAGCGGTCGGATTTTCGTTCCGAGGTTAGACCTGGATTGCTCTCCCCTAGATCTCCATTTTGACGGTAAGCTTTCTCCATTTCGTGTCTCTCTATGGAGTTGTCGATTTTCATTTGACCCATCTCCCTCTCCGAAAATGTCCAGTCTTGCTTGGTTAGGTGTTTGCTGCCAGGTCCGTGGGGAAGCAGAAAAGTCGGTCAAGACCTTCTTGAAATCAAGGCAAGTGGTGCTCCTGCCCTTGCCAAGTAACTTGTTTTAGTTCCTTTTATACCATGCCGCTCATAGATCACCCTGTTGCTTGGATATTAGTGTCCAGTGTCTATTAATCTTAGTCATGTAAATGATTAAGCTTATTTGATCACTCTCTGTACAAGATTACTCAAGAATCGGCCTTGTTGTTAAATATTTTTTTTCTTCTTTTTTGGACTTCCTGCTGTTAATTCGACTTGCTCTCGGGCTGGGAATAGAGAGATGAGAGTGGAGATGTTTTGTTTTCCTTTTCTGCACAGTAACTATAGCCGGATAGTTGTGTTGTGGCCTTAATATTGGTTTTGTACAAAGTAATCTGTCTTAGTTAGGCACAAATTGGGGGAAATTAGGCTTACCTGTGTAATGGTTGTATCAGAACCCCCCCCCCCCCCTCTTTTCCTTAGTCTGGTTGATTATAGCATTTCTGGGCTAAATGAAGTGGTCTGGAGAGATGAGGAGGGTACAGGAATTAGGTTGTAGCATTTCTGGCTGGGGCGTTGATTAGTTCAGGTTTGAGTTTCTCTGATTTTGCCTAAGTGTAAAATCGTTGAGTGAGGGAAGCTCACTTAACGCCGGGCTTGGTTTTATGCTAAGTATAAAGGCGTTGACAGCGTTGAGTGCACTCAACGCTGCCAGGGCGATGGCGTTCGTCGTTCTCAGCTCGACGTTGTTCGTCGAACTGAGATCGACGATCTCCGATTGCGTGAGTTCGACGAGGATCGTCGATCTGAGTTCGACGAAAATCGTCGAACTGAGATCGACGATTTCCTGTGATCTGTATTCAATGAAAATCGTCGAACTGAGATCGACGATTTCTTGTGATCTGAGTTCGATGAAAATTGTAGAAACTGAGATCGACGTTTTCTTGTGATCTGAGTTCGACGAAAATCATCAAACTGAGATCGACGATTTCCTGTGATCTGAGTTCGACAAAAATCGTCGAACTGTGATCGACAATTTCCTTTGATCTGTGTTCGACGAGAATCATCGAACTAGGATCAACGTTTTCCTGTGATCCGAGTTCGACGAAAATCATCGAACTGAGATCGACGATTTCCGGTGATCCGAGTTCGATGAAAATAGTTGAACTGAGATCTACGTTTTCATGTGATCTGAGTTCGTTGAAAATCATCGAACTGAGATCGACAATTTCCTGTGATCTGAGTTCAACGAAAATCATCGAACTGAGATCGACGATTTCCTGTGATCTGAGTTCAACGAGAATCGTCGAACTGAGATCGACGATTTCCTGTGATCTGAGTTCGATGAGAATCGTCGAACTGAGATCGAAGTTTTCCTGTGATCTGAGTTCGATGAAAATCGTCGAACTGAGATCGACGATTTCTTGTGATCTGAGTTCGATGAAAATCATCGAACTGAGATCGACGATTTCTGTGATCTGAGTTTGACGAGAATCGTCGAACTGAGGTCGGCGTTTTCCTGTAAGTTGAGATTGACGTTAATTTTGCCTTATCTGAATTTTTCTTTCATTTTCTTTTCTTCCCGAGTGATTACCTCCTAGGTGGGGATGTCTTGTCGGCCATTCGTTTCTTCCTTTATTTTTGAGGGCCAAATCGTGGGTTATGGCAGGTAGTGATATTTTTATGCTCTAAAGAAGTGAGATGTTTTGTGTGCGAGCCGTGGCCGCCACCTTTTAGTCCCAGGTACGGGCTGGGTATAGCCATGGCTGCCACCTTTTAATCCCAGGTACGGGCTGGGTTTATGGTGGCTTGTGCTGACATAGTGAATTTTAGTTGGAACTATTTCTTTGGGGGACTATTTTTGGTCACCAACTCAGGTCCATGTTGTTTTACTACTGCCATTACTCATAATTTAGGATTGTTATTTGTTTCCTCCTTTGTAGATTGCAACTTTTGTTGGCACATGTTTGCCTTGTAGACTATGTAGGTTTTATGACAGGGTTGTTGCTGTTTTCTCGCACATGGTGCAAGTGCGTCTTGTCTTGGACAGTGTTTGCCTGTTAATGTCTTACTTTCTTCTCATGCATACCCTTTTATATAACACTTCCATGCAGCTTATTTGTTTTACTTGCTAAGGTATTGTTTTCTTCTCGGAATGCCTCAGGTTCTGATTAGTAGCCGAGTAGGCGGCTAGTTTTGCTGTGCTGTTGCTGGTGAACTCTTGTACTATAGAGATCAGTTTCTTGGTCTTGTGAGTTAGTTTTCAGTTTTTCTTATAGACATACATGCTTGTCAGTGGGTTCGTGTCAGGTTGTTGATGCCCGCTGGTGGTTTTTACTTATGATACTAGATATGTTTCTTTTACTGGTACCTTTCTGTAGATAGTCTATTTGCTCTTGGGAAGATTTGTGCTAGGTTGCTAGTTACTTTTAAATCTAAAAACACTATTATAAGTATACCTCATGATCAACATGTTTATAAAACTCATACACTACTTTCCAAGCAACGTAAAAAGATCGTTTTCTTACTTATAATATAAAATAAATCTAAAGTCTTGCATAGTATAAGTTGACCTCGGGGGACACTTATGCACTCTCATAGGATGTCAAATATAAATAAAATATTTTCCGCTGCGTGTAAGTGTAGTTTTTAAACTATGGACTAGAGGATCCACTGAGCCGAGGGATACAGCCTTTAAAATATAACCGTTTTTCTAATCATTAAACTTATGAATTTTCATAGTCTAGTTAGATGGTGTTCGCCTGAGCATCGACAGTTATCCCCTGTTCGACGTGGCATCACGACGCGTGTTTTCTAATAATCTGATACTTCTTAAATTTGGAGAAAATGCGGGCTGTGACAGCTGGTATCTGAGGGAGGTTGCTTGACAATTTGTCGGGCAACCTTTCCTTGTAGGTATTAGATGTTTAGCATTATATCAAACACACACTGATATGTCATCAGCACGTCTTGGCTGAAGTACGAACACTACACTCATAGCATAACATGAAGTATACAGGGCATATTATGTAGTATGGGATGCATAATATGTGTTTGTATATGGATCCACCATAGGGGCAACATGTGAGGGTTATGTAGTATGGGATGCATAACCTCACCACATGAATGCGACTAGCACGTTTCTTTTTCATTGCATGAGAATGTTATGTAGAACGGGATGCATAACATTTTCATGCATACGCCACTCATAACATGCATTAGGGCCTTTTTAGAATGCATAGCACAATCATGCATAGCATAACATTGCATAAGCACAACGTGCCAAGCTAAAGATTTGCAGGATGACATATGTACACACATGGTTTTAAATCAGAAAGAGAATATAAATTCATGCACTCTCGATCTAGGCACAAGAGTTAGTTGATGGTGGTAAACCATCCTAGGTTAAGCATAACATCACTTTTGTAAAAATAAAATAAAATTCCAGAGCAAGTATAGCAGTTAAAAGTTCATATTTATGTATGTAGTGATTGTACTGGTAGTTTGTTCTAACTGTTGTACTAGGTTTCGACATCAGTTTTTTTATGGTTTTAGGATGGCAAGACGCCCTTCGACTAGGTTGACTCCCCTGTCTGAGGGTGAGTCTTAAGGACCGCAGAGTGATGCGGTGATCGAGAGCCTGCGACAGAGCAACGATTCCTTGACCAGGCAGTTGGTGGAGATGCAGGCCCAGATCCAGTCTCTGGTGGCAGTTGTGGTAGGACAGAATCAGGGAGTGCAAGACCCTGCAGGGGGGTTAGCTGCTTCTCCCCCTCCTGCTCCCCTGACACCTCCAGTGGTGGTGCCAGCATAGATGGCCTTTATCTTACAGTTTCAGAGACTTAGCCCTCCTACATATGATGGGAAGGCAGATTTCATGGTCATAGATGATTGGATGATCTCCATGGAGGAGATATTCCCGTACTCCGCTATTGCAGATGATCAGAGAGTGATGATAGCCGCCTATCAGCTTAAGGGTTTGGCTAAGAGTTGGTGGCTTGGAGAAAAGGAGAGTTTGGTAGCTGGTTGCTATTGGGTATTATTCAAGGAGATGCTGTTGAGGAAGTTCTTGCCTTCGGTTGAGCGTGACCGACTAATGAATGACTTCCTCCACATGAAGCAGAGGCAACTCACAGTCAGTGAGTACGAGATAGAGTTCAATAAGTTGAGCCGGTTTGCCCCTGGGTTGGTGAGTATTGAAGCTGATCGAGTCAAGCGGTTCCTCGGTGGCTTGAGGAGTGAGGTTCAGCAGTTGGACAGTGCATATGGATCAGAGACTTATGCAGGGGTAGTGGAGGCTGCTCTAAAAGTGGAGGCAATTGAGACCGCAAAGAGCAGAGGCCAGCAAATGAGGAAGGACAAGAGGAAGTCTGCTGAAGAGAAGAACCCCCAGGTACCCGGTGCTGCTTCGGGAAAGAAGAGCAAGGTATTGTGTAGCTTCTGTGGCCGACCAGGCCACCCTGTTGAGAGGTGTTCTAAGAAGGCGGGAGCTCAAAAGAAGGAGCATGTTCATGCTATCCAAGGTGCTCCTAGGAAGGATGTTTCCTGTTCTGTTTGCAAGTGACCCGGGCATGATGCTGCCCAGTGCTGGTCTAATGATAAAGTCTGTTATCAGTGTGGACAGAAGGGCCATATCAAGACAAGGTGTCCTCAGGTACAGCCTATTCTTCAAGCAGTTCCACTTCAGGCATTACCTCCGCCTCAGCGTGTGGACAAGGGCAAAGGAAAGCTGAACGTAATCTCTTCCGCGGAGGCTCAAACTTTGACTCAGGTCATCTCAGATTAGTTATTTTCCGAGCCTGAAAGTTTTATTTACTAGAATGGTTATAGTTTTTGTTTTCTTAGTTCCTTAGTTGTTTATATACTCCTATAGGGAAATTTAAGGTGAAGAACCGCTGGGCGTGTGTTCTGTTCGACTCCGGCGCTACCCACTCGTTTGTGGCTAGAGCTTTTGTGGAGTGATATCGGTTGATTCTAGATCAAGTTCGTGATACCTTCTGCATCAAGTTCCCTTCTGGTGAATCCGTGTTATCAGATTTGGGCATTCTGGAATGCCCTGTTTTGTTGGGGGACTTTCTTGCGAAGGTAGACTTGAAGATGATTGATCTAGAGAACTTCGATGTTATTCTGGGCATGGACTGGTTGTCTAAGTATGATGTGGTTATTCAGTGCTAAGGGAAGCGCTTGGACTACATCAAGGACAACGGTCAGCCTAGAAGTGTGTATGATGATCCTTGCCAGGATTTTCCTGTCATTTATACGGTATGTGCTCAGAAGCTGTTTCATTCTGATTGTTTTGCTTGTTTAGTCTTGGCGGTTGGGACTGCTGTTAGTGTACCGCACTTGGAGGAGATTCCTGTTGTATGTGGTTTCCCTGATGTTTTTCCTGGTGCCCTTCCTAGTCTTCCCCCCGATCGGGATGTTGAGTTTGTGATTGATTTGGAACCGGGTACGCGTCCTATTGCTAAGGCACCATACCGGATGGCCCCTTGTGAGTTGGAGGAGTTGAGGGTCCAGTTGGACGAGTTGTTGGCAAAAGGCTTTATCAGGTAGAGTTCGTCACCTTAGGGTGCTCCTGTTCTATTTGTGAAGAAGAAGGATTGGTCAATGAGGCTGTGCATCGATTATAGGGAGCTGAACAAAGTCACCATTAAGAATAGGTACCCTCTGCCGAGGATCGATGACTTATTTGATCAGTTGCGTGGTAGCACGGTGTTTTCCAAGATCGATCTTCATTCTGGCTATCATCAGCTCAGGATCAGTGAGGTAGATATTTCACGGACTGCGTTTAGATCGAGGCACGGACACTTCGAGTTTCTAGTAATGTCGTTTGGTTTGACTAACGCACTATCAGCTTTCATGGATATGATGAACCGGGTGTTCAAGGATTTTCTAGACAAGTTCATTGTGGTATTCATCAATGATGTCTTGATCTACTCTCGCAGTGCTGAGGAGCATGAGTGGCATCTACGCTTGGTTCTATCGGAGTTGAGGGACCACAAGTTATTCGCCAAGTTGAGCAAGTGCGAATTTTCGTTATCTCAGGTCTCGTTTCTGGTACACGTGGTGAATAAGGATGTGATCTCGGTCGACCCGGAAAAGATCGCAGCAGTGATGGATTGGAGCAGGCCGGGCATGCCCAAGGAGACTAGAAGCTTCCTAGGGTTGGCCTGTAACGCCCCGAAACTCAAAGGAGCAAAAGGGGAATAATTTGGGCCAGTTTGAGTTCTGGCTGCAGGCACACGGCCTGGGACACGGGCGTGTCCCAGGGCGTGTCAAGCCTGTGTCGACACTAAGGCGTGAAGTTGACACTTTGGTCTCGACATTGTGTCGAGACTGGGCACACGGCCTGCGACACGGGCGTGTCGCAGGGCGTGTCGACCCGTGTCGACACTTAGCCGTGAAGTCGACACAGTGCTTCGACGTTGTGTTGAGACACGGCACACGGCCTGCGACACGGGCGTGTCGCAGGGCGTGTCAACCCGTGTCAACACTCGTCCCGCGAAGTCGACACTTTGGTGTCGACAGTGTGTCGAGACATGGCACACGGCCTGCGACACGGGCGTGTTGCAGGGCGTGTCGACCCGTGTCGACACTTAGCCGCGAAGTGCCGAGACCTTGTATACGGCCTGGAGCCCAGGCGTGTCAAGGTGACACGGGCAAGGACACGGGCGTGTCCTAGAACCCGTGCAGTGCTCGGGTTGAAAACGGGAGAAAATCATGGGGTACACGGCCAGCTACACGGCCGTGTCAGTTGGAACACGGGCGTGGCAGCTCGAACACGGGCGTGTTCGAGACCCGTGTGAGGTTCCAGGTGATTCGATTTTGACGGCGAATGAGGCACACGGCCCTGGACACGGGCGTGTGCCAGGCTGTGTTCGGCCCAGATTGGGCATTTCAGTCCCGAATCGAAGCCGTTCATTTCTTTGACTGAGGATCCAATGGCTGGGGGTTGTTCCTGAAGGGATATACCCGGGTTTTGACTTAGAAAACCCTCACTTTTTCCACTTGATCTCTCTCCAAACCCTTGGAGAAAGAAAAGCTAAGGCAAGAAGAAGAGGAGCTAGATCCGCCATTGGAGGAGCTTCGGAGCTCCGAATCGCAAGCCGACTCCGGATCCGCGGAGGCAACGCTAGTGCGGTCAATTCCATCCGATTACTTTTCGATGGCGCCGAAGAGGAACGCAAGGGTAACGATCCTCACTTTTGAGCATGATAGCTCTCTTTCTTAGCATAGGAAGCCCCCCTCTCGCGAGTTTGCGAAGAGTTGGAGGCGTTCCTTCGGGTAGATATGTAAAGTCCCCGTTGTTTAGCGTCCGTATGCGAGAACGGACTTAGGCATTTTGGTTGAAGCCTACCCGGACATGTTAGTCCGGATCGGTGATGTTGCATTGCATAAGGCCGGAGAAGACTCCGTGCTATTTGGTGTTTTCGGGTTTTCTACGCGGTAGATTGCAGCAGGGAGCCTTGGGGACTAACCCAAAGGTGCACCCGGAAAACTGGGCGGACACGAGGTCTTGCCAACTTGGTGGCTTGGAAGCCAACTTGAACATAACGAGGTTATGTGACTTGCGGTAGAATGGGACTCGGTGAAAGTTTGACCCGCGCATATGGCTTAAATTGTCGTTGCGATGTGAGCACGGGTTAGATGGAGCCGTACCCGCTTTATGTCGTCCGTTAGAGCGACCTAAGGTTACATGGGACTCGCCGTTGGCATAAATGGGGGTCTTCGGTGGTCCATGGCTTAATTTGACGTGACCAATACCATGAAGACAAATTGCTCATAGGAATGGCCGTCCAAGAGGCGGTGGTGAGTCCGGAATGTTCATGGCTTTATTTGACGTAACATCGACCGGTTCACCGAGAATGTGCCCTGAGTGCACGGGACGTGTGGCCGTACGAGCCAACGTCTGTGATGAAATGGCTATGATTATATGCATTGCTCGCTTGTGCTAATGAAATGCAGGAAGGAGCATCGCCGCCCCGAGTTGGGGGCGGGATCGTTATAATTTGGTCAGCATTGCTGACCGTTGCTTTGTTTGCCACCGTGCGGTGGTTTGTTTGCTTGCAGGTGCAGCTGGACCAAGCGGTCAATAGCGGGCTAAAGCCCATTTTGCGAAGCTGGCCCTCGAAGGCCCGAATGGAAATGTTTTATGTTTTGTTCATGTATGGCCGGCCTGCGTGCCGAGGTTTGGAAATCATGTAAAAGACAAGTGAAACATTTTGTAAGGCCTTAAGGCCGACTTTTGAGTATTTTGTAATAACATTCCTATTATCTTGCTAGTGGACATTCATGCTTGTGCTGGGTTCTTGTTTTGCAACTTTAATAAATTGCTTCCGCTAGAATGCTCTGTGTAGGACGTTGAGATTGGTTGGATGGTTTCCATACGTAACCACCCGGTCTGTCTGTGGTATATGGCGTCGGGCCCCGGCCGGACCTACTGCTATATGCTATGCGACGGATAGGGGGTGTTACATGGCCGGCTACTATAGGAGGTTCGTGGAGGGTTTTTCCACCATGGCTGCACCTTTGACCAGGTTGACTCAGAAGAACACGGCCTTTGTTTGGAGCGAGAAGTGCGAAGAAGCCTTCATGGAACTAAAGAACAGATTGTGCACTGCTCCCGTTCTGACCCTACCTACTGAGGGTGCGGAGTATGATGCGTTTGTGGATGCTTCGCATGTTGGTCTGGGTTTCGTGTTGATGAAGGCTGAAAAAGTGATTGCGTATGGGTCAAGGCAATTAAAGACTCATGAGAGAAATTACCCTACGCATGACCTTGAGTTTGCAGCAGTGATTTATGCGCTAAAGCTGTGGAGACATCTACTTTATGGTGCTCAGTGCAAGATCTTCACAGATCATAAAAGTCTAAAGTACCTGTTCACACAGAAGGAGTTGAATCTGCGCCAGCGGCGGTGGCTAGAGTATGTGGATGATTACGATGTGGAGATCCAGTATCATCCAGGCAAGGCCAATGTGGTGGTCGACGCCCTGATCTGGATGACGGGGAAGATCTTTAATCTCTCCGCCGATCGTTTAGTGGAAGAGTTACTCCTGATGGATATCCCTGTGGGATGCTGTGACATGCAGAGCAGTTTGGCAGTGGCAGAGCCATCTTGGATTTCACTTACCAGGTTGCACCAGAAGGATGATTCGGATCTTCTGCACTTATACCTCAGGACTGAGACAGGGGATTTGCCGGATTTTTCTATCGATGATGCAGGTACTTTGAAGTACCGCGGCAAGTTTTGCATCCCCACTATTGGAGACATCAGGGTTATGATATGCAGAGAGGCTCATGGATCCAGTGTTGCCTACCATCCAGGATCTACAAAGATGTACCATGAATTGCAGCAAATTGTCTAGTAGTATGGGATGAAGGGTGATATAGCCCGATTCATTGCTGAGTGCCACACTTGCAGGCGTGTGAAGGCCGATCATGGAAGGCCTAATGGCAAGTTGACTCCGTTGGAGATCCCGACTTGGAAGTGGGAGAGTATTTCTATGGACTTCATTACGGGCTTACCGAGATCTCTAAGGGGATTTGATTCAGTTTGGGTGATCGTGGACCGATTGACGAAGTGTGCGCACTTCGTACCTTACAAGATTGACTATCCGATGAAAAGTATAGCAGAGCTGTATCTGAATGAATTCATCCATTTGCATGGTGTTCATGCTAGCATCATTTCGAATCGAGACTCCCGATTTACATCTCGCTTTTGGAGGAGTCTGCAAGAGGGTTTGGGTACATATTTGAGGTATTCTACAGCTTACCACCCGCAGACCAATGGTCAGACTGAGCGAGTGAATCAGATAGTTGAGGATATGATCAGGTGCAATATCTTGGACCACGGTGGAGCGTGGGATGAGCGTTTGCGGCTTATGGAGTTTGCATACAATAACAGTTACCAAGAGAGCTTGCAAATTGCCTGTTTGAAGCTTTGTATGGGAGGCACTGCAGAACTCCCTTATTTTGGACCGAGGTCGGTGAGAGGCCTGTGTTGGGTCCGGATGCACTCGAGGAAATGGAGGTCGTAGTGAAGCTTATTCGAGAAAAGCTTCGGATAGCTCAGGTGAGATATGAGAAGAATGTCAACTGGCGTAGGTCTGACTTGGAGTTTTCTGTAGGGGACCTTGTGTTTCTTAAGGTTTCCCTGATGGTTGGTGTTAAGAGGTTCGGTAAGAACCGGAAATTGGATCCGAGGTATGTGGGCCCAGTTAAGATTGTTGAACGGATTGGCATGTCAGCTTATAGGCTTGATTTTCCAGCAAACTTCCCTAGTGTTCACAATGTGTTTCACGTAAGCCAACTACGGAAGTGTGTTCAAAGCAGCGGGCAGGTTTTAAATTCTGTGCCCCAGTTAGAGCCAAATCTTTCCTATGTTGAAGTGCCGAACCGCATTCGGGATACTCAAGATCGGGTGCTGCGGAGAAAGTCTGTCCCGATGATCAAAGTCCTATGGAATAATCAGAATTTGGAGAGCGCGACTTGGGAGCTATAGTTGGCTATGAGGGAGGCTCACCCTCACTTGTTTCCCTGATTTGATCGGTATGTTTCCTTACTTGTAACTCATGTTTGTTACTTTCCTTCTATTAGTAGAAGTAGTGTATATAAAGTTTTGGGACGAAACTTTTCTTGTAGGGGGAGTGACTATAACACCCCCGATTTTTCCGCGATTATATAATTCTTGTTTGGCGTTACGTTGACGCGTTTCCGGCTTGTGTCATTTGTTAGAGCGTGGTCTTAGCTCTTTAGGTTCCTTGTGTGGTTGTTGGTAGCCCATTTGGCAAGATTCTCTAGCAAGCCGGGTCTGTTTTGGTGACCGGTGAGGCCTCTATGCTTGTGTTTTGGCTTCGGGTGGTGATAACCCGAGTTTTGTTCGTCGAAAGTTGATTTCGACTTCGCAGTTGCGTTCGTAGCGTGGGTATTTAGCTACGGTGCAATTTTCGTCGAATTCCGAGGATGTTCGGGTTTCGCGTCGTTTTGTATTTTATTTATAATAATGTGATATTATATATATTATATATATGTATTTTAGAAAGTAGCAGTTATGGTGAAAAGGTGGCTGGCAGCCTTTGGGTTGGCTAAGGATAGAAAGTATTTGGGACTTAGCCGCTGTCTATATATAGTCTTAAATTAGAATAAAGACTATTCATTGCCTTTTTGGATTTAGCATAACCGCCGTCCCTGTACAAGAGAGGAAAACCGGCGGGCTGCCCTTGCCTTCTACCGCCGATTCCCGGAGTTCTAGCGGTCGGATTTTCGTTCCAAGGGTAGATCTGGACTGCTCTCCCGTAGATCTTCATTTTGACGGTAAGCTTTCTCCATTTCGTGTCGTTCTATGGTGTTGTGTAACACCCCCTATCCATCGTATAGCATATAGCAGTAGGTCTGGCCGGGGCCCGATGCCATATACCATAGACAGACCGGGTGGTTACTCAATGGAAACCATCCAACCAATCCAATGTCCTACACAGAGCATTCTAGCGGAAGCAATTAATATTGTTGCATTAACACAGAACCCAACACTAGCATGAATGTCCACTAAAATGCCAAAAGGAATGACGTACAAATACACCAGTACAGGCCTTATGGCCTTACAATTGTTTTCCTCAAATTACATGTTATCAAACCCCGGCACGCAGGCCGGACATACATGAATAAAAGAAAAACACTCAAAAAATTATGCCTTCGAGGGCCGGCTCAGCAACTTGGGCTTTAGCCCGCTATTTACCGCTCGGCTCCATAGCACCTGCAAGCACAATCCACCGCAACAGTGGCAAACCAAAGCAACGGTCAGCCATGCTGACCAAATTATAATGATCCCGCCACAAATTCGGGGTGGCGATGCTCCTTCCCTGCAGTTTATTAGCATAACCAAGCAGTATATATATGTACATTGCATCACAGGCGTTGGTACGCATGACCACACACCCCGTGCACTCAGGGCACATTCTCGATGAACCGGTCAATGTCACGTCAATTTAAGTCATAGACACCCCGGTCTCACCACCGCCACTTTGATAGCCAAACATATGAGCATTTTGTCTTCCCGGCATGGTTCACGTTAATTTAAGCCATAGACCGCCGAAGACCCTCATCTATGCCAGCGGCTCACACCGAACGACATAGAACAGTTACGGTTCCACCTATCCCGTGCTCACATCGCAACGACAATTTAAGCTATATACGCGGGTCAAACTTCTCCGAGTCCCGTTTCCGTCACACACTTCACATAACACGGTTATGTTCAAGTTGGCTCCCAGGCCACCATGTTGGCAGAATCACGTATCTGCCCAGTTTTTCGGGTGCACCTTGGAGTTAATCCCCAAGGCTCCCTGCTGCAATCTACCACGTAGAAAACCCGAACAGCAACCAATCACACGGAGTCTTCTCCGGCCATTTATGCAATGCAACATCACCGATCCAGAAGAACTTGTCCTGGTAGGTTTCACACATCATGCCTATATCTGTTCTCGGTTACGGACTCTACATGTACACAACAGGGACTATTCATGTCTACCCGAAGGAACGCCTCAAACTCACCGCAACCTCGCGAGAGCGGGCTTACCTATGCAAAAGAAGTAGAGCTTCACATGCTCAAGTAGATAATCGTTACCCTGGCGTTCTTCCTTGGCGCCATAGAAATGTAAGCAGATGAAAAGCACCGCACTCTCCTTGCCTCCGTAGATCCGAAGTCGATTCGCGATTTGGAGCTCCGAAGCTCCGCCGGTGACCGGATCTAGGCTTCTTCTTCTTCCTTTGCTCTCCCCTCTCTCTAGACTTAGAAAGAGAACCACTCAAGAGAAATGAGGGTTTCAAAGGCCCAATCCCGGGTATATCCCAGTAGGAACAACCCCCAACCGTCGAATCCCAAAATAACGAAATGAATGGCTACGATTCGTAGCTGAAAAGTAAAACCTAGGCCGAACACGGCCTGGAAAAATCCCGTGTCCAGGATCGTGTCCCTCATTCGCCGTCAAAAATCAACGTGTTACGAAAATTACACGGGTCCCGACACGCCCGTGTTTAACCTGACACGCCCGTGTTTAAATCGACACGGTCGTGTGGTTGGCCATGTGCCCCCATCGACACAGCCCTGAAAACAACCCGAGACTCATACGGGTCTGGGACACGCCCGTGTCCTATTTGACACGCCCGTGTCAAATCCGAACACACCTGGGCTCCAGGTCGTGTTCACTGTCTCGACACTTCGTCGAGCAAAGTTCGTCAACCACCCGACATGGCCTTTGACACACCCGTGTCCTAGGCCGTGTTCCGTGTCTCGACACAATGTCGAGCGAAAATCGTCGACTTCCCTGGAAGATCGTCAATACGAGCTCGATACGCCCTGGGACACGCCCGTGTTCCACGCCGTGTGCCCCCTGCCAAATTCCAGATTTGGCCCAAAACTCCTCTCATCGCTCTGTTGAGTTTCGGGGCGTTACAACTCTCCCCCTCTTAAAAGAATTTCGTCCTCAAAATTACATAAAGGAAAGAAACATAAAACTTAAATGGTACCTGAGTGAAACAACTCCGGGCACTCCTCAAGCATAGTCTGCTCTCGCTCCCAAGAGAGCTCCTCTCGACCGCAATTGTCCTAACGGACCATGACCATCCTGATCTCTTTATTGCGTAGCCTCTTGACTTTCGAGTCCTCAATACGTACGGGCTTGACCTTCGTCGTCAACACACTATCAACTGACACTTGATCGACCGCGATCACTTGCGTAGGCTCTTGCACCGCCTTCCGTAGCACCGATATATGGAATACATCATGTAGACCACTAAGCTCCACTGACAGCTTCATTCGGTACGCTGCTTCACCAATCCGCTCCAAAACCTCAAACGGTCCAAGGTACCTCGGGCTTAGCTTCTTCAAGCGCCGCACCCGCTAGACACCCTTGAACGGCTTGATCTTCAAGTACACCCAATCACCAACAGCGAACTCCATATTCCTACGCTTGGCATTATAGTACTTAGCCTGGCGGTCCTGAGCGATTAGCAACCTCGCCCAAATGGTTCTCACCAAAGAAGTAGCATCCTCCACCTCTAATCGCTTATACAACTTTGATTCACCCGTTTCCAACTAGGACAACGGCGTGCGACAATTTCTACCATAAAGGGCCTCGAAGGGCGCCATTTGAATGCTCGCCTGGTAGCTATTGTTTTAAGCGAATTCCACTAAGTATAGGTGATCTTCCCATTGCTTTCCAAAGTCCAGGACACACATGCGAAGCATGACTTCCATTGTCCTATAGACCCTTTCGGTCTGCCCATCCATTTGCGGATGAAAGGTTGTGCTAAAATTTAGCTTTGTTCCCAACATCTGCTGAACCACCCTCCAATCATTCTACGTGAACCGCCCATCTCGGTCACTCATGATGCTGTGGGGCACACCATGAAGCCGTACAATATTATCCACATATAGCTTTGCCAATTTCTCAACCGGATCATCCTTCCTATGCGGAATGAAATGCGACACCTTCGTTAGACGATCTGCTCCTTCCTCGTCAAAGTAGTGAGAGACAACGCTATCCGTGAGAAGTTCTCTACGAAGCGCCTATAATAGCTGGCAAGCCTCAGAATGCTCCGGACTTCCGCTACCGTAGAAAGCTCAGGCCACTCTCGTATCGCAATAATCTTCGCCGGATCCACTGCAATTCCTTCCCCACTCACTATATGACCGAGGAACGCCACTGAGGGCAACCAAAACTCGCACTTCGAGAACTTGGCGTACAATTGATTCCTCCTCAGCGTCTCCAAAACCAAATGAAGATGCCTGAAGTGATCTTCCACACTCTGCGAGTACACCAAAATATCGTCGATGAATACGATCACAAAATGGTCCAAGTACTCCCTGAAATTCATGTTCATCAAATCCATGATCACTGACGGCGCATTCGTCAGCCCAAACGGCATGACCGTAAACTCATAATGCCCGTATCTTGTACTGAACGTTGTCTTAGGGATATCACTCTCCCTTATCCTCAGCTGATAGTAACCAGACTTGAGATCCAACTTTGAGTACACCGTAGACCCGACCAACTGATCAAAAAGAACATTGATCCTTGGGATTGGGTACTTGTTCTTTTTCATTAGCTTATTTAACTCCCGATAATCAATACAGAGTCTCAAGCTCCCGTCCTTCTTCTTTACAAAATTGTAACAAAGAGGACCGGTGCGCTCCAAGGCGACGAACATGGATGCACAAACCCTTGCTCCAACAACTCTTGAAGTTACACCTTCAGCTCCGCCATCTCCTTAGGCGCTAACTGATACGAAGAGCGTATGACCGGTTTGGCATCACACCAAACCGCCTTAACCAACTGAAGAGCAGACACCAACGTCATGCTCGACCCCTTTCAAGCCCACAAATGTCGTCTCACGACCAGTTCCCAACTTGAATTTCTTGCGATTTCGATCAATGTATGCTTGCTGCTCCGAGAGCCAGTCCATACCAAAGATTACATCGAGCTCCCCTAATGGTATTAACGATGCTTATAAGTCAAAGTCTTGAGTCCCTATCCGCACCTAAACGCAGCAGATTCTACTCGCGTGCAATGAGCATTATTAGACAACAACGCATCCAATTTGTCTTGTGCCATCGAAGGAGGTACTCCGACGCGCAATACAAATCCTTTGGTCAAAAGGGAATGCGAAGCACCCTAAGAGAACGGTGCTCTCACCGAATTAATCGAAAATCAAAACAAAGATTAGCACAAACAGTTCTAAGCTAACATGCACAAGGGCAATAAGTATTTAAAGTTAAACTACTTTAACTTTAAGCTGTACCTGTCATCACGACAGCGTGCTTCTTCTCGGACTTGGGACGTCCGTTCCAGCAGTCTTGGGCAAAGTGCCCCGACTTTCCACAATTAAAGCATGCGCCCGGGGTTCGACCCGTAGGCGTCCCAAAAGCACCAGAAGGAGCTGGACCCAAAGTCCTAGCCTTCTTATACCACCTACGGTACGCAGACTTTGAGGAGTTCGGCATTTTGAACTCCGTCTTCTGCATATCCAAGTCTTTGCTTCCTTGGATTCGATCCAGATCTCTGGCAATTTGTCATATACCTGCTCCTGACATAGCTTTCTTCAACTTCTGAGCACCATTCCGACAGTCTCGGGCAAAGTGCCCTTCCTTGCCACACTTAAAACAACCATATGGAGCCTGACCAGTAGACATTTTAGACTTCTTGTTCCTCCTCCTTCGGTATGCAGACTTTGTAGAATCTGGAGAGTCTAGTACACTGAACTCCGACATCCAATTGACGTTTGCCAAATCTACTTCCAAAGATCTAGCCGATTCCACCAAGGCTCGGAATCCCAATAATTTTGGTCCTAGTAGCAGAACTCGCAATTCGCAGCGCAGGCCATTATAAAACCTATCGACCATCGACTGCTCGCTCTCCACTTCAGAGCCCGGGTAGCGTCTTATAATCAGAAACGCTTGCAAATATTCCTCAACTGAGTGCGTACCCTGCACTAAAAGCATGTTCAACTGCTGACCCAACGGTCCTATAATTGTTGTTTGCACCATCACCCACCCGGCGTTGGAATTACCTCAAAAATAGGGGGCTGCACACGTCTTTCATTTTGTGCACCAATCACAGTGAACACTGCTTCCACCACCATTCTTAAGGTTTCAGCGGAGGGAAGAGTTGCAAACACGTCACCATGTGCACTATAATCCTCATAAACCGGATGTTCTGACGGCCCAACATCGCTTCTGGTCACCTATAGTCGTAAAAAACATCGTTAAGAGACCATACAAAATTGCAAAAAGCAATTATAGGAACATGCAGGTTCCTCAAACACGTGTATTTTCATTCCTAAGTGGACATTCATGGGTTCTTTTGATGTTATAACGGTGACGCACATAGATGTGCTCACCACCCCTTACAAAGAATTCATCCACGAATTCATTTTAAGCCTGACCGAAACCAGAAGTCTGATACCAAATTGTAACACCCCCTATCCGCCGCATAGCATATAACAGTAGGTCCGGCCGGGGCCCGACGCCATATACCACAGACAGACCGGGTGGTTACTCAATGGAAACCATCCAACCAATCCAACGTCCTACACAGAGTATTCTAGTGGAAGCAATTAATATTGTTGCATTAACAAAGAACCCAACACTAGCATGAATGTCCACTAAAATGACAAAAGGAATGAAGTACAAATACACCAGTACAGGTCTTATGGCCTTACAATTATTTTCCTCAAATTACATGTCTTCAAACCTCGGCACGCAGGCCGGCCATACATGAATAAAAGAAAAACACTCAAAAAATTAAGCCTTCGAGGGCCGGCACAGCAACTTGGGCTTTAGCCCGCTATTTACCGCTCGGCTCCGCAGCACCTGCAAGCACAATCCACCGCAACGGTGGCAAACCAAAGCAATGGTAAGCCATGCTGACCAAATTATAACGATCTCACCCCCAATTCGGGGCGGCGATGCTCCTTCCCTGCAATTTATTAGCATAACCAAGCAGTATATATATGTACATTGCATCACAGGCGTTGGCACGTACGCCCACATGCCCCGTACACTCAGGGCACATTCTCGGTGAACCGGTCAATGTCACGTCAATTTAAGCCATAGAAACCCCGGTCTCACCACCGCCACTTTGACGGCCAAACATATGAGCATTTTGTCTTCCCGGCATGGGTCATGTCAATTTAAGACATAGACCGCCGAAGACCCTCATCTATGCCAACGGCTTACACCGAACGACATAGAATGGGTACGGTTCTGCCTAACTCGTGCTCACATCGCAACGAAAATTTAAGCCATAAACGCGGGTCAAACTTCTCCGAGTCCCGTTTTCGTCACACACTTCACATAACACGGTTATGTTCAAGTTGGCTCTCAGGCCACCATGTTGGCAGAATCACGTATCTGCCCAGTTTTCCGAGTGCACCTTGGAGTTAATCCCCAAGGCACCCTGCTGCAATCTACCACGTAGAAAACATGAAAAGCAACCAATCACACGGAGTCTTCTCCGGCCATTTATGCAATGCAACATCACCGATCCAGACCAACTTGTCCGGGTAGGCTTCACACATCATGCCTATATCCGTTCTCGGTTACGGACTCTACATGTACACAATGGGGACTATTCATATCTACCCGAAGGAACGGCTCAAACTCACCGCAAACTCGCGAGAGCGGGCTTCCCTATGCAAAAGAAGTAGAGCTTCACATGCTCAAGTAGAGAATCATTACCCAAGCGTTCTTCCTTGGCGCCATGGAAATGTAAGCGGATGAAAAGCACCGCACTCTCCTTGCCTCCATAGATCCGAAGTCGGTTCGCGATTTGGAGCTCCGAAGCTCCGCCGGTGACCGGATCTAGGCTTCTTCTTCTTCCTTTACTCTCCCCTCTCTCTAGACTTAGAAAGAGAACCACTCAAGAGAAATGAGGGTTTCAAAGGCCAAATCCCGGGTATATCCCAGTAGGAACAACCCCCAACCGTCGGATCCCAAAATAAGGAAATGAATGGCTACGATTCGTAGCTGAAAAGTAAAACCTAGGCCGAACACGGCCTGCGACACGCCCGTGTCCAGGGCCGTGTCCCTCATTCGCCATCAAAAATCAACGCGTTACAAAAATTACACGGGTCCCGACACGCCCGTGTTTAACCTGACACGCCCGTGTTCAAACCGACACGACCGTGTGGCTGGCCGTGTGCCCCCATCGACACAGCCCCGAACATAACCCGAGACTCACACGGGTCTTGGAAACGCCTGTGTCCTATTTGACACGCTCGTGTCAAACTCGAAAACGCCTGTGCTCCAGGCCGTATTCACTGTCTCGACACTTCGTCGAGCGAAGTTCATCGACCATCCAACATGTCCTTGGACACGTCTGTGTCCTAGGCCGTGTTCCGTATCTCGACACAACGTCGAGCGAAAATCATCGACTTCCCTGGCAGATCGTCGACACGAGCTCGACACACCCTGGGACACGCCCGTGTCCCAGGCCGTGTGCCCCCTGCCAAATTCCAGATTTGTCCAAAAACGCCTCCCGTCGCTCTGTTGAGTTTCGGGGCGTTACATGTTGTAGATTTTCGTTTGACCCCTCTCCCTCTCCGAAAATGTCCAGTCTTGCTCGGTTAGGTGTTTGCTGCCAGGTCCGTGGGGAAGCAGAAAAGTTGGTCGAGAACTTCCGGAAATCAAGGCAAGTAGTGCTCCTGCCCTTGCCAAGTAACTTATTTTAGTTCCTTTTATACCATGCCGCTCATAGATCACCCTGTTGCTTGGATATTAGTGTCCAGTGTCTATTAATCTTAGTCACATAAATGTTTAAGCCTATTTGATCACTCTCTGTACAAGTTTACTCAAGAATCGGCCTTGTTGTTAAATATTTTTTTTCTTCTTTCTTGGAATTCCTGCCGTTAATTCGATTTGCTCTCGGGCTGGGAATAGAGAGATGAGAGTAGAGATGTTTTTTCCTTTTCTGCACAGTAACTATAGCCGGATAGTTGTGCTGTGGCATTAATATTGGTTTTGTACAAAGTAATATTTCTTAGTTAGGCACGAATTGGGGGAAATTAGGCTTGCCTGTGTAATGGCTCTATCAGAACCCCCCCCCCCCCCTCATTTCCTTAGTCTGGTTTATTAGAGTATTTCTGGGATAAATGAAGTGGTCTGGAGAGATGAGGAGGGTACAGGAATTAGGTTGTAGCATTTCTGGCTGGGGGCGTTGATTAGTTCAGGTTTGAGTTTCTCTGATTTTGCCTAAGTGTAAAATCATTGAGTGAGGGAAGCTCACTCAACACTAGGCTTGGTTTTATGCTAAGTATAAAGGGGTAGACAGCGTTAAGTGCACTCAACGCTGCCAGGTCGATGGCATTCGTCATTATGAGCTCGATATTGTTCATTGAACTGAGATCGACAATCTCCGGTTGCCTGAGATCGACGAGGGTCGTTGATCTGAGTTCGACGAAAATCATCGATCTGAGATCGACGATTTCCTGTGATCTGAGTTCGACGAAAATCATCAAACTGAGATCGATGTTTTCCTGTGATCTGAGTTCGATGAAAATCATCGAACTGAGATCGACGATTTCCTGTGATCTGAGTTCGACAAAAATCGTCGAACTGAGATCGACGATTTCTTGTGATCTGAGTTCGATGAGAATCGTCGAACTGAGATCGAGATGATGATTTCCTGTGATCTGAGTTCGAAGAAAATCATTGAACTGAGATCGACGTTTTCCTGTGATCTGAGTTCGACAAAAATCGTCGAACTGAGATCGACGATTTCCTGTGATCTGAGTTCGACGAAAATCTTCGAACTGAGATCGACGATTTCCTGTGATCTGAGTTCGACGAGAATCGTCGAATTGAGATCGATGATTTCCTGTGATCTGAGTTCGACGAAAATTGTCGAACTGAGATCGACGGATTCCTGTGATCTGAGTTCGACGAGAATCGTCGAACTGAGATCGACGTTTTCCTGTGATCTGAGTTCGACGAAAATCGTCGAACTAAGATCGACGATTTCATGTGATCTGAGTTCGACTAAAATCGTCGAACTGAGATCGACGATTTCCTGTGATCTGAGTTCGACGAGAATCGTCGAACTGAGGTCGGCATTTTCCTATAAGCTGAGATCGACGTTTATTTTGCCTTAACCGAATTTTTCTTTCATTTTCTTTTCTTCCGGAGTGATTACCTCCTAGGTGGGGATGTCTTGTCGGCCATTCGTTTCTTCCTTTATTTTTGAGTGCCGAATCGTGGGTTATGGCAGGTAGTGGTATTTTGACGCTTTAAAGGAGTAGGATGTTTTGTGTGTGATCCGTGGCCGCCACCTTTTAGTCCCAGGTACGGGCTGGGTATAGCCATGGCCGCCACCTTTTAATCCCAGGTACGGGCTGGGTATGTGGTGGTCTTGTGCTGACACAGTGAATTTTAGTTGGAACTATTTGTTTGGGGGACTCTTTTTGGTCACCAACTCAGGTCCATGTTGTTTTACTACTGCCATTACTCATAATTTAGGATTTTTAGATGTTTCCTCCTTTGTAGATTGCAACTTTTGTTGGCACATGTTTGCCTTGTAGACTCTACAGGTTTTATGACAGGGTTGTTGCTGTTTTCTCACACGTGGTGCAAGTATGTCTTGTCTTGGACAGTGTTTGTCTGTTACTGTCTTACTTTCTTCTCTTGCGTACCCTTTTATATAACACTTCCATGCAGCTTATTTGTTTTACTTACTGAGATATTCTGTTCTTCTCTGAATGCCTCAGGTTCTGATCAGTAGCCGAGTAGGCGGCTAGTTTTGTTGTGTTGTTGTTGGTGATCTCTTGTACTGTAGAGATCAGTTTCTTGGTATTGTGAGGTAGTTTTCAGTTTTTCTTACAGACATACATGCTCACCAGTGGTTTCGTGTCAGGTTGTTGACGCCCGCTGGTGGTTTTTACTTATGATACTAGATATGTTTCTTTTACTGCTACCTTTCTGGAGATAGTGTATTTGGTCTTGGGAAGATTTGTGTTAGGTTGCTAGTTACTTTTAAACCAAAAAACACTATTATAAGTATACCTCATGATCAGCATGTTTATAAAACTCATACACTACTTTCCAAGCAACGTAAAAAATTGTTTTCTTACTTATAATATAAAATAAATCTAGAGTTTTGCATAGTATAAGTTGACCTCGGTGGACACTTATGCACTCTCATAGGTTGTCAAATATAAATAAAGTATTTTCCGCTGCGTATAAGTATAGTTTTTAAACTGTGGACTAGAGGATCCACTGAGCCGAGGGATACATCTTTAAAATATAACCGTTTTTCTACTCATTAAACTTATGAATTTTCATAGTCTAGTTAGATGGTGTTCGCCTGAGCATCGACAGTTATCCCCTGTTCGACGTGGCATCACGACGTGTGTTTTCTCATACTCTGATACTTCTTAAATTCGGAGAAAATGCGGGTTTTGACAAAAGCATCAAGTTGATGAACATCACAAGCACAATAAATGCCAGACTAAATGGCAGGTTGGGCTTAGGTCCTTCATCAAGCCAATCCCCATTAATTCAGAAAAACATATTGTCAACTCCTATAAAATTTATCTCAGAAAAGTGTAAAGAAAAGATAAATGAAGATAATCAACCAACTGAAATCACTCATAGGACCAAGAACAAGAGAAAGAAAAATAAGAAATCTTATAAAAACTATGTTCAACCGTTTTCGTTGAACTCAGATCGACGAAATGCTTACGGTTCATCGAACTCCGATCGACGAACTCTGAACACAGAATTCTCTTATAATTATTCGTCGAACTACGATCGATGAAACCAATACAGTTCTTCGAACTATGATCGACGATATTGGGCACAAAAAATGAATACCTTATTTCTCTGAGCGGAGTTCGATGAACTCATCCCTTCTCATCGAACGCAGGTCCACGAACTTATCAAGATTCGTCGATCCCAGTTCATCTTAACAGAAATTCAAATTTTCCTAAAACTTATAATCAACCAAGATATTTCATTAACCAATTTAATCTGTGAATAATTCCACCAAGAAGATATCATCCCCTAGGGTATAAAAACCAACCTGAATACTCTTATATTTCCAGTTTTAATTATGAAAAGAAACAAGGACCCAAGGTAACCTAAGTCAAGAATAGCTAATCTGTTTTATTGCAGGTGAAAAACTATCCCACCACAGAGCAACAATGGTCTCTGGATAGTGGCTGTTCAAAGAATATGAATGAAAACAAGGACAATTTAATCAACTATAAGTCAAAACTAGGAACTAAAGTAATATTTGGTGATTCCAATTGTGGCTAGACTGAAGGATGTGGAAAGGTCAAAATTGGAGCAGTCACCTTCAGGAATGTAGCTTATGTAAGTGGACTGAAACACAACCTTATATAAATTAGTCAGTTATGTGATGAAAGGTTTCAGGTATCATTTAACAAAACTTCCTGTATTATTACTTATATAGATAACCTAGTAGTATTAACTAGAACTAGAGTAGGAAATATCTATATAGTTAATTTTAAGTTAGCTAAAACTGAAATATGCCAGTTTAACCAAACTAGTAATTATAATGATCTTTGGCATATGAGATTAGGACATGTAAACCTGAAAAATATTGCTACACTCTCTAGGGACAACCTTGTTAGAGGATTGTCTTCTTGCACTTACAAGAAGGAAAGCCTCTCCAAGGCTTGTCAGTTAGACAAACAAAATAAAACTAGCTTTAAGTCACTTAATAAGAGTGATTCACCTAACATTATATATTTGCTATACATGGATCTCTTTGGACCCATTGCTGTACAGAGCCTAGGAGGGAAGTCTTATACTTTAGTAACTGTTGATGACTTCTCAAGGTTCACTTGGGTGTTCTTCTTGAGAAACAAGTCAGATAACTTTAAGGTTCTTACAGATTTTCTTAAGAGCATAAGGATTGAGTAAGCTACTCCAGCTGCATTGATCAGAAGTGATCATGGTACTGAGTTTGAGTCTCTTCCCATGCAAGAATTCTATGAGAATGAAGGTATCAGGGATAGTTTATCTGCTCGTAGAACTCCTCAACAAAATGGGGTAGCTGAAAGGAAAAATAGAACATTAATTGAAGTTGTAGGCACATTACTTGATGATGCTCACTTGTACATATCCTTTTGGGTAGAGGCTGTGAGCACAACAAACTATGTACTGAATAGAAGTTTGATTCACAAGCTCAAGAGCAAGACCCCCTATGAACTACTCAGAGGGAAGAAACCTAAAGTAGATTATTTTAGAGTCTTTTGTTGCATTTGTTACATTCATAACAATGACAATAAATATCTTAGAAAGTTTGAAGCCAAGGCTGCAATGGGAATTTTTCTAGGATATTCCCAAGTAAGGCATATAGGGTATATAACAAATCATCTATGAAAATGGAAGAGTCTATTCATATTTATTTTGATGAGACTAACACGTTTTACAAGGAGAAGATTCCTTCTACCAGTGAGAACTTGTAGGAACCACATCTGTGTGAGAAGTTTGATGAATTGACCCTCACCAATGAGGCTGTTACACAACCTTCTCCACATGCTGCTGAAGATAGTGAAGATGATGACACTAAACTTAGTAAAGAGCCAACAACAGCTATAATTCCACAAGAGGAATTAATTCCCCATGCTATTTCACAACCTACTCCTACTACTGAATTAGTCACACTTAGAGATCACCCTGTATCTCAAGTGATTGGAGACATATCAGTGGGTGTGCAGATAAGGCATCAACTCCACCAGGACATGATGCATGCCTGCTTCATATCTTAAACTGAGACCCAATCAATTAAAGATGCAGAGCAAGATCCACACTGGATCATTGCAATGCAAGAGGAGCTCAACAAGTTTGAGAGATTTAGAGTTTGAGATTTAGTTCCAAGACCAAAAGACTACCCAGTCATCAGAACTAAATGGGTATTCAGACATAAACTAGATGCTCAAGCGATTATCATCAGGAATAAGGCAAGGCTAGTTGCTCAAGGCTATAAACTAGAGGATGACATTGACTATGACCAGACATTTGCACCTGTTGTAAGGCTGGAAGTAATCAGAATCTTCCTTGCTTATGTTGGCTACAAGAAGTTCAAATTATATCAAATGGATGTCAAGAGTGCATTCTTAAATGGTGAAGTTAAAGAAGAGGTCTATGTGGAGCAACCACCAGGTTTTATTTCTCCAACCCATCCTTCTTATGTTTTTAAATTGCATAAAGCTCTCTATGGTCTAAAGCAAGCTCCAAGTGCTTGGTATGAAATCTTAGCCAGCTTTCTTCTAGAGTATAAATTCTCTAGTGGCATAGTAGATAGGACATTGTTCACTAGACATCATAAGGATCAAATCTTATCAGTACAAATTTTATAGAGGACATCAATTTTGGGTCTACTGATTCCAAACTATGCTAGAGGTTCTCTGACATAATGTGTTGGGAATATTAAAAAACGTGTACCAGATTTGGAGAAGCCTCACCTAACTCAATGATATGCATCAAGTTGTATTTGATGTTGTTTTGAGTTATCATGTGCAGGTTAAGAAAATGGAAAGGAAAATTTTCTAAGTACAAGTGTCGACACTTGGGAATGACTGTGTCGACACCAAAGGCCAGATTGTGTCGACATCCAAAATTTGTGTCGACACACAAAAAATCTATCGACAACGCTGTGTCGACACCAAGGGCCAGATTATGTCGACATCCAGAATTTGTGTCAACACACAGAAAATCTGTCGACAACGCAGTGTCGACACTAAGGGCCAGACTTGTGTCGACATTATTAGGAGCTGTGTCGACACACAGAGAAGCTGTCGACACATTCCAGAATTCTATCGACAACGACTATGTCGACACACAGAACTTGTGTCGACACACACCAGAATTCTATCGACACTAACTTTGTCAAGACAAGGAGTGTTTGTGTCGCCACACAGAACTTGTGTCGACACATTTCACAGAAGTTGTGTCGACAACAACAAGACTTGTGTCGACACATGGACTATGTGTGTCGACACATATGAAGAATTCAGTCGACAATCTCTGCTCCTGAGTCAAAGTTCAATAAAGGCTGAAGTAATACAACTGAAGACTTGACAGCTATCATTACTAACATTGCTGTCACATCTGTTAGAGGTGTCAGAAGACGGTTTGAAACCGGAACAGCTAGTTACCATGGATGAAGCCTATAAATAGATATGCTCTCTCAACAATTGAGGTGTGGAAGTGAACAACAACTACAAGAACAACACTTACGGAACAGAGAGAATTTAATCAAGCCAATCAATTATAATCTCTGAAGGATTGAGAATCCAGAAGAAGAGAAAGAAACAGTCAATAGATTATAGAGAGAGAAACAAGAAGGAGAGAAGAACTCATCCAATGAAGGCAGATCCCGAACAATCTGCCTGAAGAATTCAGATTAATTTCTGAAGAAGGAAGATTGAAGATCAACTCCAACATCAAGAAGATCAACCCTATTGTGTTCAGATTCAAGAAGCTTTGAAGAAAGCTAAGTTAGGTTGATCCTTAAGAAATCAGGTCTATCAAGAACTGATTAAGAAGCCTTCAACCAACTCTCTCTATTTGGTTGAAGATATCAATAACTTTTAATCATTAATTTTGTATGATCTGTACTAGATTTGAGTGTAGGAGATTTACATCTCTGAGTTGTAAGCCTAAATTATAAAGGCTGAGGTAGGGCTGTGTGCCTGAGGTAGTGGAATCATTTCCCTGAGTTGTAGGCTTGTGATAGACGCTGAGGTAGGGCTGTTGCCTGAGTTGTAGGAGTGGGGTGTCACTCTGAGTTGTAGGCCTGTGGAAGATGCTGAGGTAGGGATTGTGCCTGAGTTGTAGGAGTGTGGATTCACTCTGAGTTGTAGGAACCATTCTTGGTTCTGAGCTGTAAGATTTGCGGATCTGAGAAGAAGGAAGGAAGTTAGGCCGAATCTACTACACTGCTAGATAGGCGAAGGGGGAAAGTGGATGCACCCATCATTTGGGGAACCACTATAAAACTGGTGTGCAATCTGTGAATACTGTGTATATGAATGTTGTGTTATACTTTCTGCTGAATATATTGCTGAACTAGATAGAATTATCTGTCTAAGTTAGAAAAAGAATTGAACCTATTCACCCCCCCCCCCCCTCTAGGTGTTTAGAACATCTGGAAACCAATTCTTTCAAGTGGTATCAGAGGGAGGTTACTCAAAGAATAGACCTAACAGTCTGGGTAGATCTCCAAGGAAGAAATCTATTAGGCATAATGGGTTCCATAGAGAATCATAAGGAGTTTGGTTCCATGACGTTACCCATATGCAGGAAAGAAATTTTTGGCATATGGAAAGAAAGAGTTAGATTTTTTATGGAAGCTTCAGATCCAAGAATCTACATGACAGTCAAAGAAGGGCCATTAATTCCAATCAAAGTCTCAGTTCTTGTTTCAAATCTCAGAATACCAAAGGAATATTCTGAAATGACAAAGGATGAGATCATCTTGGCTACTATGGATAAGAGAGCACAGAATATAATAGCCAGTGCCATAGATGATTCTACTTTCCAAAACTTGATCCACTGCAATACCTCCAAAGAAATGTGGGACACCCTTATTGTCTACATGGAGGGTTCAGAAGAGGTGAGAGAAGACAGAAAGTCTATGCTGAATCAGGAGTATGAAAGTTTTAGATAATCTAAAACAAACAGCATAACTGAATGTTACAAGAAATTATTCAGAATAGTTAATGAACTGATGTCATATGGAAGAGTATTCAGTACATATGAGTTAAATGATAAGTTTCTGAGATCATTGACTAAAGACTGGGACACTAAGATATGTGTCATTAGGGAAGTGGCCAGACTAGCAGAAATTTCACCTCCAACATTATTTGGTAAACTGCTTTCATATGAAATGTAGCTGATGGTCAGAAAAGAGGAGGAGAAAAGTAATAAATTTGATTACAGAGATAAGTCAGTGGATTTCAAGACTGAAGCCATCAGAAAGGATAGGAGGATGTCTCCATCACCTCCTAGGAAAGCTGCAGAAGTTGTTTCAGAAAGTTTAGATTGTCACACATCAGATAGTCCAAATTCTGATGAAGACTTAGCATCTGCCTCAAGACAATTTCAAAGGTTTTTGAAGAAGAAATAGTGGAGATCCAAGCCATCATCCTCAAAATCCAAGGATGATTACTATTAGAAAAATAAATCCTCTAGGAAGGACAGGTATAGCTCTAAACCTAATAAATTATCTTCAACTAAATTTGTTTGCTTTTACTGCAGCAGGCCTAGACATGTGGTAGTTGATTGTCCTGACAAAAGAAAAGAATCAAATGATAAGAAGAAACTAAAAAATAAGGGAAAGAAGGAGAAATCCCTTGTTGTAAAGAAGCAAAAATGTTGGTCAGATTCTTCATCATCAGATTCTGAGGATGAAGCTGAAGCATATTTAGGACTATTGGCAACTGAATAGGATGTAGAAGAGGCTGAATTCTTGAAGTGGCTGGATTCAGCAAATAAAATTGAAGAACCTTGTTGTAAAGGGCTGATGGCCTTGATAGAAGAAGATCAATGCCAGGATCAGCCTGGACCTAGTAAGGTATACAATTCTTCAATTGATTCTGATTACTATACTGGTTCAGAATCAGAAGCATCTGCATCAGGAGATGTAGATGAATCTGAATCTGAAGGAGATGTTCATCAACTTCTTGATGAATATGGTGACTTGTTGCAAGCAGTTAAGAAAAGCAGAATCCTTAATAAGGCACAGGCCAAGGAAATTGCTGATCTTAAGCAGGCTGCATTAGATTCAGAAAAATTGCTGAATCTAAAGATGATTGAAGTAGCCAAACTAAAAAACATAAATAATATTCAGATGGGTACTATTAAATTCAAGAATGATCAAATCAAAAGTTTGGAAGTCAAACTTCAGAAGGAAAAGGATCTGGTGGCTAAGTTCTCTAAGCCAAAATCAGTTTTACCTTTAATTGATGATTTTATTCCTAAAAAGGGTAAGACTGGATTGTGCCTTGAGGGAAATGCAAGGGCTGCCAATTCCAAAAGAAAAGGCAAAGCCTCAGTACAACTTCTAGCCTTCAAACCCCCCACTTCCTTCAAAAAGGTATGGCGGCCAACTAATAGATATGATCATGATATTATACATGGTTATGGTAAGCCTGAAATTATGAATGACAAAGGTGTAGCTCCAACACTCAAGCAAAGGACTACTGTACCAACAGTGTTAAGAACAGCTGACAGCAAAGCTGTTAAAACTGTACCTAAAAGAGGTATAATAGATATGAGTGTTGGTGTTGTGGTAAGATAGGGCATTATGCCATGGATTGCTGGCACAACACCAGTGTCAGGAAGAATGCCAGCTTACCTGTGAGGAAGGCTGCTGGTAAGAATATCAAGTTTCATTCTAACATGAACCTAGAACCCAATAAAAATTGGGGTTCTAAGGTAACTTAATTTTATTTACTGAGATGGGTCCAAGTTGCCATACCCCTATATGATACTTGGACAGTGTATGTTCCAAGCACATGACTGGAACAAGAAGAATGTTAAAGGACTATACTTCCATAGAGAATGGACCAAAAGTGATCTTTGGTGGATCAGAAAAATGGGTCATAAACGTGTTTGGTAATATTTCTTCCAGTTCTATAACAATCACTCAAGTGGCTTATGTAAAAGGTTTGAAACATAACTTGATAAGCATAAGTCAGCTGAGTGATCTTGGTTATGACACTTCATTTATTAAGAATGGGTGTCAGATCAAAAGGACAAGTGATCAGAAGGTGATCTTGTCTGGTTATAGAAAAGGGAATGTTTATTGTTTAAATTTTGATTATGAAAACATGAACTCTCCTGTATGTTTAGTTGCAGATGAGAAAGCATCTCAGTGGGTCCAATGGCACAAGAGGCTAGCTCATCTGGACTATAATACTATAGGCCAGCTCTATAGTTTAGAGTTAGTGAGAAATGGTCCTCAATTTAAGTTCATAAAAGAGAGTATATGTTCAGCTTGTCAAAAAGGCAAGCAGACCAAATCCTCTTTTCATAGTCTTGATACCAAAGACTCTGAAAGAAATTGTACCTAATCACCTAGAGGGGGGGGATGAATAGGTGAACTTAATCTTTTTAAAATTACAGGCAGAAACACTGAATAATAAGACCTGTATTTGCAATTCTCTACAGCAATTCAGCACAGATAATATAACAATCACAGAATTAATCACACACAGAGTACACACAGATTTTTATAGTGGCTCCCCAAGGTCTGGGTACATCCACTTTCCCCCTTCGCCTATCAAGTAGTGTACTAGATTCGGCCTAACTTCTCCACTTCTTCTCAGATCCTCAGATCTTACACCTCAGAACCACAAACAGGTTCCTACAACTCAGAGTGACCCCACTCCTACAACTCAGGCACAAAGCCTTACCACTCAGTCTTCACCAAGTCCTACACTCAGGCTAAACAGCCCTACCTCAGCCTTCAATCAAGGCCTATACTCAGAGAATAGAATCTCCTACACTCAGGCACTAAAGCCCTATCTCAGCCTTTATAGTTTAGGCTTACAACTCAGATCTATACAAGACCCTACAAAATATAAAGTTTACAAAGTAAATAACCACAATTCAGAAAGAGAGAGATGAATTGACTGGATTCTTGATGAGTTCTTGGAAGAACTAGGCAGAGATCAACCCCCTTGGCTTTCTTCAAAGCTTCTTGTATTATAACACATTAGGGTTGAATCTCCTGTGCAGATGATCTTCAATCAACTGATGTCTTGTGAATCAGATCTCGATCTGAATCTTACTTATCAGCCTGGTTCACCAGCTATTCTTCTTAGAAGTAGCTCTCTCTCTCTCCAACTTCTTAGATCTTCACTTGAAGGTCTTCTTCCTTTTTTTTGTGTTGTGATTCAATTTAATTGATCGTCCTTTCTATCGAAGGAGAAAGGTCTTTAAATATTCTTCCTCCAAGGTAACCGGCTGATCCAGTTTCTAACAACCTTCTGACAGTTCTGACAGTTGTAGTTGACCGGTTGAAATGGCAGCTGTCAAGTCATCCAGTCACTTCTTGAAATCTCTGTCACTGTCTTAAAGTGTCGAGACAGATGGTCTTTATGTGTCGACACAAATAGACTAAGTGTCGACACAAGTAGACTAAGTGTCGACACTAGCCTTCATGGTGTCGACACAACTCCTTGTGTTGTTGTAACAGCTACTCGACACTGCTTCTGCAGAATGTGTCGACACTGATCCTGTGTGTCGACACAAGCCTTCTGTTGAATATGTCGATACTGATTGAGTGTGTCGACACAAGTACTTCTTCTTCAATACTTAGTTGATTTCTGCTGTGTGTCGACACAACTCCTTTGTGTCGACACTTGCCTTCATGTGTTGAAACTTTGCCGAGTATCGACACATCTCCTTTGTGTCGACATATTATTCATGTGTTGAAACTTTGCTGAGTGTCAACACATCTCATTTGTGTCGACACATTCTTCATGTGTTGAAACTTTGTTGAATGTCGACACATCTCCTTTGTGTCGACACTTGTACTTAAACTTTGTTGAAGTTCGTTGAGTGTTGACATAGCTTCCTGGTGTCGACACTTTTGATGTCGACAAAGTTTCTCTGGGCGTCGACACTGCTTCTAAGTGTCGACACTGATTATGTAGACAATACATCACTGTGTGTCGACACTGCCTGTATGTGTCGACACATTTCTTCTGGTGTCGACTCTGCCTTCCTGGTGTCGACACAATTACTCCAAGTGTCGACACAGCTTCTCTAGGTGTCGACACAAGCCTTCGTAAGTGTCGACACTTTTCTTCTGGGTGTAGACACATGGACTTAGAAACTTTTCCTGCATTCCCTGCAATTACTTAACCTGCACACATAAACTCAAAGCACATCAAATACACCTTGATGTATATCATTGAGTAGGGTGAGGCTTCTTCAAATCAGGTACATATATTCCAATGTACCCAACAATCTCCCCCTATTTGAAGAATTCATAACCCTTAGTCAATGATATACACCATACATAACAAATACTCAATATGATGTATAATAATATTAAATGACAGGGTAAGAACTAAACATGTATAAACAAAACATGTAAAAACAATTATCTCAGAACAATAATGTAATAGATTGAACATATAACATTGTTCTTACAACTTCAAACATTTTCATTAATCAAAAGTTTACATAGAGTTTCATGTAAATGATTACAAATTGTAAACTTAAGAAAATTCTATCCTATGGCTGCTCTGGTTCCTTGATTACAATGCACTTTCCAGATTGAATCTTTGGTTAGACTGGAGCTTCATTGTCATCGGCAGGCTTCTTCCCATTAAGATCTTTCTTTTTCTGTTCTTCAGCCCTTATCTTCTGTCTTTCAAAATAGTGATAAGGCTTAGGGAAATACTTGCTAGGCTCCTGTGCATTAGGAGGTAGCTTCCCTAATTTAGCATTCCTTCTGTATTGTACTATGGCCTCTTGTCTAGCCTCATGTTTCTTCCATTCCTGGTCAGAATACCATTTGCCTCTCTCTAGGAAATTATCCTTAGCAGCCTTCCAAGCAGTTAATATGATATTCCTAGAGGTTGGGCTCCATTGCTCAAAATCTGGCCTTAATTCAGCTTGCTCTCTGAACCTTTTCTTAGATAATTGGGCCTCTTGTTCTTTTAGAACTACCTCTGGCACAGGCTGAACAACTTTTTCAATAATAACATTCTGATTACCCTCATGAGGACTATACATAGACTGTACCTCCTGATGTATAATGTTAAAATCTGTAGGAGGGTATATCACTTGAGCCACTTCAGCTTGCTCTCCTCCAAAGTATGCAGGATTGATACCAGACTCTGCAAAATTATCATCATCACATAAAGGTGGATATCCAAAGGTGGCTCTGATGGAGTTTGAAATCCATTTTGCATGATCAGAGCCAGCTTTGACTAGTACCCTCTCCCCCTTTATGACTTCTCTCTCTATGTGATCCATAAGATCATCTTTTTGGAATCTTATTTGAGCATTCAAATAGTTAACTCCATCTTTATAAAAAGGTTTTAATCTTTGGAGCCTGTCAGTAATAATCTTTTGAGAATCTGTAATAGCAGTTTGAATGACAAGAAGGCTTTGTTGGAGTTGCTTATCAAACTCAGCTTTGGCAGTAGCACTTTGTGCAGTCTGGGTAGTAGCTAGATTCTTCATTTCAGTGACAATGGCATTATGAGAAGTAGTCAGATTATCATTCATTCTTAGCTGATTTTCCAGGACATATCCTTGTTTGACTGTCATATCATCAACCTGTTTCTTGATGTTCTCTTGATGAGTAACCAGATAGACCACTGCATTTCCTCCTTTATGGAAGCAGTCAGTCATTTACTTTTTATGTTGATTCACTTCAAATCTTATGGATTTTATGTCTTGAGCTAAGGAAAATTGTAGCTCCTTATGGTGCTCATCCATATAAGTTTCCATTGCCTTCCTTTGCTCATGTAGCTTTATTTGCAATGCCACCAACAGAGAACTATAATCAGTTGTTGGGGCAGGCTGTGGAGCAATTGTCTGTAGTGATTTCTTGTAGGTCTGGCTTCTCCTTTTAAAGACCTGAAATTTCCTTTTCTTGGCCCTAACAGCCTCTTCATCCTATAAAGCAGAAGTACTAGCAATGTCTACCCTGTCCTTAGGACTAGGAGGTAAATCCTTCTCAGTCCTTGGTAGCTCCTCAGCATTCCATTGCTCCTCGGGCTCTATTCTTGCTGTCTCCTCTTGAGACCTAACCTGATCCCCCTGAAGATCTACCTGCTCCCCCTCAACGGTTGCTTTCTCTCCCTCAATGTCAGTTTGTAATAAGTCAGGGAATATCTCTTCTAGTGTATACTCATGTTGAGGTTGTTCAGAAGAATCTCTTATCTCAGGAGCATCTGTTTCCATTTTATCAGCAACAGATGTGTCCTCCATGACAACATCTTCTGGTTGAGGTTGTATCTGTGTTTGCTGATCAACATCAAGTAATGGTGCATACAAAACTTCATCCTCAATATGCAAATTTAATTGATTTACTTCAGTAATTACCTCTAGAATAGTTTGGGTAGCCCTTTCACTATCCAAGTGAGTGGACTCTTCCACATATAGTGGCTCCCCGTGGAATGGATCCAGGTGAATAGGGCTAGCTGATGGTAGCTTCCCCTGCCTCTGTGCATCTTCTTATCTTGCTGGTGACTGTCCAGCAGTGCCATCCTCTCCATCATCTGAACTAAACACCACTTGCTCCTCTGAGCTACTTGAGGATTCTTGTGCCAGAATGGCTGTCTTCTTCTTCTTCCTCTGAGGTGTTTCCTTTTCTGGATTTGGCAGTTCCTTTGTCAATACTCTATCCCACCTTGAGAAAATTCTTACATCCATTCCCCTCATGTTGTTTATCTTTGAACCAGCAGCTTGGTTCATCACTTCAGGAATACTTCTAGCTAAGTATAGACTTAGAATTCTACCCAGATTGGGTTTCTTCAGGCTCTCTTTTATCTTATAAAACATGACTGCAGACCAATCAGTATTAAGTTTGAAAATTATCCTTGTCATCAAACTGAACATGTGAGCTGAAATTCTATCATGCCCACCAGGCTTGCTCAGTATCACCTTCTCAACTATCTCAGATAAGAACTTTCCTTGTATATTCATTCCTTTCCTATTAAAGACTGAACCAATCTTCAAGCTTGAATCCAGTCCACACCATGTCAGTGCCTCCCTTGTTTTTGAAGCAGAAACATCTTCCTCTTCTATAGTTCTTGGGAGATATAGAATCTTCCTGAGACTCTTATGAGTGACCTTCACCTTTGCACCATGAACTTTGGACTTAATCTTGAGTCCAGATTCATCAAGAGTTGCTGCACTCAAGAATTTGAGGACTTCCTTCTTCCAGATCTTGATAGGTTCTGAAACAAGATACTATAGGCCTGTCTCTGCAATTAGGGTTACCACACCTTGGATTTCGGGTTCCGCGTCATCAAAGGCGTGTCGCACGAGCTCATATCCTTCATTAATGTTCTCTTCTAGCTTGGGCGCCATTACGGTTTGAAGAAATTTTGAATTTAGAGAAGAGAGATGTCGACACACAAGTTTGGTCTCGAGACTAAGGTGAGCGTGTCCACAAACAATGGGGAAAACCTATTAATACCTTTCTAGAATTGAAGGTGAAAAGGCGCGTTAAAATACTTGAATTGTGTCGACACTGTTGAAAAGTGTCGACACTTACTTCTAATGTCTCGACAACTATGTGTTGACACAAATATAGTCGACAGAATATATGTGTCGACACTTATATATCTCAGCTCGACGCTTAGTCGAGACTCTACCAGACTAATTCTATATATATCATAAGTGTCGACACTACCTTGGATGTGTCGACACCTACACTGTATGTGTCGACACTAATTCTCTGAAGTGTCGACACAGACTTCCTATATGTGTCGACACCATTTTTCTGAAATGTCGACACCACTTCTATGTGTCGACACATACAACTCTGTGTGTCGACACTATTTTACTTAGCCAATTTTTGTAAACTATTCTAAGTTTATCATTCCTAATTCAAGTTTAAACTTATTGAATTTGGTTTCATCTAAGGGCTTTGTAAACATATCAGCTAACTGATTATCTGTCTTAACATACTCTAGGGAAATGTCTTCTTTTTCCACATGTTCTCTTAGAAAATGATATTTTATTTCTATGTGCTTAGTCCTACTATGAGAGACAAGATTCTTTGCAATAGAAATGGCACTAGTAGAATCACAAAATAAAGGTGTCCTACTTACTTGAATACCATAATCTTCTATCTGATGTTGAATCCATAGAAGTTGAGCACAGCAACTTCCTGCAGACACATACTCTGATTCTGCTGTGGAGATAGCCACACTTGTTTGTTTCTTGCTACTCCATGACACCAGCCTTCCACCTAGAAATTGACAGGTTCATGTGGTACTTTTCCTATCTTCCTTGCAGCCTGCAAAGTCTGCATCTGAATAACCTGTCAGTTCAAAATCTTCATTCCTAGGGTACCAAAGGCCTAGATAAGGAGTGCCCTTAAGATATCTCAAAATTCTTTTGACTGCTGTCAAATGAGAATGTTTAGGGCAAGCTTGGTACCTAGCACAGACACATGTAGCATACATGATATCTGGTATACTAGCAGTCAAATACAGTAGGGAGCCAACTATCCCTCTATACAAAGTTTCATCTACAGGTTTCCATGCATCATCTTTGCTTAGAGACATACTTGACCTCATAGGAGTTTTCATGGTAGTGGATGATTCCATACCATACTTCCTTATCAATTCTAGGGTGAACTTAGACTGGCATATGGATAATCCATCTTCAGTTTGTCTAACTTGGAGACCCAAGAAGAACTTGAGTTCCCCCATACTGCTCATTTCAAATTGTCCTTGCATGAGTTTTGCAAACTTTCTGCAAAGACTACTTTCTGTAGACCCAAATATGATGTCATCTACATATATTTGGACTAAGATAATCTTGCCTCTGGATTCCCTAAGGAATATAGTCTTGTCTATTTTCCCCCTTGAGAATTTGTTCTCAATGAGGAAACTAGACAGAGTTTCATACCAAGCCCTAGGGGCTTGTTTTAACCCATACAAAGCCTTTCTAAGTTTATATACATAGTCAGGTTTAAGAGAATCTACAAAACCTGATGGCTGCTCTACATAGACTTCTTCCTTCAGATTTCCATTCAGAAAAGCTGACTTAACATCCATCTGATATACCTTAAATCCTTGAAATGTTGCATAGGCAAGGAACATCCTTATTGCTTCCAGTCTTGCTACTGGAGCAAAGGTTTGATCAAAATCAATACCTTCTTCCTGCATATATCCCTTTGCAACAAGTCTAGCTTTATTCTTTATGATGATTCCATGCTCATCCAACTTGTTCCTAAAGATCCACTTAGTTCCAATAATGTTGTGGTCCTTGGGTTTAGGAACTAGCTCCCAGACCTTGCATCTTTTGAATTGATTCAGCTCCTCTTGCATGGTGTTGGAACACCCTATTACTAATTTGGGTCAGGATCACTATGTCTCTTAGGAACCTGTTTTGACCTCATTGTATAGATCTAAAGGTCAATTAGAATTGAGTCTAAGGGTTAGTACTTAAGTTTGGAAGCTGCCCTCAAGACCAAGGTTTTTTAGTCTGGAAACTAAGTCATTTCGTCGAGCTTAGTACGACGAATCGTCGAACTCCAATCGACGATCGTTGAGCTCACTTTGACGAGTCGTCGAACTCCTTTCGACGATCTCTGAGCTCAACTTCATCAAGTCGTCGAACTCCATTCGACGATCTTCGAGCTCAGATTGACGATCTTGACTCCAGTTTGATTCTCTATCTCTGAGCTCAGTTCGACGATAGTTGAGCTCAGATCAACGATCTATGTTTCTGTCAAAGTCCAAATCTCTGAGCTCAGCTCGACGATAGTGGAGCTCAGTTCGACGTTTTTCTAAAGAGTTCAATGATTTTCAAAATTCAAATTTGGACAGCTGCGGAATTTTTATCAGCAATTAATTCAGAGATCTTACAGCCGTTTTCATTTATTCTGGAGCAAGTTTCAAGGAATTATCAAGGAATGTTTTATTGGACTTTCCTCTAGAAGACAATTACAGTTAAGGAAGTCATTTATGACAGTCCAACAGTGAAAGATATGGTACCTAAACACCTAGAGGGGGGGTGAATAGGTGACCTAAACCTTTTTAAAACTTTGTTGGCAGCACAACAATTATTACAGCTAACAGCAATTACAGAAATCAAACAAGTAATCCACAGCACAGCACAGCACAACACAGCACACCACAGCAGACACACTAATTTATAGTGGTTCCCCAATCTTTGGGTACATCCACTTTCCCCCTTCGCCTATCTAGTAGTGTACTAGATTCGGCCAAACTTCTCCACTAACTCAGAACCAAACTAGGTTCCTACCTCAGGCCCAAAGCCTTACACTCAGCCAAAAGGCCTACACTCAGCCACCCAGGCCTACACTCAGCCAATTAAGGCCTACACTCAGAGTTCTTCAACTCCTACACTCAGGCAACCAAGCCCTACCCTCAGCCTTTATAAAATAGGCTTACAATTCTCTCAGATCCAATGGATCCTACAAGTTAAAATAGAAAGTACAATAGTTAACTCTACAACTCAGAAAATAGGAGAGGAGTTGAGAGATTCTTGAAGAGTTCTTGGAAGAACTCAGTTAGATCCAAACTGACTTAGCTTCCTTCAAAGCTTCATGATTAGAACTGAATTAGTCTGAATCTTCTGCAGTTGTTCCTTGACCTCTGCTTCTTGAAATCCAGATGACTCTGAATTCTTCTTCTCAGCCTTAGTTCCAAAGACTGAATACTTGGTTGGAGCTCTCTCTCTCCAACTTCTTAGATCTGCTGATGCACAGCAAGATCTTCTTGTGTTGATACTCAATATACCACTTTTACAAAGATCTGAACTCTCTCTGTAAAAACTTTTTCAACCACTTCTATATTATCTCAACAATCTTTTCAACAACTGTTTCTGTAAACTATGGATGCCTATTTATAGGCTTCCTTTATGGTAACCGGCTGGTCCGGTTCATAACAGACTTCTGATATCACTGACAGTTGATGTAGACCGGCTGGATCGGCAGCTGTCTTGTCAACCAGTCACTTCTTGAAATTCCTCTAACTGTCAGATAGTGTCGAGACTTTCTGTTCTTAAGTGTCGACACTTATAGGCCAAGTGTCGACACATGTTGTGTAAGTGTCGACACAAGTCTACAAGGTGTCAACACAATTCCTTGTATGTCTCGACACAGTTTCTTCTGCATGTGTCGACACTAAAATTGAGTGTCGACACAAGTACTTGTACTTCATTCTGCAACTGTATTCTTCTAAGTGTCGACACAACTCCTTTGTGTCGACACAACTTTATGTGTTGAAACTGTCAAGTGTCGACACTGCTTCTTGGTGTCGACACAAGTCTTCACTTTTGTTTCTTCAGCTGAGTGTCGACACATTCCTTTAGTGTCGACACTTGTACTTAGAATATTTTGTAACTTTTCTGATCTTTGCTAAGTGTCGACACAGCTCCTTGTGTCGACACTTTCTTCAAGTGTAGATTCTTCAACTATGTGTCGACACATTGTGCTGAGTGTCGACACTTACTTCAAATACTGAGTCTTTAGCTAAGTGTCGACACATTGTGCTGGGTGTCGACACTTACTTTAAGTGTTGACTCTTCTGCATAGTGTCGACACATTGTGTTGAGTGTCGACACTTGTACTTGGATTCTGCAGACTTTTGCTGAGTGTCGACACTTACTTCAAGTATCGACACTTTCTGGTGTTGACTCAGCTCTTCTAGGTGTCGACACTTCTGCTAAGTGTCGACACAGCTTTTCTGCATTCTTCTACACTGAGTGTCGACACAGCTCCAAGTGTCGACACTTTCTGACTGGTGTCGACTCTTCTTCCCAGGTGTCGACACAATGACTCCAAGTGTCGACACTGCTTGTCTGGGTGTCGACACAAGTCTTCTCAAGTGTCGACACTTTCCCTCTGGGTGTCGACACATGGACTTAGAATTTTTAGCTTCAGTCCAGTGTATTCCTAACCTGCACAAGTAACTCAAACAAACATCAAATACATTATGATGTATATCATTGAGTTAGGTGAGGCTTCTTCAAATCAGGTACATTTGACCAATGTACCCAACAATCTCCCCCTATTTGGAGAAGTCATAACCCTTAGTCAATGATATACATCACTCATAATTAAAAATTATAAAATGAAGTAAAACAGATATATGACAACAGAGTTAAACTTAAACATGTAATAAAGCACACATGTATACTCATTCAGCATTACAGAACAAACAAGAATTAGACACATTCTACTGAACAATCATGAAATATATATTTATCAAAAATTGTTCATACATTGTTGTTAATACACTTTCAATGATTTACACAAAATGTTTGATTACAACATTCTTCAGTTTTAATCTTAGTCTAATTCTGCTCTGGTTCTTTAATGACTATGCCTTTTCCAGCTTGCACTTTGGCTTTCACAGCAGCAGCAGCAGCAGGCTCAGCTTCAGCAGTCTTCTTCCCTTTGGAGTCCTTCTTCTTCTGTTCTTCAGCCTTGATCTTTTGCCTTTCAAAATAATGATAGGGCTTAGGAAAGTACTTGCTAGGGTCCACAGCTGTAGGATGTAGCTTTCCTAACTTAGCCTTCCTTCTATGTTGGACAATGGCTTCCTGCCTACTTTCATGTTTCCTCCATTCTGCCTCTGAGAACCACTTGTTCCTCTCATGGGCATTGTCCTTGGCTGCTTTCCAGGCTGTGAGAATGATGTTCCTAGAAGTAGGGCTCCACTGTTCAAAATCTGGTTTTTGTTCAGCAAGTTCCCTGAACTTCTTCTTTGATAGCCTAGTCTCTTCTTCTTTGTCCAAAGCCTCTTGCGTAGCAGCTGTGATAGGTTGAACAACCTTTTCCAGAATAACATTGGGCTTGCCAGCAGTTGGACTATACATTGTGCTTACATCAGCATGAACCATTTCAAAATCTGGAGGTGGATAGATTACATCAGCCACTGCCTGTTGCTCACCTCCAAGATATGTTCCTTGAATACCAGATTCAGCTACATTGTCATCATCACACAGGGGAGGATAGCCCAGTGTAGCCCTGATGGAATTGGATATCCATTTTGCATGGTCAGAACTGGCTTTGACTAACACCCTCTCCCCCTTTATGACTTCTTGTTCCACATGATCTCTCACATCATCTTTCTGGAACCTGATTTGGCTGTCCAAATATCGTATGCCCTCTTTAAAGAAAGGTCTAAGCTTGGTAAGCTGTTCAGAAATGACCTTCTGGGAATCCTTGATGGCAGTCTTGACAGCAGTTAGTTCAGCTTGAAAGAGTTTATCAAAATCAGCTTTGGCAGCAGCAGAGGAGGTTGATGGTTCAGTAGACTTATTCTTGATTTCAGTGACTATTGCATTGTGAGATGCAGTCAAATTATCATTCATCCTCAATTGATTTTCCAACATATATCCTTGCTTTAGTGCAATATCGTCTACCTTCTCTTTTATGGTTTCTTGATGTTTAGCCAGATAGACCACTGCATGAGCACCCTTTGTAAAACAATCAGTCATCTCCTTTTTATTAAGGTTCATTTCAAACCTTATTGACTTGATTTCCTGTCCCAGATCAGATTGTAGTGCCTTGTGCCCTTCATCAACATAAGTTTCTAAAGCCTTCCTTTGTTCATCCATCTTGATTTGCATGGCAAGCAGTAGAGCACTGTAATCAGTTGATGGAGCTTGTTGAACCAGTGAGTGTTGAGCAACAGTTTGGAGAGCCTTCTTGTAGCTCTGGCTCCTTCTTTTGAAAACAAAGAACTGCTTTTTCTTAGCTTGCTCAGCTTCATCATCTTCAGATTCTGATGTACTGGCTATATCCACCCTATCCTTAGGGCTGGATGGTTTTTCAGTGTGCACATCTTGTACCTTCTCAGTATCTAGCCTTATAGGCTCTTCTTGAATATCCAAATTCTCCCCCTCAGCAGCAGCATCCTTCTCTGCATCAGCAGCATTCTTTTCCATATCAAAATCATCTTGATCTAAATTCAGAAATAGATCTTCCATTGTATATTCTGGGGGTGACTGTGCAGGAGATGTACTTGGTTCTTCAACCACTTTATCAGGTATCACAACAGATGTGTCTTGGAGAACAACATCTGGTTCTTGAGTTGCTGGCTGATTTTGCTGATGGTCATCAGACAAATCAGAATTTATTATAGAAAAATTCAAAGTATTAAGGTCAACAAGTACCTCTTGAATGAGGAGGGTGGCTTGCTCACTCTCCAGTGTAGATGGTTCTGCTACACCTGGAAGCTCCCCCTGGATGTCAGCTGGCTCCTGAGGAGCAGGTGACTTTTTTGCAGCCTTATCCATTGGACTATCAGGAGTGAAGACCACATGTTCTTCACTGCCTGAGCTGCTGGAGGACTCTTGAGGCACAGCAGCAGTCTTCCTCTTCTTCCTGGGAGGAGAGTCTTTCTTAGAAGCTTGTTTCTCAGGGGTGGTCAATTCCTTTGACAGCACCCTTTCCCATCGAGAGAATATCCTTGAGTCCATTCTCCTCATGTGATTGATTTTTGTTCCTGCAGCAGAGCTCATTACCTCTGGAATTGATCCAGCCAGGTAGAGACTTAGTATCCTGCCCAGATTGGGCTTCTTCAGACTTTCTTTTACTTTCTCAAAGACAATCATAGACCAGTCTGTTTTGATGTTGAAGATGATTCTGGTCATAATACTGAACATAGAGGCTGACACCCTGTCATGCCCTCCAGTTTTACTAAGAATGACCTTGCCTACTACTTCAGACAGGAATTTGCCTTGAGTGTTCATGCCTTTTCTGTTGAAGACAGAACCTATTCTCATCTTAGAATCAAGACCACACCAAGTGAGTGCTTCTCTGGTCTTAGATGTGGTCACTTCCTCTTCTTCTTGAATCTTAGGTAGCTGAAGTACCTTTCTCAAGGACTTGGGTGAAACCTTGACCTTGGTTCCATGCACTCTGGATTTGATTCTGTATCCAGAGTCGTCCACAGTTGCTCCAGTAAGAAATTCAATCACTTCTTTCTTCCATATCTTGGTTGGCTCTGAAACCAAGTATTCCAGTCCTGAATCGCTGACTAGGGTTATCACTGATTTGATTTCCTGATCACCGTCATCGAATGCGCCTCGCACGAGCTCATAGCCTTCGTTAACGTTCTCTTCCAGCTTGGGAGCCATTAGGGTTTGGAGAATTAGTCTTTAGAGAAGAGAAATGTCGACACAGGAGTTTAGTCTCGAAACTCTGAAAGCGTGTCGACAAACACAAACAGAACCCTATTTATACCTTTCTTGTTTGAAGACGAACAGGCGGGATAGCGAGCTAAACATGTGTCGACACTGACATTAAGTGTCGACACTAACTTATAATGTCTCGACACTCATGTGTCGACACAAATTTAGTCAACAGATTTTATGTGTCGACACTTGGTTAAGTGTCGACACCACACTACTCGACATGTAGTCGAGACTTTACTTAGAAAAATTCTGAGTAAAACTTAAGTGTCGACACTACATTGGATGTGTCGACACCTACTCGACATGTGTCGACACTAACATTCTGAAGTGTCGACACTAACTTCCTAGATGTGTCGACACCATTTTCCTGAAGTGTCGACACTTACTATTCCGTGTCGACATAGACTTGTCTATGTGTCGACACCTTTTTACTTAGCCAATTTTTGTTCTGTATACTTAATCTAAGTTTATCATACCTAGTTCAATTTTGAACCTATTAAACTTAGCTTCATCTAAGGGCTTAGTGAACATATCAGCTATCTGATTATCAGTTCTAACATATTCAAGTGCAATATCATTTCTTTCTACATGCTCCCTAAGAAAGTGATATTTAATCTCAATATGTTTAGTTCTACTATGTGATACAGGGTTATTAGCTATTGAAATAGCACTAGTAGAATCACAATAAAGTGGAGTTCTACTTACCTGACATCCATAGTCTTCTAGCTGATGTTGAATCCACAGAAGTTGAGCACAGCAACTTCCTGCAGCTACATATTCTGACTCAGCTGTGGAGATGGCCACACTGGTTTGCTTCTTACTACTCCATGAAATGAGTCTTCCACCTAGGAACTGACAGGATCCAGTTGTGCTCTTTCTATCTTCTTTGCATCCTGCAAAGTCTGCATCTGAATAGCCTGTTAGATCAAAATCTCCATTCCTAGGGTACCAGAGGCCTAGATAGGGTGTGCCCTTTAGATATCTCAAGATTCTCTTGACTGCAGTCAAGTGAGATTCTTTGGGGCAGGCTTGATACCTGGCACAAACACATGTAGCATACATAATGTCAGGCCTACTTGCAGTCAAGTATAGTAGGGAGCCAACTATCCCTCTATACAAGGTTTCATCTACAGGTTTCCCTGCATCATCCTTGCTTAGAGACATACTTGACCCCATAGGAGTCTTCATGGTACTGGAGGAATCCATACCATATTTCCTTATGAGTTCTAGGGTGAACTTAGACTGACATATGGATAGACCACTTTCAGTCTGTTTAACTTGGAGACCCAAGAAAAACTTCAGTTCTCCCATACTACTCATTTCAAATTGACTCTGCATAAGCTTTGCAAACTTTTTGCAAAGGCTACTTTCAGTAGACCCAAATATAATGTCATCTACATATATTTGGACAAGTATTACTTTGCCTCTAGATTCCCTAAGGAATAGAGTCTTATCTATTTTCCCCCTTGTGAACTTGTTCTCAATGAGGAAACTAGATAGGGTTTCATACCAAGCTCTAGGAGCTTGCTTTAACCCATACAATGCTTTCCTAAGTCTATAGACATAATGTGGAAGAGTAGGATCAACAAAACCTGAAGGCTGCTCCACATATACTTCTTCTTTTAAATTACCATTAAGGAATGCTGACTTCACATCCATTTGGTATACTTTGAATCCTTGGTAGGTTGCATAGGCCAAGAACATCCTTATGGCTTCCAGTCTGGCTACTGGAGCAAAGGTTTGATCAAAATCAATACCTTCTTCTTGCCTATATCCTTTTGCAACCAGTCTTGCCTTATTCTTAATGATGACACCTTGTTCATCTAACTTGTTCCTGTAGATCCACTTTGTTCCTATCACATTGTGATCTTTAGGCTTAGGAACCAGATCCCACACCTTGCATCTTTTGAACTGATTAAGCTCCTCCTGCATTGCTTCAGTCCACTGTGGATCTTGTATAGCTTCTTCAAATTTCTTTGGTTCTATTTGAGACAGAAAACTTGAATATACTATAGCATTCTGATTTCTGCTCCTTGTCTGAACACCTTGTCTTGGATCTCCAATAATCAGCTCTACTGGATGATCTCTTAGATGCCTGTTGGCTGGAGGCATCCTTACTTCTGGTTGAACTTCTACAGCATCTTCATCATGCTGAGTTCCTTGTACTTCAACAGCTCCTTGTACATGTAGTTCTCCCCCTGGACATAAGCCATCTTCTTCTACTTGCTGTCTTGCAGCAGGTACATCTTCTATGGTTAGCTTGTCCATCTTCTTAGTAAGACCTGTAGGGCTGCACACACTACTAGACAACTCATTGTTAATTAGTTGTGTTTCATCAAAAACTACATGCACAGACTCCTCTACAACTTGTGTGGTCAAGTTGTAGACTCTATAAGCCTTACTATTATTGCTTGTACCCAACAAACACTCCCTCTTGGGACTTGGCAGCAAACTTAGTTAAGTAAGACTTCCCATTGTTAAGTATGAAGCATTTACAACCAAAGATCCTAAAATAGGACAGATTTGGTTTCCTGCCTTTCACTACTTCATAGGGGGTCTTGTTTAACCTTTTAGTGATGGTAGCCCTATTTATCACATGGCATGCAGTGTTAACTGCTTCAGCCCAGAAATATTCTGGCAGTGATGAATCACTTAATAGGGTTCTACCAGCCTCTATCAAGGTCCTATTTTTCCTTTCAGCAATGCCATTTTGCTGAGGTGTTCTAGGTGAAGAGAATTCTTGAAATATCCCATAGTCTTCACACAGCTTTGTCATGCTTTCAGACTGAAACTCAGTACCATGGTCACTTCTAATTTTGACCACTGTACAGTTCAATTCATTCTGAATTTGCTTAACAAAACTATAGAAGACACTAGGTGTTTCAGATTTCTGCTTTAAGAAGAACACCCAGGAAAACCTTGAGTAGTCATCAACAACTACAAAGGTGTAGACCTTCCTACCTAAGCTGTGAACTGGCATTGGACCAAATAGATCCATATGCAAGAGGTATAAACACCTCACAGCATCTTTGTTGTCTAAGCTTCTAAAGGTGGATTTAGTCTGCTTGCCCTTTTGACAAGCTGAGCAAATGCCATCTTTGACACACTTAACTTGAGGACCATTCCTCACTAACTCTTTACTAAAGAGTTTGCCAATAGTCTTGTAATTAAGATGAGCAAGCCTCTTGTGCCATTTGACACATTGAGAGACTGTCTCATCAGCTACAAGACAGACTGGAGAACAATTGTTCTCAACCATAATGTCTAAGCAGTAGACATTTCTCTTTCTATATCCAGTCAAAATGATCTCTTGATCACTTGACCTCTTGATATGACAACCATTTTTAACAAATGAGATGTCATACCCTACATCACTTAATTGACTTATACTAATGAGGTTGTGTTTCAAACCTTTAACATAAGCCACTTGAGTAATGGTAACAAGGTTAGAAGAAATGTTACCAAACCCTTTGATGATTCCTTTTTCAGAACCACCAAAGGTCACCTTTGGACCATTTTTGATTGGGATGTAGTCCTTCAGTAGTCCCCTAGTTCCAGTCATGTGTCTGGAACATCCACTATCCAAGTACCATGTAGGGGTATGGCCACTTGGATTCACCTGCAAAACAAATTAATGAACCTTAGAACCCAAAGTAAACTTGGGTCCTTGGTGATTGTTAGTTTGCAATTTGACATAGCTACCTGCTGGCTTTCCAACAGGTAACTTGCTACTCAACTTGGCACTGGCATTGTGCCAACAATCCAAGGCAAAGTGGCCAACCTTGCCACAACACCAGCATTCAAACTTGTTGTACCTTTGCTTAGGTACAACCTTTGCTGTCTTGACCACAGCAGCCTTGTTGAATGTTGGGGCTTTGCCCTTGGACTTGGACTGATCCTGAACAGTCCACACAGGCTTAACAAAACCCAATCCAGCCTTTCCTTTATGATGAACAAATTCATCAATCAAGGGTAGCACTGATTTAGGTTTTGAAAACCTAGCAACTAGCTCTTTTTCCTTCTGGAGATTGATCTCCAGCAACTTAATTTGATCATTTTTAAATGTAATAGTACCCATCTGAATCACAGTAATGTGTTTCAGCCTGGCTACTTCATTCAGTTTTTGATCATACTCCTTCTCAAAATCTGTTGCAGCTGCCTTGAGATCAGCAATCTCCTTTGCCTGACTTTTGGCTAGGATCTTGCTTTTCTTATAGGCTTGCAACAGTACTTGGTATTCATCTAAGAGCTGATGAATATCTCCCTCAGATTCAGAATCACTTCCATCACTTGATGAAGATGATTCTGACTCTGAACTAGAACTGGAATCTGAACTTGGAGTTGGACTTTGTACCTGACTAGGTCCTGGCTGCTCCAGGATTTTGGTACTTTCAGTCAATGCCATTAGTCCTTGGCACTGAACCTCTTCTTGTTCATAGATTGATTCCATGATCTGCATAAACTCTTCTTCTTCTTCAGCAAATAGCCCTATATAGGCTTCAGCATCTGTCTCAGTGTCTGAAGAAGAAATATCTGAAAGAGTCTTCTCATTCTTTGCAACAAAGGACTTCTCCTTCTTTCCTTTGAAGTGAGTCTTCTTTTTGTCACTGGATTTCTTTCCTTCTTTCAGGACAATCTGCAATAACATGACCCTGTCTATTGCAGCAGTAACACACAATCTTAGACCCAGTTGCCTTGCTAGTCTTTGTCCTTTTCTTGTCCTTCTTTGAAGGCTTCTTCTCCTGATACTGGACTTCTTTTCCTTTGGAAAATGAAGGTCTGGACCTCCACTGTTTCTTCTTAAGGAAATTTCTGAAAATGTCTGGTGAATGCAGCAAAATCTTCATCACTTTCACTGCTTGTAGATTTAGTGCTAACAGACTCATCAGATTCTGATTCAACTACCTCTGGAGGAGGAGTTGATGACTTAGTCCTGTTCTTTCTAGGTACTTCTGACTTAAAGGCAACAGTCCTTTCCCTGTGTTCAGTCCTTGTTGACTTTTCCTCCTCTTTTCTTACTGACAATTGCATCTCATAAGATAACAACTTGCCAAACAGTGTGGGAGGGGGAATTTCTCCCAACTTTTGCCATTTCTCTGATGGCACAGATCTTAGTGTCCCAATCTTTGGTTAGGGACCTTAAGAACTTATCATTCAATTCATAGTTTGTGAACTCTCTTCCATAGGACATGAGTTCATTAACAATTCTGTAAAACTTCTTGTAGCATTCAGTGATGCTATCTCCTCTTCCTTGCCTAAAGCTCTCATATTCTTGATTAAGCAAGGACTTCCTATCTTGTCTTACTTCTTCAGAACCTTCCATGTAGACAATGAGGGTATCCCACATTTCTTTTGCTGTTTTACAGTGAATAAGGTTCTGGAAGGTGGCATCATCAATTGCACTAACTATGATGTTCTGTGCCCTTTTGTCCATTGTAGCTAGGACAATCTCATCCTTGGTCATCTCAGAAAAATCCTTTGGAGTTCTCTGTGTAGCATCCAAGACTGAAATCTTCATGGGCACATAAGGCCCTTCCTTGACTGTGATGTAGATCCTAGGGTCAGAGGCCTCCATGAACAGCCTTACCCTTTCTTTCCAGATTCCAAAAATCTCCTTTCTGCAAATGGGCAGTTTCATTGAACCCAATTCCTTGTGATTCTCTGAAGACCCCATGTTTCTTGATTTTCTTGAAACTGTTTCCTGACTTATACTGAATCTGCCAAACTGGATCTCCTCAGACAGTTAGTCCTTTTTGAGCAACCTCGCTTTGATACCACTTGAAAGATATGGTACCTAAACACCTAGAGGGGGGGTGAATAGGTGACCTAAACCTTTTTAAAACTTTGTTGGCAGCACAACAATTATTACAGCTAACAGCAATTACAAAATCAAACAAGTAATCCACAGCACAGCACAGCACACCACAGCAGACACACTAATTTATAGTGGTTCCCCAATCTTTGGGTACATCCACTTTCCCCCTTCGCCTATCTAGCAGTGTACTAGATTCGGCCAAACTTCTCCACTAACTCAGAACCAAACTAGGTTCCTACCTCAGGCCCAAAGCCTTACACTCAGCCAAAAGGCCTACACTCAGCCACCCAGGCCTACACTCAGCCAATTAAGGCCTACACTCAGAGTTCTTCAACTCCTACACTCAGGCAACCAAGCCCTACCCTCAGCCTTTATAAAATAGGCTTACAATTCTCTCAGATCCAATGGATCCTACAAGTTAAAATAGAAAGTACAATAGTTAACTCTACAACTCAGAAAATAGGAGAGGAGTTGAGAGATTCTTGAAGAGTTCTTGGAAGAACTCAGTTAGATCCAAACTGACTTAGCTTCCTTCAAAGCTTCTTGATTAGAACTGAATTAGTCTGAATCTTCTGCAGTTGTTCCTTGACCTCTGCTTCTTGAAATCCAGATGACTCTGAATTCTTCTTCTCAGCCTTAGTTCCAAAGACTGAATACTTGGTTGGAGCTCTCTCTCTCCAACTTCTTAGATCTGCTGATGCACAGCAAGATCTTCTTGTGTTGATACTCAATATACCACTTTTACAAAGATCTGAACTCTCTCTGTAAAAATTTTTTAAACCACTTCTATATTATCTCAACAATCTTTTCAACAACTGTTTCTGTAAACTATGGATGCCTATTTATAGGCTTCCTTTATGGTAACCGGCTGGTCCGGTTCATAACAGACTTCTGATATCACTGACAGTTGATGTAGACCGGCTGGATCGGCAGCTGTCTTGTCAACCAGTCACTTCTTGAAATTCCTCTAACTGTCAGATAGTGTCGAGACTTTCTGTTCTTAAGTGTCGACACTTATAGGCCAAGTGTCGACACATGTTGTGTAAGTGTCGACACAAGTCTACAAGGTGTCGACACAATTCCTTGTATGTCTCGACACAGTTTCTTCTGCATGTGTCGACACTGAAATTGAGTGTCGACACAAGTACTTGTACTTCATTCTGCAACTGTATTCTTCTAAGTGTCGACACATCTCCTTTGTGTCGACACATCTTCATGTGTTGAAACTGTCAAGTGTCGACACTGCTTCTTGGTGTCGACACAAGTCTTCACTTTTGTTTCTTCAGCTGAGTGTCGACACATTCCTTTAGTGTCGACACTTGTACTTAGAATATTTTGTAACTTTTCTGATCTTTGCTAAGTGTCGACACAGCTCCTTGTGTCGACACTTTCTTCAAGTGTAGAGTCTTCAACTATGTGTCGACACATTGTGCTGAGTGTCGACACTTACTTCAAATACTGAGTCTTTAGCTAAGTGTCGACACATTGTGCTGGGTGTCGACACTTACTTTAAGTGTTGACTCTTCTGCATAGTGTCGACACATTGTGTTGAGTGTCGACACTTGTACTTGGATTCTGCAGACTTTTGCTGAGTGTCGACACTTACTTCAAGTATCGACACTTTCTGGTGTTGACTCAGCTCTTCTAGGTGTCGACACTTCTGCTAAGTGTCGACACAGCTTTTCTGCATTCTTCTACACTGAGTGTCGACACAGCTCCAAGTGTCGACACTTTCTGACTGGTGTCGACTCTTCTTCCCAGGTGTCGACACAATGACTCCAAGTGTCGACACTGCTTGTCTGGGTGTCGACACAAGTCTTCTCAAGTGTCGACACTTTCCCTCTGGGTGTCGACACATGGACTTAGAATTTTTAGCTTCAGTCCAGTGTATTCCTAACCTGCACAAGTAACTCAAACAAACATCAAATACACTATGATGTATATCATTGAGTTAGGTGAGGCTTCTTCAAATCAGGTACATTTGACCAATGTACCCAACAAACAGCTATCTTGACAATGGACAATTTCTATTCAGACAGAAGAAATAAAATATAATTCTTCAACCTCTGAAATATCAATCCAGTAGAGAACTCTGAGAAAGAGAAGAAGAGGAATTTTCTCTGCAACAACACTCACAATAACAATCCCCACACCTCAACCTTCCTTTCCCCCATACACCAGCTCTCCACCAACATCTCCAGCTACTCCACCTTCATTCTCTACCTCTGCTCAAGCACCTAATGTGCATGTAGATATTCCAGCCTTAGCAGACAGACTTTATGAGCTGATAGCTCCCAGGCTGTCCCTCCTGTTGGAGACCTCCTTGGCTCCACTTTTAAAGTCAGTTGCAGACCTATCTGTCAGGATCTCCTCCATCATTCCTCCTCAGGCAATCCCTTCTTTTGGGTGCCTTGATCCAGCTATCTCTGAATCTAGGCAGGGGAAGATGCCTCATGAAGGTTTTAGATTGTCTGCTGCTGCTATTACCTCAGCTCAAGCCTCAACACCACATGTTGCAGTTTTCTCAGTGGACCTCAGGTCACTTTTATCAGAGTTTGATTATATATATTTCAGCTGTCTTCCAGAGAGCACTGCAGTCCAGCAATCTGAGGATCGCTCCAAGGCCATTGTGCCCTTTTCCAGCTGTGATACCAGTCTCATTAATTCTTTTATAAAGTCCCTTTCTGCTGCTGCCCCTGCTGTTTCTGTTGCTGCTGCTCCTTCAGTCTCTGTTGAAAGTACTGATGCTGCTCCTACTGCTGCAAATGTTGTTGTTTCTGTTAGTTCTGATGTGGCTGATGTTTCAGTTTCTGAGGATATGCAGACAGAGGCATATGACTTTGAGCCTGCTGTCACTACTGATGTTGCCCCTGCTGATGTTCTTGTATATGAAACTGTTATCTCTAGATCTGCTGCTGCCCCAGTTACTGATGTATCTACTGTTACTGCCACAACTGCTGTCACTACTGGTTCATCTGCTCAATCATAACTTCAAAAACACTACCTTAAAAGGATTGATGCTTTATATGATGAACAAAGCTCTGAAAGTGATCAGTTCAGAACTGATTCTGATGATTCCTCAGCTACTATAGCAAGGAAAAGAAAAGCAAGAAGCAAGGCAATGAAAAGAGTTCCTCCAGCAAAAGTAAAAGATACAAATGACATTCCCTACTATATTCTGCATGACTGCCCTATAACAGAACACTGGATGCAATATTCCAAGAATCAACTAAAGGCTATAAAAAAAGAAGAGAAAGTATGACAAAGGTTCCTCTCAGTTCCATCATCCTCCTCCTCCTCCTTCACCTGGAGCAGGTGCAAGTGGTAGCTCTGCTGTTCAACCCTCTGTCAGAAGTCAAACCCCCTATCAGCCTCAAGGAAGATCTTAATATAGGGGAAGCCAAGCCAGAGGCTATCAGTCAAGGAGAGGAAACTACAGAGGAAACCAAAGAGAACTTCAAGTTTATTCAAAAGGTTATTCCAGACAGCACCCATAATCAAGGGAAGGACCAGGTTCATCTGATACCACTTCAGGTCCCTTTCCCTACAAGCTTAAAGAATTAGTCTCCTCCAGAGCTCCTCCAGACAATCCCTCTAACAGATATGAGCCTCCAGTGCCTTTTGAGGATCCAGAGAACAATCCAACTTCCTGGACATCTAGGATGAAAGAGTTAGCTGCTCTGGACCAGATCAAGAAAGCCAGAGAGCAAGGCAAAGACACCTCCAGCATTACTACTTTATCTGATCAAAGGAAAAAGGAATTGCAAAGATACTCCTCCAGCAAGTTCTTTGATTCTGAAAGCTACATGAAGCTGCACCCTGAAGCTGTAGTACCAAGGCCAAAACAACAAACATCTCTAGGTGCAGCTGATGATAGAAAATCAAAGAAGGAAGCTCTTAATCCAAAAAGGGAAATAAAACTTATAAAGAGCAAAGGAAAGGAGTAATTCTGTAAGGTGACAATATATTCTGCTTTCTGATCTATCTGAGATTATGGCTGTGTTTCTGCAATGTTTTGCTGTTATATTGTTGTTGTGTATATTCTTAATTTTTCAATATCTATAAATAGTAATCCTAACCCAAATAGGGGGAGATTGTTGGAACACCCTATTACTAATTTGGGTCAGGATCACTATGTCTCTTAAGAACCTGTTTTTACCTCATTGTATAGATCTAAAGGTCAATTAGAATTGAGTCTAAGGGTTAGTACTTAAGTTTGGAAGCTGCCTTCAAGACCAAGGTTTTTCAGTCTGGAAACTAAGTCATTTCGTCGAGCTCAGTACGACGAATCATCGAACTCCAATCGACGATCGTTGAGCTCACTTCGACGAGTCGTCGAACTCCTTTCGACGATCTCTGTGCTCAACTTCATCAAGTCGTCGAACTCCATTCGACGATCTTCGAGCTCAGATCGACGATCTTGACTCCAGTTTGATTCTCTATCTCTGAGCTCAGTTCGATGATAGTTGAGCTCAGATCGACGATCTCTGTTTCTGTCAAAGTCCAAATCTCTGAGCTCAGCTCGATGATAGTGGAGCTCAGTTCGATATTTTTCTGAAGAGTTCAACTATTTTCAAAATTCAAATTTGGACAGCTGTGGAATTTTTGTCAGCAATTAACTCAGAGATCTTACAGCCGTTTTCATGTATTCTGGAGCAAGTTTCAAGGAATTATCAAGGAATGTTTTATTGGACTTTCCTCCAGAAGACAATTACAGTTAAGGAAGTCATTTATGACAGGCCAACGGCTATCTTGATAATGGACAATTTCTATTCAGACAGAAGAAATAAAATATAACTCTTCAACCTCTGAAATATCAATCCAGTAGAGAACTCTGAGAAAGAGAAGAAGAGGAATTTTCTCTGCAACAACACTCACAACAACAATCACACAAGAGAAAGAAAAAGAGTTCCAAACATTCTCAGTCTCAAGAATTCATACAGAACACATAACCAAAGGAGATCAATCATCTGATATCTTCAGATCTCTTTTTCAAGTGTTCAAGGCCATCATCATTCAAGACTCTAGACACCTTACATTTCAGCTGTTGCTGAAATCATCATTTGCTGGAGATCAATTTTCTGAAGGCCTATCACCCTACTGTAAAGCTTCATTTCCTGAACAACTCAAGATCTCAGGGGGAGCTTTGACAACATCCCTGAATCCACATAGTCTTCTCACTGTGATTGTGAAAAGAAGACTTACATCACTCTCTCATCCCCACCTCTGTAAAGGGTTTTTCAAACTCCCTTCAAAAGTTTGTGTGTGGTTTTTGAGCACCTTATCAAAAGCTCATTAGTGGAAAGACACCTGATCAAAAAATCTGGTTTGTGTTTTAAGCACCTTATCAAAAGCTCATTGGTGCCCAGGACACCTGGTCAACTCATCCTGCAGTGGATTCCTATATAGGGTGGTAGAAGAGTGGATGTACCCAGGTTGATTGGGGAACCACTATAGCTCCTTGTGTCTTCTGGTTGCTTGTTTTTCTTTTTGTTTCTGGCTGTGGTTTGTGACTAGGTTGCTCTGTGATTAGATAGTTTCTATGATTAGATTTACTCTTTATTATTTTCTTCCATGTTTACATAAGAATACAACAACTGTTGTAAAAGTTTTTAGCAAGCACCATACTCTATTCACCCCCCCCCCTCTAGAGTATATCAGATCTAACTCACACTTTCAATGTTGAGTTAGATCTGATATACTATGATTGAATCAAACTCATGAAACTTTCAATGATGGACATTGCATCTTTTGAATTGATTCAGCTCCTCTTGCATGGCCTCAATCCAATGAGGGTCTAGGATTGCTTCTTCAAACTTCTTTGGCTCAACTTGGGATAGGAAACTTGAGTAAAGAACTGTACTTAGATTTCTGCTCCTTGTTTGCACTCCTTGTCTGGGATCTCCAATTATCTGATTGGTTGGATGATCCCTTAAGTGCCTATTTGTTGGAGGCAGCCTGTCTTCTGGTTGTACACCTTCAGCTTCTTCATTCAACTGCACCTCTTGGTCTTCTTCAGCATGAGGAGTATCTTGTACTCCCCCTGGACAGCAGCCACCATCTTCCACTTGCTAACTTGCAAAAGAACCTTCTGTTAAGGTATGCTTGTCCATCTTCTCAGTTACACATGTAGAGCTGCAAACACTTTTTGGCAATTCATTGTTAATGAGCCTTGCTTCATCAAAAACTACATGTACTGACTCTTCTATAACTTGAGTAATCAAGTTGTAGACCCTATAAGCCTTACTGTTGTTGCTGTACACAACAAAGATTCCCTATTGGGATTTGGCAGCAAACTTGGTTAGATAAGACTTACCATTGTTAAGGATATAGCACTTGTAACCAAAGATCTTGAAATAAGATAGATTTGGTTTTCTGCCCTTCACAATCTCATAGGGGGTCTTCTTGTGGCTCTTGGTGATAGTAGCCCTATTGATTACATGACATGCAGTATTAACTGCCTCAGCCCAGAAATATTCTGGGAGAGAAGTGTCACTCAATAGGGTTCTACCAGCCTCTATCAAGGTTCTATTTTTCCTTTCAGCAATACCATTTTGCTGAGGTGTTCTTGGTGAGGAAAATTCCTGAAAAATTCCAAACTCTTCACACAGTTTTGTCATACTTTCAGACTGAAATTCAGTACCATGGTCACTTCTGATTTTGACCAATGTACTGTCCAATTCATTCTGAATTTGTTTAATAAAACTATACAAGATACTTGGAGTTTCAGATTTTTGCCTTAGGAAGAACACCTAGGAATACCTTGAGTAGTCATCAACTACCACAAATGTGTAGACCTTCCTACCTAGGCTGTGAACTGGCATAGGACCAAAAAGATCCATATGCAAGAGGTATAGACACCTCACAGAATCCTTGTTATCAAGGATATGAAAGGTGGATTTGGTCTGCTTGCCCTTTTGACAAGCTGAGCATATCCCATCCTTTATACACTTAACCTGAGGACCATTCCTCACTAATTCTTTGCTAAAGAGTTGGTCAATTGTCTTATAGTTAAGATGAGCCAGCCTCTTGTGCCATTTAACACAATGTGAGACTCTTTCATCAGCTACAAGACAAATAGGAGAAACATTGTTCTCACACATAATGTCTAGACAATAGACATTTCTCTTCCTATATCCTATCAGAATGATCTTTTGATCATTTGACCTCTTGATATGACAACCATTTTTGACAAATGAGATGTCATATCCTAAATCACTCAGCCGACTTATGCTAATGAGGTTATGTTTCAAACCCTTTACATAAGCCACTTGAGTAATTGTAATTTGGCTACTATTAATGTTACCAAAGCCTTTGATGATTCCTTTTTCTGAACCACCAAAGGTAACTTTAGGCCCATATTTGATAGATGTATAATCCTTCAGCAACCCCCTAGTTCCAGTCATGTGCCTGGAACATCCACTGTCCAAGTACCATATAGGGGCATGGTCACTTGGACTCACCTGTAAAACAGATTACTTAACCTTAGAACCCAAATAATTCTTGGGTCCTTGGTGCAGGTTAGTTTGACTTTTAACAAAACTACCTGTAGCTATTCTAGCAGGTAGTTTGCTACTCTCCTTGACACTTGAATTGTGCCAACAGTCTATGGCAAAGTGGCCTATCTTGCCACAACACCAGCACTCTAACCTGTTGTACCTTTATTTAGGTACAACCCTGGCTGAAGTATCTACAGCAGGCTTTTTGTTTGGTGCTGGGGCTTTGCCCTTAGACTTGGACCTAGTAGTCCAGGCAGGATTTGTAAATCCTAATCCAGCCCTACCCTTATGAGGTACAAACTCATCTATCAAGGGTAAAACAGATTTGGGTTTAGAAAAGCTAGCCACAATATCCTTCTCGTTCGGAATTCTAACCTCCAGATTCCTAATTTGATCATTCTTAAATGTAATAGTTCACATTTGAATAATTGTAATGTACTTCAGCCTGGCTATTTCATTCAGTTTCTAATCAAACAACTTTTCTGAATCAGCAGCAGCAAATTTAATACTAGCAATCTCCTTTGCCTGATTTTTGGCCAAGGTTTTGCTTTTTTAAGGCCTGCAACAAGTCCCTATATTCATTAATTAACTGATGAATATCACCTTCAGATTCAGACCCACCCACATCACTTGATGCAGATGTATCTGATTCTGACTCAGTATAAGAAATTGAACTAGAAGAACAATTTTGTACCTTACTAGGTTCAGGCTGATCCTGGATTTTGTCTCCTTCAGATAAGGCCATTAGCCTTTTGCACTGATTGTCCTCATGCTCATAAATTGAATTCATTAACTGCATGAACTCATCTTCCTCCTCTTCAGCAAACAACCCAATATAGGCTTCAGCTTCTGAATCTGTTTCTGATGATGACTGATCAGTCAAACTTTTGTCTTTCTTGGCAACAAAGGACTTTTCCTTTTTGCCCTTAAACTGTGTCTTCTTTCTATCAGTTGACTCCTTCCTCTTTTTAGGACAGTCAGCCACTACATGTCCCTATCTATTGCAACAATAGCATACAATCTTTGAGGATGTAGTTTTACTTGGCTTGGACTTTCTTCTGTCATTCCTTGATGACTTCCTGTTTTAATAGTAGTCATCTTTTGTGTGTGAAGTGGATGTCTTAGACCTCCACTTCTTCTTCTTCAGAAACTTTTGAAAATGTCTTGTAAAAGCAGCAAAGTCTTCATCACTTTCACTGCTATCTGAATTCTTGCTTTCTGACTCATCTGTCTTAGCCTCAACAACTTTTTGAGGTGGAGATAGAGACTTGCTTTTATATTTCCTAGTGGCTTCAGTCTTGAAGGCCACATCCCTTTCCTTGTGCTCCACTCTAGTAGTCTTCTCTTCCTCCTTTCTAACCATTAACTGCATCTCATAAGATAACAGTTTTCCAAACAAAGTTGGAGGAGGTATATCAGATAATTTGGCCATTTCCCTAATGGCACAAATCTTGGTATCCCAGTCCTTAGTCAGGGATCTTAAGAACTTGCCATTCAGCTCATAGTTGTTGAATTCTCTTCCATAGGACATTAATTCATTTACTATCCTATAAAACTTCTTGTAGCATTCAGTAATGCTATCAGACTTTCCTTGTCTGAAGCTTTCATATTCCTGATTTAACAAACACTTCCTGTCTTGTCTTACTTCTTCTGATCCCTCCATATAGACAATTAATGTGTCCCACATTTCTTTAGAAGTTTTAAAGTGAATTAAATTCTGAAATATTGCATCATCAATTGCACTAACAATAATATTCTGGGCCCTCTTTTCCATAGTAGCCAGAATAATTTCATCTTTAGTGATTTCTAAATAGCCTTTGGGAGTTCTCTGATTTGCATCCAGAACAGATACTTTCATTGGCACATATGGCCCTTCTTTGACTGTGATGTATATTCTTGGGTCAGAGGCTTCCATAAAAAGTCTAACCCTCTCTTCCCATATGCCAAATATCTCTTTTCTACAGATTGGCAATTTCATGGACCCCAGCTCTTTGTGATTCTCACTAGAACCTATTTTCTTGAATCTTGATTATTCTGATTCTGCCTACAGGATCTTACTCAGACTGTTATGTCCCTTTTTGAGTAACCTCCCTCTGATACCACTTGAAAGAAATAGTACCTAATCACCTAGAGGGGGGGTGAATAGGTGAACTTAATCTTTTTAAAATTACAGGCATAAACACTGAATAATAAGACCTTTATTTGCAATTCTCTACAGCAATTCAGCACAGATAATTCAACAATCACAGAATTAATCACACACAGAGTACACACACATTTTTATAGTGGTTCCCCACGGTCTGGGTACATCCACTTTCCCCCTTCGCCTATCTAGTAGTGTACTAGATTCGGCCTAACTTCTCCACTCCTTCTCAGATCCTCAGATCTTACACCTCAGAACCACAAACAGGTTCCTACAACTCAGAGTGACCCCACTCCTACAACTCAGGCACAAAACCTTGCCACTCAGTCTTCACCAAGACCTACACTAAGGCTAAACAACCCTACCTCAGCCTTCAATCAAGGCCTACACTCAGAGAATAGAATCTCCTACACTCGGGCACTAAAGCCCTACCTCAGCCTTTATAGTTTGGGCTTACAACTCAGATCTATATAAGATCCTACAGAATATAATGTTTACAAAGTAAATAACCACAATTTAGAAAGAGAGAGATGAATTGACTGGCTTCTTGATGAGTTCTTGGAAGAACTAGGCAGATATCAACCACCCTTGGCTTTCTTCAAAGCTTCTTGAATTAGAACACATTAGGGTTGAATCTCCTGTGCAGATGATCTTCAATCAACTGCTGTCTTGTGAATCAGATCTAGATCTGAATCTTACTTATCAGCCTGGTTCACCAGATATTCTTCTTAGAAGGAGCTCTCTCTCCAACTTCTTAGATCTTCACTTGAAGGTCTTCTTCCTTTTCTTTGTGTTGTGATTCAATTTAATTGATCGTCCTTTCTGTCGAAGGAGAAAGGTCTTTAAATAGTCTTCCTCCAAGGTAACCAGCTGATCCGTTTTCTAACAACCTTCTGACAGCTCTGATAGTTGCAGTTGACCGGTTGAAATGGCAGCTGTCAAGTCATCCAGTCACTTCTTGACATCTCTGTCACTGTCTTAAAGTGTCGAGACAGATAGTCTTTATGTGTCGACACAAATAGACTAAGTGTCGACACAAGTAGACTAAGTGTCGACACTAGCCTTCATGGTGTCGACACAACTCCTTGTGTTGTTGTAACAACTACTCGACACTGCTTCTTTAGAATGTGTCGACACTGATCCTGTGTGTCGATACAAGCCTTCTGTTGAATGTGTCAATACTGATTGAGTGTGTCGACACAAGTACTTCTTCTTCAATACTTAGTTGATTTCTGCTGTGTGTTAACACAACTCCTTTGTGTCTACACTTGCCTTCATGTGTTGAAACTTTGCTGAGTGTCGACACATCTCCTTTGTGTCGACACATTCTTCATGTGTTGAAACTTTGCTGAGTGTCGACACATCTCCTTTGTGTCGACACATTCTTCATGTGTTGAAACTTTGCTGAGTGTCGACACATCTCCTTTGTGTCGACACTTGTACTTAAACTTTATTGAAGTTCGTGGAGTGTTGACATAGCTTCCTGGTGTCGACACTTTTCATGTCGACAAAGTTTCTCTGGGTGTCGACACTGCTTCTAAGTGTCGATACTGATTATGTAGAAAATTCTTCACTGTGTGTCGACACTGCCTGTATGTGTCGACACATTTCTTCTAGTGTCGACTCTGCCTTCCTGGTGTCGACACAATTACTCCAAGTGTCGACACAGCTTCTCTAGGTGTCGACACAAGCCTTCTTAAGTGTCGACACTTTTCTTCTGGGTGTCGACACATGGACTTAGAAACTTTTCCTGCTTTCCCTACAATTACTTAACCTGCACACATAAACTCAAAGCACATCAAATACACCTTGATGTATATCATTGAGTAGGGAGAGGATTCTTCAAATCAGGTATATATATTCCAATGTACCCAACAGACTCTATGAGGTGTTTGTACCTCTTGCATATGGATCTATTTGGTCCTATGTCAGTTCATAGTCTAGGTAGGAAAGTCTATACTTTTGTGGTAGTAGATGACTATTCAAGATTTACATGGGTTTTCTTTTTGAGGCAGAAATCTGAAACCCCTACTGTCTTTCATAACTTTGTTAAACAAATTCAGAATGAATTTAACAATTCAGTGGTCAAAATCAGAAGTGACCATGGAACTGAATTTCAATCTAAGTGTATGACAAGGTTTTGTGAAGAACTACGGATTCATCAGGAATTCTCCTCACCTAGAATACCTCAGCAAAATGGAATTGCTGAAAGAAAGAATAGAACTCTCATTGAGGCTGGTAGAACACTACTTAGTGACACTTCACTCCCAGAATATTTTTGGGCTGAAGTAGTAAATACTGCTTGTCATGTTCTCAATAGAGCATCTATAACTAAGAACCACAAAAATACTCCCTATGAGATTATGAAGGGCAGAAAACCAAACATATCCTACTTTAGGATCTTTGGTAGCAGATGTTATGTGATTAACACTGGCAAGTCTCACCTAACTAAGTTTGATGCCAAATCCCAAGATGGGATATTTGTTGGGTACAGAAACAATAGTAAGGCATATAGGGTCTACAACTTGACTACACAAGTTGTAGAAGAATCAGTTCATGTAGTGTTTGATGAATCTGAGCTAATTAACAGTGAGTTGTCTAGCAATCCTTGTAGCTCAATAGCTTTAAAAGAAAGGTTGGACATGCTGACCATTAATGAAGATCAAACTGCTAGGTAGGATGTGGAAAATGAATGTTGCTGTCCAGGGGGAGTACAAGGTCCACAAGCTGACATTGAAGACACTGAATTTCAGCATGGTGAAGAAATTGAAGAAGTTCAAATTGCTGATAGAATGCCTCCAACAATAAGGAATCTAAAGGATCATCCTGTACACCAAATCATTGGTGATCCCAGACATGGTGTGCAAACCAGAAGCAAACACATGAACACAGTGCTTTGCTCAAATTTCCTGTCACAATTGGAACAAAAAAGATTTGAAGAAGCCATACAAGATTCAAACTGGATTGATGCCATGCAAGAGGAGCTGAATCAATTCAGAAGGTGTAAAGTATGGGAGCTGGTTCCAAAACTAAAGGATCATAATATTATTGAGACAAAGTGGATCTATAGAAACAAACTAGATGAAAATGGCATAATAGTGAAGAACAAAACAAGAATGGTTGTCAAAGGTTATAGACAGGAAGAGGGCATTGACTTTGATTAGACTTTTGCCCCAGTGGCAAGGTTGGAAGCAATAAGGCTATTCCTTGCCTTTGCTGCTTTCCAAGGTTTCAAAGTATACCAAATGGATGTCAAGTCAGCTTTCCTAAATGGTAATTTGAAAGAAGAAGTCTAAGTTCATCAGCCCTCAGGTTTTGTTGATCCACTTTATCCTAATTATGTTTATAGACTTAAGAAAGCCTTATATGGTTTGAAACAAGCCCCTAGGGCTTGGTATGAAACATTGTCTACTTTCTCATTGAAAATAAATTTTCAAGGGGGAAAATAGAAAAGACTCTATTTCTTTGGGAGTCAAAGGGCAAGATGATCCTAGTACAGATTTATGTTGATGACATAATCTTTGGATCTACTGAAAACAACCTTTGTAGGAAGTTTGTAAAACTTATGCAAGGGAAGTTTGAGATGAGCAGTATGAGTGAGCTCAAATTCTTTTTAGGACTCCAAGTAAGACAGACTGATGATGGCTTGTCCATTTCATAGTCTAAGTTCACCAAGGAGTTAATTAAGAAATATGGTATGGAGTCATCCACCACCATGAGAACTCCAATGGGGACAAGTATGCCTTTAGGCAAAGATGACGTAGGAAAACCTGTAGATGAGTCTTTGTATAGAGGGATAATTGGCTCCCTCCTATACTTAACTGCCAGTAGACCAGACATTATTTATGCAATATGTGTCTGTGCAAGGTACCAAGCAAGCCCTAAAGAATCTCATTATACTATAGTCAGAAGAATATTGAGATATCTTAAGGGCACACCTAATCTTGGTCTTTGGTACCCTAAGAATAGAGACTTTTTACTGACTGGTATTTTAGATGCAGACTTTGCAGGTTGCAAAGAAGATAGAAAGAGTACCACTGGCACATGTCAGTTTCTAGGTGGTATACTAGTATCATGGAGCAGTAAGAAGCAAACTAGTGTGGCAATTTCCACTACAGTCTGAGTATATTGCTGCAGGCAGCTGCTGTGCTCAGCTTCTATGGATTCAACATCAACTTGAAGACTATGGTCTCAAGGTAAGTAGAACTCCACTATTTTGTGATTCTACAAGTGCAATTTCTATTACTAAAAACCCTGTATCACATAGCATAACAAAGCATATAGAAATTAGATTTCACTTTATTAGAGAACATGTTGAAAAAGAAGATTTTTGTTTGGAATTTGTCACCATAAATAATCAAATTGCTGACATGTTTACTAAACCATTAGATGAAACTAAGTTCAATTATTTCAAAATTGAATTAGGCATGTTAAACCTAGAGAAACTTAGTAATTCTGACTAAGTAAATCAATGTTGATATATAGGAGTTTATTTCGACACAAAAGGAAATTTGTGTCGACATATAGTAATTTGTATCGACACTTACGATAAGTTGTGTCGACACAGTAAAATAGTGCTGAGATAGTGGTGTCAACACTTAAAGTTTGGTGTCGACACATAGAAGTTTTATCATTTAGATAGTTTTTTCGACACATACAGAAGTCTGTGTCGACACATATATTAGAGTCGACTATTAAGAAGTCTGTGTCGACACATCACAAACTGTGTTGACACATAGTGTTGTCTGACTTTGTTGAGACAATAGAAGTATGTGTCGACACAATCTCTACAGTGTCGACACATTAAGTATTTATTATCCCGCCTTTTGGCCTTCTGTGTTGACAAACTTATAAATAGGTCAAAGAACAATTTTGTCGACTAAGCTCTCAACATTTTCGACACTGAAACCTTGAGTCGACAAACCTTCATCTCTCTTCTCCTCAAATTTCTTGTCATCAATGGCGCCAAAGTTGGGTACCAACATCAACGAAGGCTATTAGTTAGTTCGCAATGCCTTTGACAGTGCAGCGACTGAGATTCGAGATGTAATAACCCTAATCCAAGATAATGGTTTAGAATATCTAGTCTCTGAACCTACAAAGATCCGGAAGACAGAAACTCTTGAATTCTATACAAAGAAACCTTGGATTCAACTGGATTGAAGATTAAGTCATCAATTCAAGGCAGTAAGGTGAAAATTACCCAAAAGCGTCTAAGAAAAACACTTCAATTGCCCAGGACTCAGGAAGATGATGAAGTTTCGTCTTCAATGACCAAAGAAGCTCTTCAATGGTGTGGACTGGATCCCACCACTAAGATTGAATCAGCCATGCAAAGGAAAGGAATGAACTCACAAGGAAAGTTTCTCTCAGAGATAATGGGCAACGTAATTCTCTGCAAACCAGGTGGACATGACAGGAGCTCAGCATATATGTTCAGTTTTATGACCAGAATTATTTTCAAATATAGACTAACTGGTCTGTAGTAATTTTTGATAAAATCAAGGAAAGCTTGAAGAAACCTAATCTAGGTAAAATTCTGAGTTTGTATCTAGCAATAAATATTCCTGAAGTGCTAAACCAAACCATTGGATCTAGAATAAATAACATGAGAAGGATGGATATGAAAATACTGTCCAGGTGGGAAAGAGTTCTGACAAAAGATGGTTCAACACCACAGAAACAACCACAACAGAAAAAGAAAAAGACAACCCCAAGGAAGCCTGAATCTTCTAGTGATTCAGAAGAACAGGTAATCTTCAGTTCAGATGAAGACCAACAAGTATTTATAAGGAAATCATCTACTCCTAAGCCTATAGATGATAGTCAGCAGCAGGGGGAGTATATTCCACAAAACACCATCCCACTGGATCAAGGTCAGGATGTTCCTCCTCTAGGGGGAGCCAATGAACTTTCACCAGTTCAGCAAGAGGTATTGCCTCCAGATAGTGCTCTTGAGAAAGAGCAAGCTGCTTTAGAGAGTGAAACAACCACTCAAACAATTCTTGAGTTAATAAATGATATTAATCAATCTATACTAGATACTGAGCAAGATACATTAACTGTGCTTCTATCTGATGTTGAACAGATACCTCATGACAACATCCCTGCACAGAATATATCAATGGATGATACATCTGCCTTAGATGATATTCCATCAAATGTTCAAGCTACAGATATTCCTCCAGTTCAACAACAACAAGAATTTACTCTTGAGGAATTATTCCCTGATTTACAAGAAGTAAGAACTGAGGAAGTTGTGCCAAGAAGTGAGGGTGAGGAGCTAGGGACTCAGGGGGAGTTGCGAAGCACTGATAAGGAGCTGCCCTCAAGTCCAAAGGACACTGTGAATCTAGAAAGTACTTCTGAATCTGATGATGGAGAAGCCGTAAAAGCAAAGAAGAGAAAACTAATGGTTTATAAGAAGAAAAGCTCAAATTATAAGAAAGCACTACAGACAGCCTCACAACCCACAGCACCAACAGTTGATTTCAGTTCTTTATTGGTTGCAATGCAAATTAAAATGGATGAGCAAAGAGCAGCCATGGAAAAATATATGGATGAAAGCCATAAGGATCTTCAGTTCTCTTTGGCTCAAGATATAAAATCAATCAGATTTGAGGTAAACAAGAATAAGAATGAGATGACAGATTGCTTCCATAAAGGAGATAATGTTGTAGTTTTTCTGGCAAAACAGCAATAAGAGGCAAGGACACAAATTGATGATATAGTGGTCAAGCAAGGCTATGTCCTAGAAAATCACCTTAGAATGAATGATAATCTTACTGAATTACATAATGTGATTGTTACTGAATTAAAGAATAAAGCAACTGCATTAACTGAGGAAAGGACTAATGAGAAGTCAGAGTTTGATAAGAAATTTCAAGAAGATTTAGCCACTTTCCAATCTGCACTTCAAGCCTCTCATAAGATTATCTCTACTCAGCTCCAACAGTTTAAAGCTTATTACACAGAGGGAACCAATTATCAGGTTAATCAAATAAGGTTCTAAAAGAATGATCTCAGGGATCATATTGAAAGAGAAGTCATAAAGGGGGAGAGGTTGATAGTTAATGCTAGCTCAGAGCATGCCAAATGAATAACAAATGATGTTAGAGCAACTCTGGGATATCCACCCCTATGTGATGATGACAATACAGCTGAGTCAGGAATTCAAGCTGCAGGAAATGAAGGGGGTCAGCAGGAAGTAGCTCAAATCATATATCCCCCATATTACTTTGAGGAAATTCAACAACTTGTTCAACAGATATATAGCCCTCCAGAGGCTACTAAGAATGTTATAATTGAGAAAGTTGAAATGTTAGAGGCATCACTGAATAAAGAGCAAGATGCTCAACTCTCAAAGAAAAGATTTAGAGAGCAGGCTGAACTGAAGCCTGATTTTGAAAGATGGAGTCCAACCTCCAAAAATATTATACTCACTGTCTAGCAAGCTGTCAAAGACAAAATGCATGATAGAGGCAAGTGGTATTATGAAGTTGAGTGGAATAAATATCTGCAAAGACAAGGTGTTATTCAGCAGTTCAGAAGGGATCACAAGACTGGGAGAATACCTGCTACAACAGTAGAACACAGTAAATACTTTCCTAAGCCTTTTCACTATTTTGAAAGGCAAAGAGTTAAGGCTGAAGAACTTAATAAGAAGGATCTCAAAGGCAAGAAGCCAACTGAAGATACTGAAGCTCCAGTACAAGCAAGGATCCAGTCTGGAAAAGGCATAGTGATCAAAGAGCCTGATCAGCCTTAGGATAGATTGACTAGATTATAAAACATTGTAATTTTCAGTTTTAAACTCCATGTAATCTATTGTTAACAAACTATTGTGAAGTTTTAAACAAAATAATGATTCATGCTTGTTATTGTTGCATCATATTCTGTGATGATATTATTTACATGTTTTGTTTATATGTTTCCCTGTTAGTGAATGTTTTTATACATCATATTGTTAATTTTATTATAAGTGATGTATATCATTGACTAAGGGTTATGACTTCTCCAAATAGGGGGAGATTGTTGGGTACATTGGAAAATGTGTACCAGATTTGGAGAAGCCTCACCTAACTCAATGATATGCATCAAGTTGTATTTGATGTTATTTTGAGTTATCATGTGCAGGTTAAGAAAATGGAAAGGAAAATTTTCTAAGTACAAGTGTCGACACTTGGGAATGGCTGTGTCGACACCAAAGGCCAGATTGTGTCGACATCCCGAATTTATGTCGACACACAGAAAATCTGTCGACAACGCTGTGTCGACACCAAGGGCCAGATTGTGTCGACATCCATAATTTGTGTCGACACATAGAAAATCTGTCGATAACGCAGTGTCGACACTAAGGGCCAGACTTATGTTGACATTATCAGGAGTTGTGTCAACACACAAAGAATCTGTCGACACATTCCAGAATTCTGTCGACAACGACTGTGTCGACACACAAAACTTTTGTTGACACACACCAGAATTCTGTCGACACCAACTTTGTCAAGACAAGGAGTGTTTGTGTCAACACACAGAACTTGTGTCGACACATTCCACAAAAGCTGTGTCGATAATAACAAGACTTGTGTCGACACATGGACTATGTGTGTCGACACATATGAAGAATTCATTCGACATTCTCTGCTGCTGAGTCAAAGTTCAATGAAGGATGAAGTAATACAGCTGAAGAGTTGACAGCGGTCATTACTGACATTGCTGTCATATCTGTCAGAGGTGTCAGAAGACGGTTTGAAACCGGAACAGCCGGTTACCATGGATGAAGCCTATAAATAGATATGCTCTCTCAACAATTGAGGTGTGGAAGTGAACAACAACTACAAGAACAACACTTACAGGACAGAGAGAAGTTAATCAAGCCAATCAATTATAATCTCTGAAGGATTGAGAATCCAGAAGAAGAGAAAGAAACAGTCAACAGATTATAGAGAGAGAAAAACAAGAAGGAGAGAAGAACTCATCCAGTGAAGGCAGATCCTGAACAATCTTCCTGAAGAATTCAGATCAATTTCTGAAGAAGGAAGATTGAAAATCAACTCCAACATCAAGAAGATCAACCCTACTGTGTTCATATTCAAGAAGCTTTGAAGAAAGCTAAGTCAGGTTGATCCTTAAGAAATCAGGTCTATCAAGAACTGATCAAGAAGCCTTCAACCAACTCTCTCTCTATTTGGTTGAAGAAATCAACAACTTTTCATCATTAATTTTGTAGTATTTGTACTAGATCTGAGTGTAGGAGATTTACATCTCTGAATTGTAAGCCTAAATTATAAAGGCTGAGGTAGGGCTGTGTGCCTGAGGTACGGGAATCTGTTCCCTGAGTTGTAAGTCTGTGATAGAGGCTGAGGTAGGGTTGTTGCCTGAGTTGTAGGAGTGGGGTGTCACTCTGAGTTGTAGGCCTATAGAAGAGGCTGAGGTAGGGCTTGTGCCTGAGTTGTAGGAGTGTGGATTCACTCTGAGTTGTAGGAACCATTCTTGGTTCTGAGCTGTAAGATCTACGGATCTGAGAAGAAGGAAGGAAGTTAGGCCGAATCTATTACACTGCTAGATAGGAGGAGGGGGAAAGTGGATGTACCAATCATTTGGGGAACCACTATAAAACTAGTGTGCAATCTGTGAATGTTATGTATGTGAATGTTGTGTTATACTTTTTGCTGAATATATTGCTGAACTAGATAGAATTATCTGCCTAAGTTAGAAAAAGAATTGAACCTATTCACCCCCCGCCCCTCTAGGTGTTTAGAACATCTTGAAACCAATTCTTTCATAATGCATTCCAAGTTTGAAATGAGTAGCATAGGTGAACTCTCTTACTTCCTTGGTCTCCAGGTGAAGCAGTCACCAGATGGCATCTTCTTGTCCCAATCCAAATATGCTAAGGAGCTAATAAAAAGGTTTGGGATGGCTGATGCTTCAGCTTAGAAAACACCTATGGCTACAAATGCTGTGAAATTATATAGGGCCATTGTTGGGTCCCTGCTATATCTCACAGCAAGTAGACCAGACATAATGTTTGCTACATGTCTTTATGCTAGATTCCAGGTGAACCCTAAAGAATCACACCTCATTTTTTCTAAAAAGGATTTTAAAATATATAAAGGGTTGTCCTACTCTATGACTCTGGTATCCAACTGAGTCAGAGTTTGAGTTAACTGGATACTCAGATGCTGACTTTGCTGGATGTAGAGTGGACAGAAAAAGCACCTCAGGGACATGCCAGTTCCTTGGTGCTTGACTAGTGTCCTGTTTTTGCAAAAAGAATTCATCTGTCTCTACCTCAACTGTAGAAGCAGAATACATAGCAGCTGACAGTTGTTGTTCCCAGATGCTGTGGATTCAGAACCAACTCCTAGATTATGGTTTCAACTTAAATAATTCACCCTTACTATGTGATAACACAAGTGCAATTTCCATTGCAAAAAATCCAGTGCATCATAGTAGAACTAAGCACATAGGCATAAGGCATCATTTCATTAGAGAGTGCGTGGACAAAAATAAAATTAAGCTTGTCTACATCTACACTAATTTGCAAAGAGCAGACATCTTCACATAACCCCTGGATGAGAGGAACCATCTGTTCTTTATCAATCAACTAGGTATGATGAATGGAGAAGCCTTAATTTAAATTTCTGTCTGCGGTCGAAGAATTTTTCAAAGTTCGTCGAACGGAGATCGACAATATTAGATCAGTTCTTGAGAAAATTCGTCGACCTGAGATCAACGAACTCTCTGTGTGAAGTTATTTTCGTCGAACTGAGATCGATGATTTTGCTTCTGAAAAATTTCATCGACCTGAAAACAACGAAATGTTTTCCCCTCTTCTAACTGAGATCGACGATATTATCTCTTCATGAAATTTTTCGTCGACCTGAGATCGAAGATTTTTTTTTTCGCTGGACAGAGCCCGATGCTTCATATTCTAAAAACTTTATAACTAGGTTTTCTTCGAGCTCCGTGATGAGTCCATGTTTTATACCTATTTTCGGACTCATCTGGGCTAGTTTTCACGCGTTTGCACTTCACTTTTAGTTCTATTTCGTTCATATCTCATCTTATCTTTATTTCCATAGGTACTGCACATTTATGCCCGTGGTTGTGTATTTTGTTATTTTTATAGTTTGTACTCCCTTTTGTGATTGTCTAGAATGTCTGCACAGATTAGAGATTGGTTTTTCCTTTCGGTACAGGGGTCGTGTGCGTGTTCCGGGATGGTTGTGAAATAGGAATACTGCGCACGATCATGGGATCTAATGCGCACGACCACTGGTCGTGCGCCCCTGATCGTGCGCACTACTCTAAGTTTTCCAGAATCATCCTGGGGTAAGCGCACGACCACTGGACATACTGCGCACGACCACCGGTCGTGCGCCACTGATCGTGTGCATTGATTCCTCTTTTTTGGAGTCCTGTCTGGGTAATCGCACGATCATTGGACTTAGTGCGCACGACCACTGGTCGTGCGCCACTACTCGTGTGCATTATCCTAGTTCTTCTTTCTGATATTCCATGCCAGTGCGCACGAGCACAGGATATAGTGCGCACGACCACTGGTCGTGCGCCTGTGATCGTGCTCATTGTTCATTTCTACTTTTGTATAGATAGTGCAGGTTCCGCATTAATCCGTAGATCGCACATTTCCTCCGCCGGTTTCCGCCTTCTCCGCCGTTCCCCTTCATCTTCCACCCTAGGGAGGTGCTCCGGGCAAGCTTTCACCGCCAAATCCGAGCCGGAGCTTCCTCTCGGCCTTCTCTTTCATCCGTGAGCTTCAAGTAGGGTTTAACGCCATAGCCATCAAGCAAAGGAAAGCTAGCAAACTTCGTCCGCTATCGTGAGATGAAGAAGACGGGCCATTGGAAGGTGGTGACAGCCCTTCTCTACCCCGAACGCAGTTGAGGACCGAGCTTGGATGCGGAGTGACAACCCGACGATTCCAACCGTGAATCCTCAGCAAGGCTTCGGATTCGGTCGATCTCTTGACTTGTACTTGCTTTATTATTGAATATTGGTGTTTTTAAACCTATTTATATTGATGAAGTGCACTGTGGTTGTTTATGTTATGTGTTTCATGTCTATGTGATTCTTATTTCATATTACTGCCTAAGTTGCTTGAGTTGCGCCTTATATTCGATCCACCATCCATCCACCCTTGCCACACTAGCAATTGCTAGTGGCGTGCGTAGCGAAGAGGTGCTCACGACCCTCATTCCGCCGTTCTAACCACCTCATCTGCTAGCCTTCTCGTCCATTCGCCTAGTGATTCAGTGCATAGCGGCCCGACTAGTTTTCCATCCCGCCTGGCGAAGCATCGCATAGCGGCGTTGCATAGGAGTAGTTGTTATCCTTTTATTTTCTGTTTCCGCAACATCAAAACCTCCCCTTAGTTAGCTCCGACCTGAGGACTTCAATCTCAAGTCCTCCTCGAAATTAACTCCACCTTACTGTGTTCCTTGTGAGATCGATACTTGAGAAAACCCCCATTTTATATTACTTGTGCGACCGGTTCACTGCCGTGATCTATAGCATCAAGTTTTTGGCGCCGTTGCCGGGGAACACAGTCGTGTGAGTTTGTGGAGAGGGAGATAGTAGATTGAAGCCCTTTTTCCATTTGTGCATATCATTTTTTTTCTTTGCTTTTGTTATTAGAATTTTTATTTTGCTTATTTCGTTTTATCCTTTTCTGATTTTTGATTTAGATAGCAGATCCGTGCTATTTTCATTTTAGCTGTGTAGCACTTTTTCAGCAATTATTTTTGTTCATGATGGATTATGATGCTGAGTGCCGTATCCTTGACACTTTGCGCCGATCCATCGATGTCATTCCTGTTATGAATGCCGAGCATTGCGTTCAGTGTTTGTTATGTCAAGGTATGGGCCACATGTTGAAGGATTGCCCTCGTTTGTGCAAGCCTTCTCCCTCTGAGGGCCCATACACTGACATAACGCACTTTGCTCATTCTTTACCCATTGAGATTACTGAAGAATCTCTGGCCGCATACAGCTCTTTCATGGGTCCCTCGATCCCTTTTTACGAGCTTCCCTCGAGTGATGATGATCACTCTGGTGTTAGCCAACAAAAAGAGGAGCAGGAACTCATGGACACTCCTGTATGGGACGATGAGATTGTTCCGGTCGTCGACGGGGTGGCGTCAACGAATGATTTTGTGATGGGGCCTGCTATTCCTCTTTCTTGTGAGTCGGTTGATGATGTTGTATTTGTTGATGATTCAGTGCCCGAGGTTGCGCCGAAGTGGGATGATGATTCCTCTATCTCCGACGGAGAAAGTCGATCTTCAGAACACTTTTACGCACCCCGGTGGGATGAGGAATATCCTATTTCCGATGCGGAGGTTTGCACCTCCTTATTGGATGAGGTTGTTCCTTTTACCACCATGGACCTTGAGTTCTCGGATTCCCCTCGGTACGACTCGTATGATACCGACGATGATCTCTGCTTGGATCCTGCTGAGAGTGATACCGGGATCACTCTCCCATTTTCTGATTCTTTTAGTTCTTCTTCTCTTTTATTACTTGATCCCCCTTCCTTATCTGAGCATGTGCATGATGAGTCTCCACAGGTACGTTCGGATGACGATGAGCTTTGTGCTCATGCCATTGCCATTGCCTCCTGCGGGCCTGTGATAGACGATACCTCGCTAGGCAAGGATTTGTTTTGTGGTGAGATGAGTGAGGACCAGGCCTCCTCCTCATCCTACTTCCTATTTCCTCTACCTGTGTTGGGCAGGTATGATTATTTAGGTAGAGGGGTAACTGCTCTATCACTGTATCGGTACCCGTTACCGAAACGGAAATTAGGCCACTTACCTGTGCACTTTTTATTTCATGGGCCCATTAGCTAGAACTGTTTAGAATTTAATAAGTCGTGCTGGGATGTCAATAACCCCATTACTTATCTTTCATTTTCTGCATTTTATTTTTCTTGTCTATTTTTAGTTTTAGCATTTCCTTTTTGTATATTTTGTTTTGTTTTTGCGGAGCTCACCCCTGCAGGTATTCATAGCAAATTGCATTGGCGAGGTTCTGATTCTTCGTATGGCGGGCCTGCTTCGGTTTCCATGCGTCTTCTGGTATGCTCACTAGCTGAGCATTGGGTAACCTCTTCCCTTAGCTCTTTCTGATTTTAATTTCTATATCATCTGCTGTATTGTTTAGTTTAAGTCTGGGGGAGAGATCTATTACCTATTGCACGTACACATGTCATGTGCATTGTAGAAGCTTTTATTGTTATATTTTGATTAGTTCATTGCATCACACACCACTGCACCCACATGAGTGCGTGCTTAGTTATTTGTGTGCCGCGAGTTAAACTCATTTCTTCGTTAGATTTGGGAAAATTATGGTGCTGACATAGGATTGTGAGACGGAGTAAAATGTTGGCCTTGTTGTGATCCTAGTCAACTGCTCTCGTCTCGTGTAGAAATTGGAGTAGATTTAATTTTTCTGTATGCTTTTAGTTTTATATTTTTCTAATTGCATAAATACTTTTTATTCTACTCAAAAGTTGGTGAATCCGGTGTGAATCCGACGGTAGCTTAGGGATGTGTGTAGACGGTCGTTAGGTTCGTATTGCTCGAGTCAGGAGGATGGATAGTCTTTCTTGTTGGCTAAGAACTTGCCCCAAGCTATTCTTGAAGCATTGGTATAGGTTAGTTCACTCGCATGAGCGTGATGTAGGCCATCATTTTGGCCCGGTTGAGCTTTGTACCATTCCTAACGTCTTACCCTCGCTAGCCCCGTTGTGCCCACCCCTCATTTTGATTCAGCTCCACCATGATTTCACCAAAGCCTCATATCCAATCCTAGTCGCACACCCAAGTTGAGATTCAGAGTTTTACATTTTAATGTTGGGATGTGATGTGGTGTTATTATTTGTGAAAATGTGGAAGTGCTCCCAAGTTTATATCTGCTGAATTGTGACCATAAAATGAAAAAGAAAAAAAAAGAAAAAGAAAAATATTTGTAAAGAAAAATAAAAAAAAAGTGAAAAGAAAAAGTTTAAATTGAAAATCTTTTTGGAAATGTGATTATTTTTGGAGTAGGCGGTGCACACACCCATATGTAAAAGTTAAGTCTGGGGGTGTGGTGTACCCGCGTGTATTTTGCTTAGTAGAGGGATTCCTTTTATATTAGCTCCTTTGGGTTAGGTGCATAGCCTTCTTGTTTATCCTTGTTTACCTTACCAAAACCCAAGCCCCATCTCTTCACATAAAGTCCTACTGATTCGTGTGTGAACCAAACCAGTGCCGTGGAGAGAATGCGAATGGGCAAGCATATGGTCACCGACATTGGTGGATTCCTTTGGAGGTTATCCGGAACCCCGATCTTCAGCAATGCTCGCCTAGCGATTAGTCTACTTTCTCCCTACGCATGACCGGATGATTCACCGTGATTCCATTTTTGAGTAAGAAAAGTATAAACTATTTTGTATACTTAGAAATTTCTTCTATTATATTTTTACGTGCGCGATCATGCGACTTCGCATGCTACTTCGTATCACAATTTCTTTGTTAACTAGTATTTTTCCCTATCTGCTTAGATTTTGTTTGCTCGGGATGCGCAAACAGTTAAGTCTGGGGGTGTGATGAGTCCATGCTTTATACCTATTTTCGGACTCATCTGGGCTAGTTTTCACGCGTTTGCACTTCACTTTTAGTTCTATTTCGTTCATATCTCATCTTATCTTTATTTCCATAGGTAGTGCACATTTATGCCCGTGGTTGTGTATTTTGTTATTTTTATAGTTTGTACTCCCTTTTGTGATTGTCTGGAATGTCTGCACAGATTAGTGATTGGTTTTTCCTTTTGGTACAGGGGTCGTGTGCGTGTTCCGGGATGGTTGTGAAACAGGAATACTGCGCACGATCATGGGATCTAATGCGCACGACCACTGGTCGTGCACCCCTGATCGTGTGCACTACTCTACATTTTCCAGAATCATCCTGGGGTAAGCGCACGACCACTGGACATACTGCGCACGACCACCGGTCGTGCGCCACTGATCGTGTGCATTGATTCCTCTTTTTTGGAGTCCTGTCTGGGTAATCGCACGATCATTGGACTTAGTGCGCACGACCACTGGTCGTGCGCCACTACTCGTGTGCATTATCCTAGTTCTTCTTTCTGATATTCCATGCCAGTGCGCACGAGCACAGGATATAGTGCGCACGACCACTGGTCGTGCGCCTGTGATCGTGCGCATTGTTCATTTCTACTTTTGTATAAATAGTGCAGCTTCCGCCCTAATCCGCAGATCGCCCATTTCCTCCGCCGTTTTCCGCCTTCTCCGTCGTTCCCCTTCATCTTCCACCCTAGGGAGGTGCTCCGGGCAAGCTTTCACCGCCAAATCCGAGCCGGAGCTTCCTCTCGGCCTTCTTCATCATCCGTGAGCTTCAAGTAGGGTTTAACGCCATAGACATCAAGCAAAGGAAAGCCAGCAAACTTCGTCCGCTATCGTGAGACGAAGAAGGCGGGCCATTGGAAGGTGGTGACAGCCCTTCTCTACCCTGGACGCAGTTGAGGACCGAGCTTGGACGCGGATTGACAACCCGACGATTCCAACCGTGAATCCTCAGCAAGGCTTCGGATTCGGTCGATCTCTTGACTTGTACTTGCTTTATTGTAGAATATTGGTGTTTTTAAACCTATTTATATTGATGAAGTGCACTATGGTTGTTTATGTTATGTGTTTCATGTCTATGTGATTCCTATTTCATATTACTGCCTAAGTTGCTTGAGTTGCGCCTTATATTCGATCCACCATCCATCCACCCTTGCCGCACTAGCAATTGCTAGTGGCGTGCGTAGCGAAGAGGTGCTCACGACCCTCATTCCTCCGTTCTAACCACCTCATCCGCTAGCCTTCTCGTCCATCCGCCTAGTGATTCGGTGCATAGCGGCCCGACTAGTTTTCCATCCCGCCTGGCGAAGCATCGCATAGCGGCGTTGCATAGGAGTAGTTGTTATCCTTTTATTTTCTGTTTCCGCAACATCAAAACCTCCCCTTTGTTAGCTCCGACCTGAGGAATTCAATCTCAAGTCCTCCTCGAAATTAAGTCCACCTTACTGTGTTCCTTGGGAGATCGATACTTGGGAAAACCCCCATTTTATATTACTTGTGCGACCGGTTCACTGCCGTGATTTATAGCATCACTCCGACCCACGCTTTCTGTTCCCTTGCACTTGATCTCTCTTTCATTTTACAGGACAACAATTGCGATTCTAGCACTTTCTCTCACAAGAATGAGGTTTGACATGGGCTTTGACATCGATTTCGACTCATTTTGTCATTCAGATCGCATCTTCATGGCCATTATGCAATTATTTGAAGATCAACATCTAAAGGCTTTCATGACCACACGAATCAAGCTGGCAGTAACCAAAATAAAAGAATGGGTTTACTCTTCAACTACTCCTGATACAGACACAATGACAAGCACCATCTCGGGTCATCAGGTTACCCTAACCCCCACCACCTTAACAGAGATTTTCGGTTTGGTTAATGGAGATGAAGATATTGAAATGGATAGTATTGCATACGATAATATGTTGATCAAAATGGGTCATTATGAAGAAAACCCTAACAAACTGCTTAAGAATAATTTGCCTGCTAAATAAAATTCCTTGCTGATATTGTTGGGAAAGTTTTGCTGGGAAAATATAGCCCATGACTACATTACCAGGCACCAGTTCTTGGTAATGTGTGTTGTGGTGAAAAAGAAAGCAGTGAACTGGGGAAAACTACTATTTGATTTGATCAAAAAGAAAAATATTAAGAATGTCTGTTTTGGGAGAATTTTAGGCCTTTTCCTCCAGGCCAAGGCTTCTGAATCACTGGTCACTCAGACCATATTCATTATTGCCTCCAAACTGCTCACATATGCCCTATTTGGGATATGAGAGAGGACCATCACTAAGCCATCCCGGGCATCCTCCTCTTCCAGGACTTCTGAGAGCACTAGGGCAGTAAAAGCCACTCCACCTCCAGAAGATGCCCTTCCCTCCACCAGAATTCCTTCACCTTCTCCTTAGCAACAATCATCCTCAATTATCCCTCCTAGTTCACCTCCTCTTGTACCATCCCCTCCACACTCTCCCATAGTTATTCATGAGGATATTCCTTCTCCACCTGCTCAATCTCCACCTCAAACTTATATCTCTGACTTACCATCTACTTCTCAACCATCCTTCAATCTACTGTACCCCCAACCATCTCCACATAACTCTCCAATTCAGGACACCACCACCATACCCACTACTACAGTTCCCACTTCTACCACTGACATTCCATCCATTCCCCCTTCCATATTTCCAGACTATACCCACACAGACTTCTCTCATGCCTTCTTTGTCTGTTCAAATTATGGACAACATAATCCTTATACATCTTCTGCTCCTGAACCCCTCTACCTAACCTTTTCTGATATAGCAAAATCCCTTCTTGCTGTCATCTCACCAACACTGGAAAAACTCATAATAACTTCTATTGGTTCTCTTTTTGCTTCCATTTCCTCTCTCTCTCTACTCAATTTGCTGCTCTCTCTGATGTCCCTTCTTCTGGGGGGCTGGCTTCAGGGCCCTCTGAACCCAAATAGGGGGAGATGTTATATGAAGAAGCAGCTCCAGCTCCAGCTGTCCCAGATATTGGAAATGAAGCTCCAGCAATAGCAGATTCTAACATGGTTGATGTTCAGCCCCTCTAATAGAAATAATTGATTTAATTGGTTCTGATACAGATATGGTTGATACAATAGCAGAAATAATCACACCTGGTGATTTCCTTTTAAATCCCACAGTTAATTTAGCTTCTTTATTGTATTCTTTTGATTCAGTGTACAGGTATAGTATACCCAGTTCTGTTCCTCCATATTTTAGAGCTATTGTACCCTATAGTGCTCCAATAAGCCCTGAAGTTGTAGAACAACTAAAGGCAAGTTTTGTTGTTAAAGATATTCCTGACCCAGTTTCTGTGCACAAGGCCTTCTCTCCACCAACCTTTGGCATGTGTGAGTCTCCTATGCTAGACCTGGATGACATCTTATTTGCTGATATGGAAGAAGAACAAGGAGATCAGACTGCTTTTGAAAGTGTTGCAGAGCCAATAATTCCAGTACAACCTCAGGCTGAGAAGCAGATCTCTAAAGAAGTTCTTAAAGAGATTGATAATCTATATGCAAATCCTCTTGGTTCATCTGATGATGATGATGATTCTGATTATTCTGATCCAAAGAAGATAAAATCCAAGAAGAGAAAAGCTCCTGCTAAGGCTGTTCCTAAGCATAACCTGACTGCTGACACACCTTACTACATCCTAAATAATATAACACCTCATCCAGGTATGCCTAGATGGATGTGGCTGTCTAAAAATGAGCAAAAAGCTAGGAAGAAGAGTAGGAGATACTCTCCTCCTGCTCAAAGTAACTGGAGAGGACCTCCTTCTCCTCCTGCTACAGGTGCTGTTGGAAATGTTTCTCAATCCTCCGGAAGTGTTACAAAGACTCAGAAGCCTACTTCAACCACTTCTCAACATCAAAGGCCATCATCTCATAGATCTTCTAGACCTTCTAAAAAATACAGTCAATGCAACCCTCCACTGTTCTATTATAAAAGACAATCTCAACAGTCTATACCATCAACAAATTTTCAACATGAATCTATTATTTTCAGAAACCCTCAAAAGTCTGCTCAGGATGCTTCTAGAGTTGATCTAGAGAGACCTCCCTCTCCAACTTATGAACCTGAGTGAGATCCTAACTTCAGAATGGCTAGATTTCATTAACTGATTGGACTGTCTCAGATGAATAAAGTAAGACAAGAAGGATCAGATCCATCACAATTCACTATAATGTCTACCTTCAGGCAAAAAGAACTTGATAAATTTCAGGTAGACAGACAGTTATTTGATCCATATGAGTATATGCAGGCACATCTTGAAGCAGCTGTTCCCAGAGCCTCAACTATTACAGTTCCTTGAGCTCAAGATATGAAAATGACTCAAAGGGAAGATGCAGATCCTCACAAGAAAATTGTGTTTTCTAAACCTTATCTGCTCCTCCCTCTAACAACTCTTGAACATTTATCTCTCCGAGGCATATACATATGTATTATACTTAGCTGTATCATATCTGATGATTAGTTTAAAATTCTGTTAGATATTTATATTGCATTCTGTTTTTTTTTTAATGTTTTAGTGACATCACTCAAATAGGGGGAGATTGTTGGATCCCTAATTTGGATTTGGGCTAAGGTTCACTATTAGGTTTTGACCCATCATGTATATCCTAGGGTCAATTTGTTAGTTCTAAGATAAGGACAGTCTGACTAGGATTAGACATCTTATAATCCAGCCTTGTGAAGACTTCAGAGATCAAGACTTAGAAGAATTTAGATTTCAGATTATTAGTCCGAATTTCTTCGAACACAACTCGACGATTGTCGATCGCAGATTGACGAACTAAGAGTCTTTCTCTGAGTTGAACTCGACAATATTTGAGCTCAGGTTGACGAACTCTACTACAGACAGATTTCTCAGTTCGATGAATTTGGTGCTCAGAGAATGTCAGCTATCCTTAGGGACTTGGATTGTTGAGCTCAGGTCGACAAAGGGGATTTCTCAGCTCGACGAACTTGGAACTCCGGTCGGTGAAATCTGCCCTGAGGTCGACGAAATCCGTCCAGAGCCTAAATGTTGAGTTTTCCATATTTCTGTCTCTAATTCATTCTATTCTTTGGCAGTAATTCTCTGATTAATTAATGCTCATATTCTCAAGAACATAGCCGTTCATGGCAGCATTAATTATGGATTTCATCAGAGTTAATTACTTGCTTACTTCACAGGGACAGTTGGGAAAACTCATTAAAGACTATATTCTAGCCGTTTCAATCTCCAGAGTCCAATCAGAAATTACTGTTTATAATTCAAAATTCAAAAAGCAGAATGACATACCAGGATATAAAAGAGAGATTCTTTTTCAGACGGAAAGAGAGAACACAAAGAAACAAGATAAACAAATTCTGAACAAATTCTGTCTTCATAATCAGCAAGTCTTCTTCAAAGCTTTCAAGAGAATCAAAGAACAATCAGTCTAAAATCTTGCTGAAGATCAAGAACAAATCTGAAGACCTACACCCTGAGCAAAGCTTTAGTCTTCCTGAACATTTCAACACCTCAGGGGGAGCTTTGACACTAGCAATCCACTAAAGTCTTCTCTGTTGATTAGAGAAAGAGAAGATAACATCACCTTCTTAACCTCCTATATAAAGGGTTTATTAACTCCCTTCAGAAATTTCTGTTGGTTTTTGGGCACCTGATCAAAATCCTAAAGGGTTGTCATATCTCCCTACAAATAGATCTTATGGTGACAGGTCAGCTGAGCAAAAACCTGTGGTGGAAGTCACCTGATCAAAAAACTACAAGTGGATTTCTACCAGGGTGGTAGAAGAGTGGATGTAGCCAGATTTGGTGAACCACTATAATTTCTTGTGTTGTCTGTGTGTTCATTTTTCTTTGTTTTGATGTGCTGTGATTTTGTAGTTTAGCTTAGTCCCTTTTTCATTTTTTACAACTCCAGTATCACTAATTCTCTGATAAAATATAAAAACAGCAAAAAAGATTTTAAATCACTCTATTCACCCACCTCTAGATTATATTAGATCTATCCCCCATCTTTTAATTGGTATCAAAGGTATACCATATCTTTCAGCATGAAATAAATTCTGGCTACAAACTAATTGCACACTATTAAGACATTACAAACTTAATACAAGAAATTTGCATGAATAGCAAAACAGAAGAACTTGAAAAGAGAGTGAAATTAAGAACAAATACATGAAGAAAAACAAGTAGCTTCACTCCAAAAACTCAACTATAGTCAATTATTTTGCTTATAAACTGCTCCAAGCAGCTCAGATCTGGTATGGAACACTTGGAGCTTGCTCCTATTTATAGGAAATTTTCTGGGAAGTACACACCCCCTTACATGCCTGTGTAGAGGGGGCGTGTCGACATGGTTGACTTCGGTTACTGAAATTTTGTCAGGGAAGTGACTGGAGGTGGTTGGGTTCAACGCCCTGGGTACGCGCCTGTGTCGAGAGGGCATGTCGCTTACGATATGTCAGCGGCTCGACAAAGTTGTGTTGCGACACCGAAAACCGGGACTTTGGGGTACACGCCCAAGGTACACGACCGTGTAGTTGGGGCATGTATGATGCAGTTTTCTTGAACTTAGACCTGTGCGAGTCTGCGTCAGGATTTGGCTACACGCCCAAAGTACACGCCCGTGTAAGGAGTACACGAGCGTGACCAATAGACGTGTAAGGTAGATTTTTCTGGATGCGAACTTCAGACCATTGCTTCATTCCAATTCAGTTACACGCCCAAGGTACATGCCCATGTAGGGGGTACACGGCCGTGACTTGGGGTGTGTAAAGTGAAAAATGACCAAAAAGTGTCACAATCCTGAAAAATAGAAAATAAACTAAGTTAGAATAATTTTTATAAAAGAAACTGATTATAGTATCAAAATTCATATAGTATATAGTTTTAAATAAGAAAATGTATTGATTTACCCAAGTAATTTAGACTAAAATGAGTATCATTATGCCCAAAAGAGCTCTAAAGCATTTCCTCGAATATCTCCCTGTGTGCTAAAAGATTTTCTCAAAGATGTTCATAAGTCTCGAAGATTGTTTGAATATTTCCTTTCGAACCTCGAAGATCCCCTTCCGCTCTCGACACTCACTTCCGAGAACCATAGATCCCCTCTATCTCCTAACCCACGGTTCTGAACACGAGAGATCCCGTATAACTCTGGATGCTCGCTTTCGAGAACCAAAGATCCCCTCCAGCTCCCGACGATAACTTTTTGTGAACCATAGATCTCCTCTAGCTCTGAACGCTCACATCTGAGAACCAAGATCCTGTCTAGCTCCTAACACCTGCATTCAAGAACCGTAGATCTCCTCTAGCTCCGAACCCTGGCATCTGAGAAATAGAGATCCACTATACCTCCTGATGCTCTCTTCTTAGAACCGAAGATCTCCTTCAGCTCCTAATATCTGCTTCTCGAACACAAAGTTCTCATTGACTTCACTGAGGTCTACTAGAAGACTTCATCAAGGTGTATTTGATGTTGTGTTGAGTTTGAATGTGCAGGTTAAGGAAATGTAGAAAAAGTTTCTATGTACAAGTGTCGACACCTGAGAAAAATGTGTCGACACTTGGTATAGGTTGTGTCGACACCAGGAGCCAGATTGTGTCGACACATAGAATTTGTGTCGACACACAGAAAATCTGTCGACAACAACTGTGTCGACACCAGGAGCTAGATTGTGTCGACACACAGGACTTGTGTCAATACATTCCAGAATTCTGTCGACAACAACTGTGTCGACACACTCCAGAATTCTGTTGACACCAACTTTCTCGAGACAAGGAGTTATTGTGTCGACACACTCCAGAATTCTGTTGACACCAACTTTCTCGAGACAAGGAGTTATTGTGTCGACACACAGGACTTATGTCGACACATTCCACTGAAGTTGTGTCAAGAAGTTAAACAGAAGTTGTGTCGACATTGTGAAAGTTGTGTCGACATCATCAAGAGTTGTGTCGACACATGATCGATTTGTGTCGACACATTTGAAGTATTATCTCGACACTTTGATGTTGAGTCAAAGTACAATGAAGTTTATGGAGACTTGACAACTGTCATAATTGACAATGTTGTTGTAACTGTCAGAGCTGTCAGAAGGCCGTTAGGAACCGGATCAGCCGGTAACCTCGGATGGAACCTATATAAAGACATGTTCTATCATCAAAGCTAAGTAATGAAAAACTAAGAATAAGAAGAGAAGTCTTCATCCAGAAATCAACAAGGGCAGATCCTGAACAAGTCTGCAAGAAGAATTCAGATTAAATTTTGAATAGAAGAAGGAAGCTGGATTGAGGATCATCTCGAACTTCAAGAAGATCAACCTTACTTTGTTCAGATTCAAGGAGCTTTGAATTTGCTAAGATAGGTTGATTCTAAAATTGTCAGATCTATCAAGAACTGACCAAGAAATCTTCTACCCATTCTCTCTCTACTTGGGTGAAGGAATTACTCTTTTTATTATCATTTTTTCTGTAGGATCTTTTATAGATCTTAGTGTAGGAGGGTAATCCCTCTGAGTTGTAAGCCTAAATTTATAAAGGCCGAGGTAGGGCTGAGTGCCTGAGGTAGGAGATTTGTTGGGTACATTGGTCAAATGTACCTGATTTGAAGAAGCCTCACCCAACTCAATGATATACATCATAATGTATTTGATGTATGTTTGAGTTACTTGTGCAGGTTAAGAAAGTACTGGACTGAAGCAAAAAGTTTCTAAGTCCATGTGTCGACACCCAGAGGGAAAGTGTCGACACTTAAGAAGACTTGTGTCGACATATAGACAAGCAGTGTCGACATTTGGAGTCATGGTGTCGACACCTGGGATGCAGAGTCGACACCAGACAGATAGTGTCGACACTTGGAGCTGTGTCGACACTCAGTGAAGAAAAGTGCAGACAGGAAGTGTCGACACAAGGAGCTGTGTCGACACCCAGTGAAACTGAGTCTACACCAGAAAGTGTCGACACTTGGAGCTGTGTCGACACTCAGCAAAAGTCTGCGGAGTCTAAGTACAAGTGTCGACACTCAACACAATGTGTCGACACTAAGCAGAAGAGTCAGCACATAAAGCATGTGACGACACTCAACACAATGTGTCGACACTCAACAGAAGAGTCAGCATTTAAAGTAAGTGTCGACACTGAATACAATGTGTCGACACTCAACAGAAGAGTCAGCATTTGAAGTATGTGTCGACACCCAGAACAATGTGTCGACACACAGCTGAAGACTCAACACTGGAAGAAAGTGTCGACACATGGAGCTGTGTCGACACTTAGCAAAGAACAGAAAGAACAACAAATTATTCTAAGTACAAGTGTCGACACTATGGGAATGTGTCGACACTCAGCTGAAGTCTCAACAACAAGAAGGTGTGTCGACACAAGGAGCTGTGTCGACACTCAGCAAGATTCAACATAGAAGACTATGTGTCGACACCAAGAAGCAGTGTCGACACTTGATAGATTCAACACAAGAAGATGTGTCGACACAAAGGAGATGTGTCGACACATAGAAGAATTCAGCAAAAGCTAGAAGAACAAGTACTTATGTCGACACTCAATTTCAGTGTCGACACATACTGAAGAATCTGTGTCGAGACATACAAGGAGTTGTGTCGACACCTTGTAGACTTGTGTCGATACTTACACAACATGTGTCGACACTTGGACTATAAGTGTCAACACTTAAAGACAGAAAGTCTCGACACTTACAGACAGTTAGAGATTTTCAAGAAGTGACTGGATGATTTGACAGATGCCGTTCCAGCCGGTCTACAGCACCTGTCAGAGATATCAGAAGTCAGTTATGGACCGGTCCAGCCGGTTACCATGAAGAAAGCCTAAAAATAGGCACCTACAGTTTACAGAAACTGTTGTTCAGAATTGCTAAAGTTGTTGAAAGAAGTTCAAAGTTGTTGATCAGATTATTGAAGTAATTATAGTGTTACAAAGAGGATCAACACAAGAAGATCTAGCAGTTCAAGTGCAGATCTAAGAAGTTGGAGAGAGAGGGCTCCATCCAAGAAATCAGCCTTTGGAACTAAGCTGAGAAGAAGGATTCAGATTCAGTCTGGATCTTAAGTGGCAGAGGTCAAGGAACAACTGCAGAGGATTCAGCCTTATTCAGTTCTACTCAAGAAGCTTTGAAGAAAGCTAAGTCAGGGTGAATCTAGCTGAGTTCTTCCAAGAACTCATCAAGAATCTCTCAACTCCCCTCCTTTAATTCTGAGTTGTAGAGTTATTATTTGTATTACATTTTTAACTTGTAGGATTCATTGGATCTGAGTGATTGTAAGCCTATATTTATAAAGGCTGAGGGTAGGGCTTGTTTGCCTGAGTGTAGGAGATAGAGATCTTTGAGTGTAGGCCTTGTTGGCTGAGTGTAGGCCTTGATTGGCTGAGTGTAGGCCTTGATTGGCTGAGTGTAGGCTTTGGGATAAAGCTGAGTTGTAAGGCTTTGGGCCTGAGGTGTAGGAACCAATTTGGGTTCTGAGACAGTGTATGAGTTTGGCCGAATCTAGTACACTGCTAGATAGGCGAAGGGGGAAAGTGGATGTACCCATATCTTGGGGAACCATTATAAATCACTGTGTGCTCTACTGTGCTGAAATTGTTGCTGTGTATGCTGTGTTTGCTGTGATAAACTAGTTAGATTGCTGTGATATAACTGATTGCTGCCAATAAAGTTAGAAAAGGATTAGGTCACCTATTCACCCCCCCCCCCTCTAGGTGTTTAGGTACCATATCTTTCGAGTGGTATCAGAGGGAGGTTCATCAAAATAAGGACTAACAGTCTGAGGAGATCCTGTTTGGCAGATTCAGTGTAAGGCATTACACAGTTTCAAGAAAATCAAGAAACATGGGTTCTTATGAGAATCACAAGGAATTGGGTTCCATGAAATTACCCATATGCAGAAAGGAGATCTTTGGAATCTGGAAAGAAAGGGTAAGGCTATTTATGGAAGCCTCTGACCCTAGAATCTACATCACAGTTAAGGAAGGGTCTTATGTGCCAATGAAGATTTCAATATTGGATGCAAACCAGAGAACTCCAAAGGATTTCTCTGAGATGACTAAGGATGAAATTATCCTGGCCACCATGGACAAGAGGGCACAGAACATAATAGTGAGTGCCATTGATGATGCAACTTTTCAGAACTTAATTCACTGTAAAACAGCAAAAGAGATGTGGGATACTCTCATTGTCTATATGGAAGGTTCTGAAGAAGTTAGGCAAGATAGGAAGTCCTTGCTAAATCAGGAGTATGAAAGCTTTAGGCAAGGAAAGGGTGATAGCATCACTGAGTGCTATAAGAAATTTTACAGAATAGTTAATGAACTCATGTCTTATGGAAGAGAGTTCAGTAACTATGAACTAAATGACAAGTTCTTAAGGTCCCTAACCAAAGATTGGGACACCAAGATCTGTGCCATAAGAGAAATGGCTAAGTTGGGGGAAATTCCTCCCCCTACACTGTTTGGCAAGTTATTGTCATATGAGATGCAGTTGACAGTAAGAAAAGAGGAGGAGAAATCAACAAGGACTGAGCACAAAGAAAGAACTGTTGCTTTCAAGACAGAAGTTCCCAGAAAATGCAGGAATAAGTCTTTAACTCCACCTCCAGAGGTAGTTGAATCAGAGTCTGATGAGTCTGTCAGCACAAAGTCTAAGAGCAGTGAAAGTGATGAAGACTTTGCTGCTTTCACTAGACACTTTCAGAAGTTTTTGAAAAAGAAATAGTGGAGGTCAAGGCCTTCTACATCACAAGGAAATGAAGACTTTTATCAGAAAAAGAGGTCTTCAAAGAATGACAAGAAAAGGACAAAATCAAGCAAGGCAACTGTTTCAAAGATTGTTTGCTATTGCTGCAATAGACAGGGCCATGTTATTGCAGATTGTCCAGAGAAGAGAAAGGAATCTGGTGACAGGAAAAAGACTCACTTCAAAGGGAAGAAAGAAAAGTCTTTTGTTGCTAAGAAGGAGAAGACTCTATTAGATATCTCTTCTTCAGAAACTGAGTCTGAGGCTAAAGCCTACATAGGGCTGTTTGCTGAAAAAGAAGAGGAAGAATTCATGCAGATCTTGGAGTCAATTTATGAACAAGAAGACAGTCATTGCCAAGGGCTAATGGCATTGACAGAAAGTGCAAAAAACCTGGAGCAGCCACGACCCAGTCAGGTACAAAGTTCAAGTTTAAATTCAGTTTCTTGTTCTAGTTCAGAATCAGATTCTTCTTCATCAAGTGATGAGAATATATCTGAGTCTGAGGAAGATATTCATCAGCTTATAGATGAATATAAGGTACTGTTGCAAGCCTACAAGAAAAGCAAGACCCTAGCCAAAAGTCAGGCAAAGGAAATTGCTGATCTTAAAGCTGTTGCAACAGATTTTGAGAAGCAATTTGATCAAAAACTGAATGAGGTAGCCAGGCTGAAACACATTACTGTGATTCAGATGGAACTATCACCTATAAGAATGATCAAATTAAGAGACTGGAGATCAATCTTCAGAAAGAGAGAGAGCTGGTTGCTAGGTTTTCTAAACCTAAGTCAGTGTTACCCATAATTGATGAATTTGTTCATCACAAGGGTAAAGCTGGGCTGGGCTTTGTTAGACCTGCAGGGACTGAGAAGTCCAAGTATAAGTCCAAGGGCAAAGCCCCAACATTCAACAAGCCTGCTGTAGTCAAGACAGCCAAGGCAGTACCTAAGCAAAGGTACAATAAATTTGAATGTTGGTGCTGTGGCAAAGTTGGCCATTTTGCAGTAGACTGTTGGCACAATATGAGTGCCAAAGTGAGTTCCAAACTACCTGTTGGAAAGCCATTAGGTAGGTTTATCAAATTGCAAACTAACAATCACCAAGGACCCAAGAATACTTTGGGTTCTAAGGTTCATTAATTTATTTTGCAGGTGAGTCCAAGTGGCCATACCCCTACATGGTACTTGGACAGTGGATGTTCCAGACATATGACTGGAACTAGGGGACTACTGAAGGACTACATTCCAATCAAAAATGGTCCTAAAGTGACCTTTGGTGGTTCTGAAAAAGGAATCATCAAAGGGTTTGGTAACATTTCTTCAAACTTAGTTACCATTACTCAAGTGGCTTATGTTAAAGGGTTGAAACACAACCTAATAAGTATAAGTCAATTAAGTGATGTAGGGTATGACATCTCATTTGTTAAAAATGGTTATCATATCAAGAGGTCAAGTGATCAAGAGATCATTTTGACAGGTTATAGGAAGAGGAATGTCTACTGCCTAGACATTATGATTGAGAACAATGGTTCTCCAGTTTGTCTTGTAGCTGATGAGACAGTCTCTCATTATGTCAAATGGCACAAGAGGCTAGCCCATCTTAACTACAAGACTATTAGCAAACTCTTTAGCAAAGAGTTAGTGAGGAATGGTGTAAGACCCCCCTCCCCCTTACCAAGGAGGGCTACCGGATCTTATGCCCAGAACCGCCGTCTTACGGTGGCACTAACTCACGGGTTAGTCGACACCGCAACACGCCGATTCTGCCGGCTAGTACGATCATAAACCTGTAGGCCAATATGAGAAATAAGAAGTAAAACTGTGTATAAAATGCCATCAGTCCACAAGTCACAGTACAATCATATAGAAGAAATGAATAGTACAATAGTCCACAGAATAGTACAGAAGAAAGAGTAAAAAGGGCTTATGCCCAGTACATCAAATCTCTCTCTCTCACAAAATAGTAAATGCGGAAGCTATACTAGAACATCAAGACTCGTCCCACCTGAGGACGCACAGTAGTAGTGGTAGCCTGCTGAAGCGGTATCTGCTCCTCATGTCCTGCCTCCTCGACGTGCTGGTGCTCCATCTCCACGGGCTCCTAAAAATAGTTGGTCACCGACCATTAGTCAAAAAGACTAAGTCGTTTCCTCCACACCTCGCCCCGCAGCTCCTAGGCACCGAGCGGGAGGACGAAGCGGAGGACAACAAGGGGTAGCAAAATGGAAGCAGGTGACAATATCTATCTAAAGTGGTACTAAGTAATGAAATTCTACTCTAGCAATGCTAAGTACAGTACAAGTAGTAAGTAAGTAAGTACGGTGCAGTAAAGGAGAGTAAAGAAACAGCAGTATAAACAAGTAAATAAACTAAGCTACCTCTAAGCTATCATCACAAGCGTACCCTAACTTATATAAATGCCCATACAAATATATAAGTTAGGATTTCCAGGAAATTTAACTTATCATATAAAAGAGCCCATACTAATTTATATGTTAAGGATCTATGAAGCGTATGCCCTAATTATGAATGAATGATATGATGCAATTTTTATGCGCAGGCAAGTGCAACTCACACACAACGACTCTGTGATCACAGACCTTTAGTTCCCACTTTTTGAGAGCTAGCATCACTCTCGGGTACCACCGCTGTGGCTACGGCAGCAGCGGAGCGGGCGTCTCCGCTTCTAGACGGGTATGCACACTACCAGGCCTTAGACCCCTCTCATATGCCTCTGTACACGTCCAAGGTGCACTCTAGAGTCTTGCGTACGTACTTTGCTGACAAACCCGTCAGTCTTGTTGGGTCGGATGTGTGTTATCGGGGGTCGTCCTCCAGACCGTAGTGTAAAACAACCCACTGGCCCCTCTAACTCCCACAACCGCCTGGTGCACCGTACTGCCATCGGTGTGACGAACGGCCAGTACCGCATGCCCCGCCACGATATTTATGCACATGCAAGTAACTCACACCGAGCCTTCCGCTCGCAGGACCAAAACCCGTCCTGAATCCCTCAAACCCAAACCCGGGTGAGAACGCACATTAGTGCCTTTATGTCAATTCCCTCCAACCCTAAACGGGTGAGCATATATCATGAAACTCTCCAACCCAAACACGGGCGAGAAGGTACAACCATGTCCTAACCTATTAAGCTACTCTTGTCTACGGTTTATTATACTTAGAGATTTAAGGTTAATCCCAGGACTGCCCCCGGTATTCCCTGTGAAGGGCTCTCAAGGGGCACTAGGAACTGTGTTGGGATTACGCCCAGCGTTCCCTTTCGCAAGGATACTTATTTTAGTTGATGACTACCCATGTATCTCCCCAGCTCTCCTTATTGCTTAAGTATAACCCTAGTGACTTAAGGTGTTACCGGGTACCGACGGTCTTCCGCCGATCCCCCACTCCAGTTGATGACCAAGACTTGCACTTTTGATCCCTCACTAAGACAACTCTACCCACCAGGGTCACTCATGTTGAACTCTCTCTTATTTCTGCCGATAATCAATCCCCTGGTAATTCCCTAAGGCAAGACCTATTTGTGTTATATGCAGACCATGACCTATGTTTACCCTAGAAATGTGATCTTCCAAAACTTAAGGCATCTTGCCTCTAAATATTTATCCTAGGGTATTATGGACTAAGGGAACTACCCTAAAGATTCTCATAATTTTCCCTGGCCAAATGGTCTTTTAATTAATTCTTTTAATTTAAATGCTCGGCCACTTTACACATGAAGTGATTTGATTAAGCATCCACTGACTTAGGGAATTTTTCCTGAGATGTATATTGACCAAATATTGCTGCCTTCAAAATTTCACAATTTTCCTTAAATTATTTATTGTCATTTTCTATTTAATTACAATCCCACATAAATTCCATTTTACACATGAAGTATAAGCATTACATATTCACAAATTCCAGAAGATTTACAGAGCCTTTAAGACACTAAATTATGGCTATTGGCAGAGATTCATCCAAATTGAATGTAAGATGGCCTATGGGATTCCATTTTAAGGTATTTACCAAAATGCCATTGTATTAGTTTAACACAAGTAATGTATCCAATAAATTCTGAGAAATTCATGATAAACTAATAACAATATTTTATGACAGTAGAATAAATCCCAAATTTTTCAGAGGTATATATATATCATTTCAAGAATTATCATGATAAGGGTAAAATGGGAAATTTAGGGTATCTACTCCAAGGTTCTTCAAAACAGAGAAATCATAATTTTCCTAGGTCAAGTGTGATGTAATCTATGCCTTGGTAATGTTGTTTGGATTTGTTCTTGAATAAATTCTATTTTCCAATTTTTAATTCCAAAATAGCTATTTTTAAAGTAAATTCCAATAAATGGAATTTTGATTCTAAAATTCCATCATTAATTTGAGGGGTGAAATTTACCCTAATGAACCACTGGAAATAATTTCATGACACTTGCATGTCACCATTGGGCTAAATACACAAATTTGCATTTTTGCTATTTGCACACCAAGCCTTAACATAGGCTAGCACATGCAAGTGGATTCTCCCACATGCAGAGATCCCAAGGTGCTGAAAATTTTATCATGCACCAAGGGTGACCCCACTGACCCACCACCTAAATTTGGGGCCATGGGGAGGAGTAGAACTCCATATATGCCATTAATTTAAATTTTGATATTTTACCAAAAACTATAGGAAATGTTTTCTAAAAATTCCTAAATTTTGGCAGGAGGTAAGTAAGCCCTAATAATGCATGTGCCCAAAATTTGGGATCATGGTGACTAATATTGAGACTAGGGCATCCAATATAATTTTTGACCTAGTCTAGGACCAGTCCTAGGAGAAAGGTCCTACAGGGCTGTACTCTACACCAAAATGTATGTTTAGGGTGGCATTTTAAAGGTAAGACCCTAGGCTACAATTTTCATTAAGGGCCTAAGGTCTGGAAATGCCTCTAAGAGGCCTAAATTTAACTTGCAAGAGGGCTGAATATGTGTGACAGAAATGTTACTATTCATTTATTAATCCTGAATTATATTAAAATCGGCGCACGAATCTTAAAGCAAGATGGACGGAATCGGGTTATCGTCTACCTCCAGCCAACGGCTGAGATCGAGCCGACCTGGAGCGATTTTGCCGGCGGTTTCCGGCCAGCTGAGGCGTCGCCACCTCCGGCCAATGGTGCCATCACCTTCACGGTGGTGGTGGCTATCATTTCCCGGCGATGGGGCGGCGGGAGACGGCGGCGACGGCGATCCCGAGCGGTTTCATAAACTTAGAGTTTTCTAGATTTTCTCACATGGCATCGGGCTCAATTGAGCCCGATCTCTCGCCTAATTGATCTAAGAGGCTAGTGCGGGTAGAGGTGAAGTGAAACGCACCATAATCGGGGCTTGGCTGCGGGTCAGGCGGCGGTTTGCCGTAGTGGTGGTGCGCCGGCGAGCTCCTCCCCGAAAGTTGCATTCTCCACCGTTCTCCATGTGTAAGTAGTCGAATTCTACTCCTCTGGACCTTCTGAAGCTAATGGAGGGGTTATTTGGGGTTGATAGAGGGTATATGGGGAGATAAGCCCAATGTGAGCTCGGTTTGAGCTTTGGTTGTGTCACCATGGGTGCCATGTGGCTCTCAGCCCTGGAATTCTGCTGGAAATGAAGAGGGGAGGTCAGCCACTTGGTTTTGGGCAGCCAAAACCAGCTGATGGGGTGGCCATGTGGCCACCATTCCTCTTCATCCTCTTTCTCTCTCCACTTCTCCTAAAATTTCCAAATTTACCCCCTTGCATGCATTCTCTCTCCTGATTTAGAGGGGTAGGGTTGGTCTTGTTCACTTGGGCTGACTTTGGGCCAATTTTAGTGGGCTTGGTCCAAGGGAACTTGACTTGGCCTTCATTTCACTCTTTAGGTCAATTTGTTGACCAAATTGACTTTTAGGGTTGACTGGTCAACTATGGTGGGTGGACTGACCCCACTTGGTGGGAATGGGTCTAGTGGCACCACCCAACTTGGTTTGGGTCAAGGGGGTGCCCCACTTAGGTTAATTAGGCCTATGAGTGTGGGTTTGACCAAATTAAGCCCAAGGTTGACCTTGGTCAACTGGGGTCAAAATGTTGACCCAGTGGCATACCCTAGGGTCCACTTAGATTGTTTTTAGGGTTAGGGCAATGTGGTGGGGTCATGGTGTGGCTAGGGCCCTCACTTAGGCTAGTTTGACCTAGTTTGACTATGGTCTTATAGTGGGCCCCACATGGCTACCACCCACTTCCTAGGGTCAAACTTAGTTGATCACCTTAAGTCTCACTCATGCCTAACCCAATCTAAGTTGAGGGGTCCAGAAGTAACATGGGATGTTACAAATTCCAATAAACAAGAAAATAATTTCGTCCCCGAAATTTAAGTTCAGGGTCTACGGGGTTCATTTGCTAAGAATTATCAAGAAATTTAAAGACATAACTTAAATGTACCTGATGCGAATAGCTCCGGGTGTTGCTCCAGCATCAGATCCCTCGGCTCCCAAGTGTGCTCCTCCCGTCCATGGTTGGACCACAGCACCTTCACAAGAGGGACCTTCTTCTTCCGCAACACTCGGATGGCTGTATCGTCAATCCGGATCGGCTCCAATCTCACTGATCTGTCAGGCTCTACCGGTCCGGCTGTAGTAGTGATGTGCTGCTCCGGCCGGAGGAGAGCTCTCCGTAAGGAAGAGACATGGAAGACGTCATGTAGTGCACCCAACTCCGGTGGCAGCTGCAGTCGGTAGGCTAAGGGGCCGATCCGCTCCAGGATCAGATAGGGCCCCATGTATCGTGGACTGAGCTTCTTGTGCCTCCGCACCCGTGAAACACCGTGTACCGGACGTATCTTCAAGAATACCCTGTCTCCAACCTGGAACTCCACCTGCCGGTGCCGAGCATCATAATACTTTGCCTGCCTGCTCTGGGCCTCCAGTAGCCGATCCCTGATCAATCGAATCTGAGCCTCTGTGTCCTCTATATAATCGGATCCCAGAGCCCTGGTATCCACATCCTGTACCCATGATAGCGGAGTCCGGCATCTCCTCCCATAAAGCGCCTCGTACGGAGCCATCCTGATGCTAGCCTGGTGGCTGTTATTATACGAGAATTCGATCAATGGTAGCAGCCTCTCCCAAGGCCTCCCCGTATCCAATATGCATAATCTGAGCAGGTCCTCCATGGTCCGGATGGTCCGCTCGGTCTGTCCGTCGGTCTGCGGGTGGAAGGCGGTACTAAAGGTAAGCCGAGATCCCAAGTGAGCATGCACGGCCCTCCACTCGCTCGAAGTGAACCGACCATCACGGTCCGAAACAATAGTCCTGGGGATACCATGATACCTGATGTACTGCTCCACAAATAGTCTCACCAGAACTGCAACTGGGGCATCCTTCCGAACTGGAATAAACCGCGCGACCTTGGTCAATCTGTCCACTATAACCCATATAGAATCATGTCCGGAGTGGGAGCGAGGCAATCCGTGTACAAAGTCCATAGCAATGTCCTCGAACTTCCACTCTGGAACTGGCAGTGGCTGTAATAAACCTCCCGGGCTCTTGCATTCCGCCTTCACACGCTGGCAGGTCTCGCAATGGGTCACAAAATCCGTGATCTCCCTCTTCATCCCGGGCCAATACATAGATCTCCGCAAATCTGCCCACATCTTGGTGATGCCGGGGTGCACTGAATATCTCGAGCAATGTGCCTCTCGGAGTATGTCATCTCGAATACTGCCCCCTGCTGGTATGTAGATGCGCCCCCGGAACCGAAGAAGATCATCCTGTAGTGTGTAGTCCTCGACCTTGCCCCTCTCTAGGGCACTGAAAATCGGCTGTAACGCAGCATCCAGCCTCTGATGTGCTCGGATGCGCTCCTGTATATCATCGCAGCTGATCACTGAGCTCAAATACTCTCTATATACCACTGGCTCGGTCTCGGACACCACGGTAATGTGCATGTCCTCCATCATCTGAAGCAGCTCTATGGACATCAATCGGGGCTCCGGTCCAGAAGTGCCGGCCCTCCTGCTCAAAGCATCCGCAACCGTGTTCGCTTTTCCCGGATGATAGTGGATCTTGTAATCATAATCACAGAGAAACTCCAGCCACCTCCTCTGTCTCAGGTTTAGGTCCTTCTGAGTATCGATATACTTGAGATTCTTGTGATCTGAAAAGATGTCACAATGAATCTCATATAAGTAATGCCTCCATATTTTCAGGGCGAAAACCACAGCCCCGAGCTCTAGATCATGTACTGGATAGTTATGCTCATGCTTCTTCAACTGTCTCGAAGCATAAGCAATAACGTGTCCATGCTGCATCAAGACTGCACCCATCCCCTGATAAGAGGCGTCCGTGTAAATCTGGAATCCTTCGCTCCCGGATGGAAGCGCAAGAATAGGGGGATGAGATGAGCCGGTCCTTCAGCTCCTGAAAAGCCGTCTCACACCGCTCTGACCAAACAAAATCAGCATCCTTCTTCGTCAAGGACGTGAGGGGGAGTGCTATCCTTGAGAACCCCTCCACGAACTTGCGGTAATAGCCTGCTAGTCCCAAGAAACTGCGGATGTCAGATGCGGTCTTCGGCCGCGGCCAATCCCTCACCGTCTCTATCTTGGCCGGGTCCACAGCTAACCCAGCCCCGCTGATCGTGTGCCCCAGGAATGCCACCTCCTGCAACCAGAACTGGCACTTCGAAAATTTTACGTACATCTGTGTCTCCCTCAACCTCTGCAGGACCTGTGCCAAGTGCTCCGTATGCTCCTCCTGAGTCCGAGAATATATAAGGATGTCGTCGATGAATACTATCACAAAGCGATCCAAGAAAGGCTCGAAGACACGGTTCATCAGACTCATGAATGCAGCAGGAGCATTCGTGAGCCCAAAAGGCATCACCGTGAATTCGTATAGCCCATAGCGCGAACTGAAAGCCGTCTTCGGTATGTCTTCTTCCCTGATACGGAGCTGATAGTAGCCGGATCGCAGATCTAACTTGGAGAACCAGAATGCTCCCTGTAGCTGGTCAAATAACTCATCTATCCGAGGCAGAGGATAGGTGTTGCGGACCGTCAACCGGTTCAGCTCCCGGTAATCTATACATAATCGCAGTGATCCGTCCTTCTTCTTCACAAATAGAACTGGCGCTCCCCATGGCGATGAACTAGGCCGTACAAATCCTGACTCGACTAGCTCCTGCAGTTGAGTTCTGAACTCTGCTAACTCTCTAGGAGCCATCCTGTAGGGTGCTCGGGACACCGGCTTCGCTCCCGGCACTAGCTGAATCCTGAAATCCAAGTCTCTAGCAGGCGGTAGCCCGGGCAATTTCTCCGGGAATACGTCGGAGAAATCCCGAACCACCGGAATATCTGAGATAGTCGCCTCTGTCCCCACCATCTCGAAGCAGACAATATAGACTTCTTCACCCTGCTCATGGGCCTTCACAGCCTGTATAGAAGATAATAGTAGGTGGCAGACAGGCTGGATACCTTCAACGATAACATGAGAGTCGCCATGTCTCAGCGTGATCCTCCTGGACGGACAATCTATCTGGGCATGGTTCCGGTGCAACCAGGCCATGCCCAAGATCAAGTCAAAGTCCTGCAGCTTCAGAATAGTCGCCGGCGCCTCAAAAGCCTTGCCGCCAATCTCGGCCTCCATGTCGCAATGTGCAGTAGTCCGCAGCTCCGACCCATCGGGTAGGCGTACCCTCATCTCTAGTCCAGGGAACCTCTCCACGCCTTCGAGTCCGTCGATGAAGGCCTCGGATACGAACGAGTGTGAAGCACCCGTGTCGAAAAGAGTATGAGCGGGCTTGCCGCTGATCATGACTATGCCTGAGGTTTGTTTATGTGAAGGTTAATGGTTATCCTATGGTTCCAAGTACTATATATATATCATTGGGAAAATTTAAGGAAATTCAAAATTAACTTCAAGTACCTGTAATGACCTCCTCGGGATTTCTCGGCTCTGTGAGGTCCAAGGCGTATATCTGCTCCTGCTCGCGCCTCCTGCCATGATATCCCCGGCCTCGGCCTCGTCCTCGGCCTCGTCCTCGGCCCTGCTGTACTGGGGCCACTGGAGGTGGAGGAGGAGGAGGGGGATGGAATCGGTGCGGGCACTCCGACCTGATGTGCCCAGGCTGGCGGCATCCATAACAAACCACTTGTCGGTGGCCTCGGTCATCCTGTCTCCTCGGATCATGTATCTGTAGAGGTGGGGGAGCCAAAGCTGGAGGAGGCCCCTGCTCCTGCCTGAAGTTGGGACGACGACGTCCCCCACCCCTCCTGTATCCAATGGTCCTGCCCCTCTGAGAGCCCCTACTGCTCTCACCTGACGTCGATCCATCAAATGGTCTCTTCCCTCCGGCTCGCACCATCAGCTGGTCAGCCTCCAGCTTCTTCGCCATCTCGATGATCTGTCTGGATGTGCCATGAGAAATGAATAACAGAGCCTGCCTCAGATCATCCCTGAGGCCCCGGTAGAACCTCTTCGCATACCTCCTATCGTCGGTGTCCTGAATCCCCGCGAACCTGGCCAAGTGGGAGAACTCCCTCTGGTACTCTATCACAGATCTGGTCCCCTGCTTGAGGTTCAAAAACCTCTCCTCCAAAGCATCCCTGTCCGTAGTAGAGACGAAGTGCTCCAGGAACACATCGCCAAACTCCTCCCAAGAAATCTCTGACAACTCAAAGTCCGCATAAGTAGTCTCCCGGACTGACTTCCACCATCTCTTCGCGTGGGCCTCTAGCACGGAGGTGGCTAGAGGTACTGCCTGGCCGACTGGGCAGCTGATGCCCGCTAAGATCTCGTGTATGGCCTCCAGCCATTCTTCTGTCTTCACTGCATCCTCTGTCCCACGGTACGTCGGTGGGGACAGGCTCTTGAATGCACTCAGCCAGCTCGACCCCGGATTTGGCTGTGGAGCCGGGACTTGCTGGGCTCTAAAGGCATCCAAAATCGCCGTCAGGGTCTGCCCCATCTCCGTATGTAGGAATGGAGTGGCAGCTGGAGGGGGAGGAGCCGCATTTTGCGGCGCCGCGACCTGTGGAGGTTGCATAAAGGTAAGGTTAAAGCAAAATTGGCCTAACAAATTGTACTTCGTGGACCATTTCTGTGACTTTTGTACATGGGCACACCACTGCTTCCGCTGCATAGTTTGTCCGCAAACTAATGCTGGGGCGGGGGTGGTCTCTTGTTGTGGACTTCTTTCTCATATGATCGTTGTTCAATGTGATACATTTGACCTTACCTCCCCGTCCCCCCCCTCTCTACCAGTTTGTAAGACCCCCTCCCCCTTACCAGGAGGGCTACCGGATCTTATGCCCAGAACCGCCGTCTTACGGTGGCACTAACTCACGGGTTAGTCGACACCGCAACACGCCGATTCTGCCGGCTAGTACGATCATAAACCTGTAGGCCAATATGAGAAATAAGAAGTAAAACTGTGTATAAAATGCCATCAGTCCACAAGTCACAGTACAATCATATAGAAGAAATGAATAGTACAATAGTCCACAGAATAGTACAGAAGAAAGAGTAAAAAGGGCTTATGCCCAGTACATCAAATCTCTCTCTCTCTCACAAAATAGTAAATGCGGAAGCTATAACTAGAACATCAAGACTCGTCCCACCTGAGGACGCACAGTAGTAGTGGTAGCCTGCTGAAGCGGTATCTGCTCCTCATGTCCTGCCTCCTCGACGTGCTGGTGCTCCATCTCCACGGGCTCCTAAAAATAGTTGGTCACCGACCATTAGTCAAAAAGACTAAGTCGTTTCCTCCACACCTCGCCCCGCAGCTCCTAGGCACCGAGCGGGAGGACGAAGCGGAGGACAACAAGGGGTAGCAAAATGGAAGCAGGTGACAATATCTATCTAAAGTGGTACTAAGTAATGAAATTCTACTCTAGCAATGCTAAGTACAGTACAAGTAGTAAGTAAGTAAGTACGGTGCAGTAAAGGAGAGTAAAGAAACAGCAGTATAAACAAGTAAATAAACTAAGCTACCACTAAGCTATCATCACAAGCGTACCCTAACTTATATAAATGCCCATACAAATATATAAGTTAGGATTTCCAGGAAATTTAACTTATCATATAAAAGAGCCCATACTAATTTATATGATAAGGATCTATGAAGCGTATGACCTAATATGAATGAATGATATGATGCAATTTTTATGCGCAGGCAAGTGCAACTCACACACAACGACTCTGTGATCACAGACCTTTAGTTCCCACTTTTTGAGAGCTAGCATCACTCTCGGGTACCACCGCTGTGGCTACGGCAGCAGCGGAGCGGGCGTCTCCGCTTCTAGACCGGTATGCACACTACCAAGCCTTAGACCCCTCTCATACGCCTCTGTACACGTCCAAGGTGCACTCTAGAGTCTCGCGTACGTACTTTGCTGACAAACCCGTCAGTCTTGTTGGGTCGGATGTGTGTTATCGGGGGTCGTCCTCCAGACCGCAGTGTAAAACAACCCACTGGCCCCTCTAACTCCCACAACCGCCTGGTGCACCGTACTGCCATCGGTGTGACGAACGGCCAGTACCGCATGCCCCGCCACGATATTTATGCACATGCAAGTAATTCACACCGAGCCTTCCGCTCGCAGGACCAAAACCCGTCCTGAATCCCTCAAACCCAAACCCGGGTGAGAACGCACATTAGTGCCTTTATGTCAATTCCCTCCAACCCTAAACGGGTGAGCATATATCATGAAACTCTCCAACCCAAACACGGGCGAGAAGGTACAACCATGTCCTAACCTATTAAGCTACTCTTGTCTACGGTTTATTATACTTAGAGATTTAAGGTTAATCCCAGGACTGCCCCCGGTATTCCCTGTGAAGGGCTCTCAAGGGGCACTAGGAACTGTGTTGGGATTACGCCCAGCGTTCCCTTTCGCAAGGATACTTATTTTAGTTGATGACTACCCATGTATCTCCCCAGCTCTCCTTATTGCTTAAGTATAACCCTAGTGACTTAAGGTGTTACCGGGGAAACCGACGGTCTTCCGCCGATCCCCCACTCCAGTTGATGACCAAGACTTGCACTTTTGATCCCTCACTAAGACAACTCTACCCACCAGGGTTACATAGGTTGAACTCTCTCTTATTTCTGCCGATAATCAATCCCCTGGTAATTCCCTAAGGCAAGACCTATTTGTGTTATATGCAGACCATGACCTATGTTTACCCTAGAAATGTGATCTTCCAAAACTTAAGGCATCTTGCCTCTAAATATTTATCCTAGGGTATTATGGACTAAGGGAACTACCCTAAAGATTCTCATAATTTTTTCCTGGCCAAATGGTCTTTTAATTAATTCTTTTAATTTAAATGCTCGGCCACTTTACACATGAAGTGATTTAATTAAGCATCCACTGACTTAGGGAATTTTTCCTGAGATGTATATTGACCAGATATTGCTGCCTTCAAAATTTCATAATTTTCCTTAAATTATTTATTGTCATTTTCTATTTAATTAACAATCCCACATAAATTCCATTTTACACATGAAGTATAAGCATTACATATTCAAAAATTCCAGAAAATTTACAGAGCCTTTAAGACACTAAATTATGGCTATTGGCAGAGATTCATCAAAATTGAATGTAAGATGGCCTATGGGGTTCCATTTTAAGGTATTTACCAAAATGCCATTGTACTAGTTTAACACAAGTAATGTATCCAATAAATTCTGAGAAATTCATGATAAACTAATAACAATATTTTATGACAGTAGAATAAATCCCAAATTTTTCAGAGGTATATATATATCATTTCAAGAATTATCATGATAAGGGTAAAATGGGAAATTTAGGGTATCTACTCCAAGGTTCTTCAAAACAGAGAAATCATAATTTTCCTAGGTCAAGTGTGATGTAATCTATGCCTTGGTAATGTTGTTTGGATTTGTTCTTGAATAAATTCTATTTTCCAATTTTTAATTCCAAAATAGCTATTTTTAAAGTAAATTCCAATAAATGGAATTTTGATTCCAAAAATTCCATCATTAATTTGAGGGGTGAAATTTACCCTAATGAACCACTGGAAATAATTTCATGACACTTGCATGTCACCATTGGGCTAAATACACAAATTTGCATTTTTGCTATTTGCACACCAAGCCTTAACATAGGCTAGCACATGCAAGTGGATTCTCCCACATGCAGTGATCCCAAGGTGCTGAAAATTTTATCATGCACCAAGGGTGACCCCACTGACCCACCACCAAAATTTGGGGCCATGGGGAGGAGTAGAACTCCATATATGCCATTAATTTAAATTTTGATATTTTACCAAAAACTATAGGAAAATGTTTTCTAAAAATTCCTAAATTTTGGCAGGAGGTAAGTAAGCCCTAATAATGCATGTGCCCAAAATTTGGGATCATGGTGACTAATATTGAGACTAGGGCATCCAATATAATTTTTGACCTAGTCTAGGACCAGTCCTAGGAGAAAGGTCCTACAGGGCTGTACACTACACCAAAATGTATGTTTAGGGTGGCATTTTAAAGGTAAGACCCTAGGCTACAATTTTCATTAAGGGCCTAAGGTCTGGAAATGCCTCTAAGAGGCCTAAATTTAACTTGCAAGAGGGCTGAATATGTGTGACAGAAATGTTACTATTCATTTATTAATCCTGAATTATATTAAAATCGGCGCACGAATCTTAAAGCAAGATGGACGGAATCGGGTTATCGTCTACCTCCAGCCAACGGCTGAGATCGAGCCGACCTGGAGCGATTTTGCCGGCGGTTTCCGGCCAGCTGAGGCGTCGCCACCTCCGGCCAATGGTGCCATCACCTTCACGGTGGTGGTGGCTATCATTTCCCGGCGATGGGGCGGCGGGAGACGGCGGCGACGGCGATCCCGAGCGGTTTCATAAACTTAGAATTTTCTAGATTTTCTCACATGGCATCGGGCTCAATTGAGCCCGATCTCTCGCCTAATTGATCTAAGAAGCTAGTGCGGGTAGAGGTGAAGTGAAACGCACCATAATCGGGGCTTGGCTGCGGGTCAGGCGGCGGTTTGCCGTGGTGGTGGTGCGCCGGCGAGCTCCTCCCCGAAAGTTGCATTCTCCACCGTTCTCCATGTGTAAGTAGTCGAATTCCACTCCTCTGGACCTTCTGAAGCTAATGGAGGGGTTATTTGGGGCTGATAGAGGGTATATGGGGAGATAAGCCCAATGTGAGCTCGGTTTGAGCTTTGGTTGTGTCACCATGGGTGCCATGTGGCTCTCAGCTCTGGAATTCTGCTGGAAATGAAGAGGGGAGGTCAGCCACTTGGTTTTGGGCAGCCAAAACCAGCTGATGGGGTGGCCATGTGGCCACCATTCCTCTTCATCCTCTTTCTCTCTCCACTTCTCCTAAAATTTCCAAATTTACCCCCTTGCATGCATTCTCTCTCCTGATTTAGAGGGGTAGGGTTGGTCTTGTTCACTTGGGCTGACTTTGGGCCAATTTTAGTGGGCTTGGTCCAAGGGAACTTGACTTGGCCTTCATTTCACTCTTTAGGTCAATTTGTTGACCAAATTGACTTTTAGGGTTGACTGGTCAACTATGGTGGGTGGACTGACCCCACTTGGTGGGAATGGGTCTAGTGGCACCACCCAACTTGGTTTGGGTCAAGGGGGTGCCCCACTTAGGTTAATTAGGCCTATGAGTGTGGGTTTGACCAAATTAAGCCCAAGGTTGACCTTGGTCAACTGGGGTCAAAATGTTGACCCAGTGGCATACCCTAGGGTCCACTTAGATTGTTTTTAGGGTTAGGGCAATGTGGTGGGGTCATGGTGTGGCTAGGGCCCTCACTTAGGCTAGTTTGACCTAGTTTGACTATGGTCTTATAGTGGGCCCCACATGACTACCACCCACTTCCTAGGGTCAAACTTAGTTGATCACCTTAAGTCTCACTCATGCCTAACCCAATCTAAGTTGAGGGGTCCAGAAGTAACATGGGATGTTACAAATGGTCCTCAAGTTAAGTGTGTTAAAGATGGCATTTGCTCAGCTTGTCAAAAGGGCAAGCAGACTAAATCCACCTTTAGAAGCATAGATAACAAAGATGCTGTGAGGTGTTTGTACCTCTTGCATTTGGATCTCTTTGGTCCAATGCCAGTTCACAGCTTAGGTAGGAAGGTCTATACCCTTGTAGTAGTAGATGACTACTCAAGGTTTTCCTGAGTGTTCTTCTTAAGACAGAAATCTGAAACACCTAGTGTCTTCTACAGCTTTGTCAAGCAAATTCAAAATGAACTAAATAGTACTGTGGTCAAAATTAGAAGTGACCATGGTACTGAGTTTCAGTCTGATAGCATGACAAAACTGTATGAAGACTTTGGGATATTTCAAGAATTCTCTTCACCAAGAACACCTCAGCAAAATGGCATTACTGAGAGGAAGAATAGAACCTTGATAGAGGCTGGTAGAACCCTACTAAGTGATACATCACTGCATGAGTATTTCTGGGCTGAAGTAGTTAACACTGCATGCCATGTTATAAATAGGGCTACCATCACTAAAGGGCTAAACAAGACCCCCTATGAAGTTGTGAAATGTAGGAAACCAAACCTATCCTACTTCAGGATCTTTGGTTGCAAATGCTTCATACTTAACAATGGGAAGTCTTACATAACTAAGTTTGCTGCCAAGTCCCAAGAGGGAATTTTTGTTCGGTACAGCAATAATAGTAAGTCTTATAGAGTTTACAACTTGACTACATAAGTTGTAGAAGAATCAGTACATGTAGTTTTTGATGAGACTAAACTTATTAATAATGAGTTGTCTAGCAATGTATGCAGCCCCACAGGTTTGACAAAGACAATGGACAAGCTGACTATAGAAGAAGTGCCTGCTGCAAGACAGCAAGGAGAGAGAGTAGCTGCTGTCCAGGGGGAGAACTACATGTGCCAGTTACTGAAGAAATCCAAGGTATACAGCATGATGCAGATGCTGAAGTGGTTCAACCTGAAGTGAGGATGCCTCCAGCCACAGGCATCTTAGAGATCATCCAGTAGAGTTGATTATTGGAGATCCAAGACAAGGAGTTCAAACTAGGAGCAGAAATCAGATGCTGCAATCTATTCCAGCTTTCTTGTCTCAAGTTGAACCTAAAAATTTGAAGAAGCAATACAAGATCCACAATGGACTGAAGCAATGCAAGAAGAGCTTAATCAGTTCAAGAGGTGCAAGGTCTGGGAATTGGTTCCTAAACCTAAAGACCACAATGTAATAGGAGTTAAGTGGATCTACAGGAATAAGATGGATGAACAAGGGGTCATCATTAAGAATAAAGCTAGACTGGTTGCTAAAGGATATAGGCAAGAAGAAGGTATTGATTTTGATCAAACCTTTGCTCCAGTAGCCAGACTGGAAGCCATAAGAATGTTCTTGGACCTATGCAACCTATCAAGGATTCAAGGTATACCAAATGGATGTCAAGTCAGCATTCCTAAATGGTAATTTGAAAGAAGAAGTCTATGTGGAGCAGCCTTCAGGTTTTGTTGATCCAACTCTACCTCATTATGTCTATAGACTTAGGAAAGCTTTATATGGGTTAAAGCAAGCCCCTAGGGCTTGGTATGAAACCCTATCTAGTTTCCTCATTGAGAACAAGTTCTCAAGGGGGAAAATAGATAAGACTCTATTCCTTAGGGAATCTAGAGGCAAAGTCATACTAGTCCAAATATATGTAGATGACATTATATTTGGGTCTACTGAAAGCAGCCTTTGCAAAAAGTTTGCAAAACTTATGCAAGGTCAGTTTGAAATGAGTAGTATGGGAGAGCTGAAGTTTTTCTTGGGTCTCCAAGTTAAACAGACTGAGAAGTGGTTTATCCATTTGTCAGTCAAAGTTCACCCTAGAACTCATAAGGAAGTATGGTATGGATTCATCCAGTACCATGAAGACTCCTATGGGGTCAAGTATGTCTCTTAGCAAGGATGATGCAGGGAAACCTGTAGATGAAACCTTGTATAGAGGGATAGTTGGCTCCCTATTATACTTGACTGCTAGTAGACCAGACATCATGTATGCTACATGTGTTTGTGCAAGGTATCAAGCCTGCCCTAAAGAGTCTCACTTGACTGCAGTCAAGAGAATTTTGAGATATCTAAAGGGCACTCCCTATCTAGGCCTCTGGTACCCTAGGAATGGAGACTTTGATCTAACAGGTTATTCAGATACAGACTTTGCAGGATGCAAAGAGGATAGAAAGAGTACTACTGGAACCTGTCAATTCCTAGGTGGGAGACTAATTTCATGGAGCAGCAAAAAGCAGACTAGTGTGGCTATCTCCACAGCTGAGTCAGAGTATGTGGCTGCAGGAAGTTGCTGTGCTCAACTTCTGTGGATTCAACATCAGCTAGAGGACTATGGATTTCAGGTAAGTAGGACTCCACTTTACTGTGATTCTACAAGTGCTATTTCAATAGCTAATAACCCTGTATCTCATAGTAGAACAAAACATATTGAGATTAAATATCACTTTCTTAGAGAACATGTAGAAAGATAAGATATTTCACTTGAATATGTTAAAACTGATAATCAGATAGCTGACATGTTTACCAAGCCACTAGAAGAAGCTAAGTTCAATAGATTCAAAATTGAACTAGGAATGATAAACTTAGACTAAGTTTACAGAATAGAAAATTGGCTAAGTAAAAAGGTGTCGACACATAGACAAGTCTATGTCGACACAGAATAGTGGTGTCGACACTTCAGGAAAAAGGTGTCGACAGATCTAGGAATGTGGTGTCGACACTTAAGTTTTACTCAGAATTTTCTAAGTAAAGTCTCGACTATGTGTCGAGATATGTTGTGTCGACACATAACCAAGTGTCGACACATCATAACTGTTGACTAAACTTATGTCGACACATATGTGTCGAGACATTATAAGTCAGTGTCGACACTTATTGCCAGTGTCGACACATGTTAAGATAGCTGTCCCGCCTGTTCATCTTCAAAATCAGAAAGGTATAAATAGGGTTCTGTCTTTGTTTGTCGACACGCTTTCAAAGTTTTGAGACCAAAACTCCTGTGTCGACACCTCTCTTTTCTAAAGACAAATTCTCCAAACCCTAATGGCTCCTAAGCTTGAGGAGAACGTTAACGAGGGCTATGAGCTAGTGCGCGGCGCGTTCGATGAAGCTGATCAAGAAATCAAGACGGTAGTAACCATAGTCGCCAATTCTGGACTAGAATACTTGGTTTCAGAACCAACAAAGATTTGGAAAAAGGAAGTTCTTGAATTCCTTAATGGAGCTGCTGTAGATGACTCTGGATATAGAATCAAATCCAGAGTTCATGGATCTAAAGTCAAGATTTCACCAAAAAGTCTGAGGAAGGTACTCCAGCTACCTAAAACACAAGATGAAGATGAAGTAACTGCATCCAAGACTAGGGAAGCCCTTACCTGGTGTGGACTTGATCCAAAGATCAAGATAGGATCTGTCTTTAACAGGAAAGGCATGAACATCAAGGAAAATTCATGTCTGAGATTGTGGGCAAGGTTATTCTCAGTAAGCCTGGAGGGCATGACAGGGTGTCTGCCTCTATGTTTGGAATTATGACTAGAATCATATTCACTCTGAAAACAGACTGGTCAATAGTGGTTTTTGACAAGATCAAGGAGAACTTGAAGAAGCCCAATCTGGGCAGAATTATAAGTCTCTACCTAGCTGGTACAATACCAGAGGTAATGAGCAATGCTGTTGGAAGTAAGATCAACCACATGAGGAAGATGGATCAAAGGATATTTTCCAGATGGGACAGGGTGTTGTCCAAGGAATTGGCAACCCCAGAGAAGCCAGTTACTGAGAATGAGACTCCTCCAAGGAAGAAAAGGAAGACAGCTGCTGTGACACAGGAGTCCTCCAGCAGTTCAGGGAGTGAAGAAAAGTTGTTTTCACTCCTGATGCTCAAGAGGAAGTGGCTGCAGAGAAGACCCCTGCTGCTCAAGATGTAGCTGAGATCCAGGGGGAGCTGCCTCAAGCTAGCCCCATCCATAGGGATCACAGCCAGGGGGAGCTTCCAGTAGTAGAAGAACCCTCTACTCTGGACAGTGAGCAAGCCACTAACATCATCCAAGAGGTACTCATTGACTAAATACTTTAGAATTTTTCTATAGTAGATTCTGATTTGTCTGATGTACATCAGCAAACTCAGCTAGACAGTCAAGAACCAGATGTTGTTATCCAAGACACATCTGTTGTACTAGAAGTGGTTCCTGATCAAGTGTGTGAAGAACCAAGTACTTCTCCTGCACAATCTCCACCTGAATATACAATGGAAGATTTGTTTCTAAATCTAGATCAAGAAGATTTTGATATGGACAAGGATGCTGCTGCTGAAGATAAGAGTGCTGCTGCTGAGGGGGAGCACATGGAAGTTCTGGAAGAGCCTATTAGGCAAGAAACTGAAAAGGCAACTGCTGTGCAAGCTGACAAACCTCAAAGCCCTAAGGAAAGGGTTGAAATAGCCAGCACTTCAGAATCTAAAGAAGATGAGGCTGCAAAGGCTAAGAAGAAGAAACTCTATGTCTTCAAGAGGAGAAGTCAGAGTTATAAGAAAGTCTTGCAATCTATAGCCCCACAGCCTATAGTTCAACAAGCTCCAACTGTTGACTATAGTTCTTTACTGATTGCACTGCAGATAAAATGGATGAACAAAGGAAAGCCATAGAGGATTATGTTGATGCAGGGCACAGATCATTACAGTTTGATCTTGCCCAAGATATAAAATCTATAAGGTTTGAGATGAATCTCAACAAGAAAGAGATGACAGACTGCTTCCACAAGGGTGGCAATGCAGTGGTGTATCTGTCTACACACCAAGAGAAGATCAAAGCCCAAGTAGATGATATAGCATTGAAGCAAGGGTATGTACTGGAAAATCAGTTAATGATGAATGACAACTTGACTGCATCACACAATGCTATAGTCACTAAATTGAAGAATAAGACTACTGAACCTTCAACATCTACTGCTGCTGCTAAAGCTGAATTTGACAAAGTATTCCAGGAAGAACTTACTACTGTTAAGTCTGCTATTAAAGATTCCCAGAAAGACATCTCTGAACAACTTACAAAGCTGAAACCATTCTTTAAAGAGGGAATCAGATATTTGGACAGTCAAATTAGATTTCAAAAGGATGATGTCAGAGACCATATGGCTAGAGAAGTCATAAAGGGGGAGAGAGTATTAGTCAAAGCTAGCTCTAACCATGCCAAATGGATATCCAACTCCATCAGAGCTACACTGGGCTATCCCCCAGTCTGTGATGATGATAATGTTGCTGAATCAGGGATTCAAACTGCATATCTTGGAGGTGAGCAACCAGAGGTAGCTCAAGTGATTTATCCACCTCCAGATTTTGACATGGTTCAAGCAGATGTCCAGACAATGTATAGCCCAACTGAAGGGAAGCCAAATGTTATTCTGGATAAAGTGGTTCAGCCTATTTCTGTAGCTATGCAAGAGGCATTAGAGAAAGAAGAAGAGACAAGGCTGTCAAAGAAGAGGTTTAGGGATCAAGCAGAACAAAAGCCAGATTTTGAATAGTGGAGCCCTACCTCTAGAAATATAATTTTAACTGCCTGGAAAGCTGCCAAGGACAATGCTCATGAAAGGAACAAGTGGTTCTCTGAAACAGAATGGAGGAAACATGAAATAAGACAAGAGGCCATTGTTCAATATAGAAGAAAGGCTAAGATGGGAAAGCTACCTCCTACTACAGTGGAGCCTAGCAAGTACTTCCCCAAGCCATACCACTATTTTGAAAGGCAGAAAATCAAAGCAGAAGAGCTGAAGAAGAAGGACTTAAAAGGCAAGAAGCCTGCTGATGCTGCAAATGCTGAAGCCACTGTCAAAGCTCAAGTCCAATCTGGAAAAGGCATTGTTATCAAAGAACCAGATCAGAAATAGATTAGGAATTGACTTGAAGATTGTTGTAATCTTTTGAATGAAATACATTTTTGTAAACCATTGAAGATGTATTAGAAAAATGTTAGAACAATAAATGAGAAATATATTTCATGATTGTTCTGAGAATATGTCTATTTCTTGTTTGTTCTGCAATGTTGAATGTGTATACATGTGTGAAATATTACATGTTTATGTTTACCCTGCTGATTATAATCTGCTTTACATTATTTTGTAATTTTAATTATGAATGGTGTATATCATTGACTAAGGGTTATGACTTCTCCAAATAGGGGGAGATTGTTGGGTACATTGGTCAAATGTACCTGATTTGAAGAAGCCTCACCCAACTCAATGATATACATCATAATGTATTTGATGTATGTTTGAGTTACTTGTGCAGGTTAAGAAAGTACTGGACTGAAGCAAAAAGTTTCTAAGTCCATGTGTCGACACCCAGAGGGAAAGTATCGACACTTAAGAAGACTTGTGTCGACATCCAGACAAGCAGTGTCGACACTTGGAGTCATTGTGTCGACACCTGGGATGCAGAGTCGACACCAGACAGATTGTGTCGACACTTGGAGCTGTGTCGACACTCAGTGAAGAAAAGTGCAGACAGGAAGTGTCGACACAAGGAGCTGTGTCGACACCCAGTGAAGCTGAGTCTACACCAGAAAGTGTCGACACTTGGAGCTGTGTCGACACTCAGCAAAAGTCTGCGGAGTCTAAGTACAAGTGTCGACACTCAACATAATGTGTCGACACTAAGCAGAAGAGTCAGCACTTGAAGCATGTGACGACACTCAACACAATGTGTCGACACTCAACAGAAGAGTCAGCATTTAAAGTAAGTGTCGACACTCAATACAATATGTCGATACTCAACAGAAGAGTCAGCATTTGAAGTATGTGTCAACACCCAGAACAATATGTCGACACACAGCTGAAGACTCAACACTGGAAGAAAGTGTCGACACATGGAGCTGTGTCGACACTTAGCAAAGAACAGAAAGAACAACAAATTATTCTAAGTACAAGTGTCGACACTATGGGAATGTGTCGACACTCAGCTAAAGTCTCAACAACAAGAAGGTGTGTCGACACAAGGAGTTGTGTCGACACTCAGCAAGATTCAACATAGAAGACTATGTGTCGACACCAAGAAGCTGTGTCGACACTTGATAGATTCAACACAAGAAGATGTGTCGACACAAAGGAGATGTGTCGACACATAGAAGAATTCAGCAAAAGCTAGAAGAACAAGTACTTGTGTCGACACTCAATTTCAGTGTCGACACATACTGAAGAATCTGTGTCGAGACATACAAGGAGTTGTGTCGACACCTTGTAGACTTGTGTCGACACTTACACAACATGTGTCGACACTTGGACTATAAGTGTCAACACTTAAAGACAGAAAGTCTCGACACTTACAGACAGTTAGAGATTTTCAAGAAGTGACTGGATGATTTGACAGATGCCGTTCCAGCCGGTCTACAACACCTGTCAGACATATCAGAAGTCAGTTATGGACCGGTCCAGCCGGTTATCATGAAGAAAGCCTATAAATAGGCACCTACAGTTTACAGAAACTGTTGTTCAGAATTGTTAAAGTTGTTGAAAGAAGTTCAAAGTTGTTGATCAGATTATTGAAGTAATTATAGTATTACAAAGAGGATCAACACAAGAAGATCTAGCAGTTCAAGTGCAGATCTAAGAAGTTGGAGAGAGAGGGCTCCATCCAAGAAATCAGCCTTTGGAACTAAGCTGAGAAGAAGGATTCAGATTCAGTCTGGATCTTAAGTGGCAGAGGTCAAGGAACAACTGCAGAGGATTCAGCCTTATTCAGTTCTACTCAAGAAGCTTTGAAGAAAGCTAAGTCAGGGTGAATCCAGCTGAGTTCTTCAAAGAACTCATCAAGAATCTCTCAACTCCCCTCCTTTAATTCTGAGTTGTAGAGTTATTATTTGTATTACATTTTTAACTTGTAGGATCCATTGTATCTGAGTGATTGTAAGCCTATATTTATAAAGGCTGAGGGTAGGGCTTGTTTTCCTGAGTGTAGGAGATAGAGATCTCTGAGTGTAGGCCTTGTTGGCTGAGTGTTGGCCTTGATTGGCTGAGTGTAGGCCTTGATTGGCTGAGTGTAGGCCTTGATTGGCTGAGTGTAGGCTTTGCGATAAAGCTGAGTTGTAAGGCTTTGGGCCTGAGGTGTAGGAACCAATTTGGGTTCTGAGACAGTGCAGGAGTTTGGACGAATCTAGTACACTGCTAGATAGGTGAAGTGGGAAAGTGGATGTACCCATATCTTGGGGAACCACTATAAATCACTGTGTGATGTACTGTGCTGAAATTGTTGTTGTGTATGTTGTGTTTGCTGTGATAAACTAGTTAGATTGCTGTGATATAACTGATTGCTGCCAATAAAGTTAGAAAAGGATTAGGTCACCTATTCACCCCCCCCCCCCTCTAGGTGTTTAGGTACCATATCTATCAAGATTAAGTTCTCTTAGTTGTAGGCACGGGAAAAGGCTGAGGTAGGGCTTGAGTGCCTGAGTTGTAGGCCTTGTGGAAGAGGCTGAGGTACAGCTTAATTGTCTGAGTTATAGGAGTGTGGACTCACTCTAGGGTAGGATTCTCTGGGAGGATCTGAGTTGTAGGACTTGCTGAAGTCTGAGCTGTAGGGACCTTTCAAGGTTCTGAGTTGGAAGATCTATGGATCTGAGAAGGAAGAAGGGAGTTAGGCCGAATCTAGTATATTGCTAGATAGGCGAAGGGGGAAAGTGGATGTACCCATCACTTAGGGAACCACTATAAATCTATGTGCACTCTGTGATTGGCTGTGATTTTGTTTATACTGTGCTGTGTTAATTGCTGAATAATCTGTGTTAGTAGTAAAAATATTGTGTGCCTTAAAGAAAAAGAATTGAACATATTCACCCCCCTCTAGGTGTTTATGATATCTTGAAACCAATTCTTTCAAGTGGTATCAGAGGGAGGTTGCTCAAGAATAGACTTAACAGTCTGAGTGGATCTATAAGGGAGTCATCAGTTAGACAAAATGGGTTCAGGTGAGAATCAGAATGAACTTGGATCCATGAAGCTTCCTATCTATAGGAAAGAAAATTTTGGCATATGGAAAGAGAGGGTCAGATTTTTCTTGGAAGCATCTGATCCAAGAATTTATATCACAGTGCTAGAAGGGCCATTTATTCCTATGAATATATCAGTTCTTGATGCTAATCTCAAGACTCCTAAAAGTTTTTCAGAAATGACTAAGGAAGAGATCATCCTGGTAACCTTAGACAAGAGGGCACAGAATATAATTGTGAGTGTCATAGATGACTCTACCTTCCAGAATCTGGTCCATTGTAAAACCTCCAAGGAAATATGGGACACCTTGATTGTCTACATGGAGGGAATAGAAGAAGTGAGAGAGGACAGGAAGTCCATGCTAAATCAAGAATATGAAAGCTTTAGACAAGATAAGCCAGATAGCATAGCTGAATGCTATAAGAAATTCTTCAGAATTGTTAATGAGCTAACGACCTATGGAAGAGTCTTTAGCACTTATGAATTAAATGACAAGTTTCTCAGATCCCTAACCAAGGATTGGGATACTAAAATATGTGACATCGGAGAGGTGGCCAGGCTTGCAGATACACCTCCACCAACCTTATTTGGAAAACTGCTATCCTATGAGATGCAGCTCACTGCCAGAAAGGAAGAGGAGAAAAGCAACAAGTCTGAATACAGAGAAAAGTCAGTTGCCTTTAAAGTTGAAGCGACAAGAAAGGGCAGGAGAAAGTCACCATCTCCTCCCAGGAGAATGACTGAAGTTGAATCAGAAAATACTGACATCAACACTTCAGACAGTCATAATTCTGATGAAGATTTTGGTGCCTTCACAAGGCAGTTTCAAAGGTTCTTGAAGAAGAAGAAATGGAGGAAAAAGTCATCTTCATCCTACTCCAAGGATGATTATTACAAGAAGAAGAAAGCATCCAAGGATGACAGGTATTGCTCTAATCCCAGTAAACAAATTTCTTCTAAAGTTGTTTGTTATTACTGCAACAGGCCAGGGCATGTCATAGCTGATTGTCCTGATAAAAGGAAGGAATCTAAAGATAAAATGAAGCAGCAAAATAAGGGAAAGAAGGAGAGATCCTTGGTTGTAAAGAAGCAGAAAAGCTGGACTAATTCCTCATCATCAGATTCAGGAGAAGAGACAGATGCTGAAGCCTACATAGGATTGTTCACTACTGAAGAGGATTCCGTAGAATCTGAGTTCTTGCAAATGCTGGACTCTATTAATATGACTAAAGATCATCACTGCAGAGGGCTGATGGAATTGACTGAGCAAGAATATTGCAAGGATCAGACAGGTGTCAGTAAGGTAAATAACTTTTCATCAGTTTCTGATTATTATACTGGATCAAAATCAGAAGCATCTGCATCAAGATATGTGAATGGATCTGAATCTGAAGGGGAGGTACATAACCTTATTAATGAGTATGGTGATCTGTTGCATGCACTTAAGAGAAGCAGAAACCTTGTCAAAAACCAGGCTAAGGAAATTGCTGCTCTTAAGTTGGGTGCATCTGATTCAGAAAAATTGCTGGATCAGAAGATGAATGAGGTTGGCAAGCTGAAACATATAACATTTATTCAGATGGGTACAATTACATTCAAAAATGATCAGATCAAGGGTCTGGAAGTCAGACTACAAAGAGAAAAGGAACTTGTGGTTAAATTCTCAAAGCCAAAGTCTGTCTTACCTTTGATTGATAACTTCATTGCACAAAAGGGTACGACAGGTCTAGGTTTTAAGAGAAGAACTAGGGCAGTAAATTCTAAGAGAAAAGGCAAAGCCCCAGTTCAGCCACTAATCTCCAACCCCCCTATTTCTTTCAGAAAAGTGGTGCAGCCTACTAACAGGTATGACCATGACATGACACATAGTCACTGTAAGGCTGGTATTCTGAATGACAAGGGTGCAAATGTCAATAGGGTAGCACATGTACAAACACACCATGTTCTTCAGGAATCATTGGTATTTGATGCACCAGCCCCAGCACTAAATAAAAGGACAGCTGACAGCAAGGCTGTTAAGACTGTATCTAAAAGAAGATACAATAGATATGAGTGCTGGTGCTGTGGCAAGGTTGGGCATTATGCCATATATTGTTGGCACAACACCAGTGTCAGGAAAAATGTCAGCTTACCTGTTAGAAAGACTGCAGGGAAATCAGTCAAGTTTCAGACTAACCTGAACCTAGAACCCAATACTTATTGTGGTTCTAAGATTAAGTAATTATATTTGATGCAGGTGAGTCCAAGTGACCATACCACAATATGGTACTTGGACAGTGGTTATTCTAGGCACATGACTGGAACAAGAAGGATGCTGAAGGACTACTCTCTCATAGAGAATGGACCCAAAGTGATCTTTGGTGGATCTGAAAAGGGGATCATCAAAGGGTTTGGTAACATTTCCAATGGATCAATTACTATCACCCAAGTGGCTTATCTGAAAGGTTTGAAACACAACCTAATAAGCATAAGCCAACTGAGTGATCTTGGTTATGACACTTCTTTTATTAAGAATGGGTGTCAGATTAGAAGGACAAGTGATCAAGAGGTCATCTTGTCAGGTTATAGAAAAGGAAATGTTTATTGTCTTAGTTTTGATTGTGAGAATAAGAACTCTCCTATATGTTTAGTTGCAGATGAGAAAGCATCTCATTGTGTCAAATGGAACAATAGGCTAGCTCACATTAACTATAAGACTATAGGCCAACTCTATAGCATGGAGTTAGTGAGGAATGGTCCTCAGTTCAAGTAATAAAAGAGGGTATATGTTCAAATTGCCATAAGGGCAAACAGACCAAGACCTCTTTTCATGGACATGATACCAAAGATTCTGTGAGGTGTTTGTACCTCCTACATATGGATCTATTTGGTCCTATGCCAGTTCATAGTCTATGTAGGAAAGTCTATACACTTGTGGTTGTGGATGAATATTCTAGATTTACTTGGGTTTTCTTCCTGAGGCAGAAATCTGGAACCCCTACTATCTTCCACAATTTTGTTAGGCAAATTCAAAATGAACTTAACAGTTCAATGGTCTAAATCAGAAGTGACCATGAGACTGAATTTTAGTCTGAATGCATGATAAGATTTTGTGAAGAACTAGGGATTCATCAAGAGTTCTCCTCACCTAGAACTCCTCAGCAAAATGGTATTGCTGAAAGAAAGAATATGACTCTTATTGAGGCTAGTAGAACACTACTAAGTGACACTTCTCTCCCAGAATATTTCTGGGCTGAGGCAGCAAACACTGCATGTCAAGTTCTCAATAGAGCATCCATCACTAAAAGTCACAAAAAGATACCCTATGAGATTATGAAAGGCAGAAAACCAAACATATCCTATTTTAGGATCTTTGGTAGCAAGTGTTATGTACTTAATAATGGCAAGTATTATTTAACTAAGTTTGCTTCCAAATCCCATGAAGGGATATTTGTTGTGTATAGCAACAACAGTAGAGGTTACAGGGTTTATAACTTGACTACTCAAGTTGTAGAAGAATCTGTTCATATTGTCTTTGATGAAACTGAACTAATCAATTATGAGCAGTCTAGTGTATCTTGTAGCTCTACAGGTTTGAAGGAAATGATGGACAAGCTAACCATTAATGAAGACCAACCTGCAAGGCAGGATAAAGGAAATGATGGATGTTGTCCAGGGGGAGTATATGACCCACAAGCTATTGATGAAGAGAATGAAGTACAGCATGTTGAGGAAACCGAAGGAAATCAAGGTGTAGATAGATTGCCTCCAGCAATAAGACACCTAAAGGATCATCCAGCACACCAAATTATTGGTGATCCAAGTCATGGTGTTCAGACAAGGAGCAAGAACTTGAAAACAGTTCTTTGCTCAGGTTTCCTGTCACAGATGGAACCCAAGAAATTTGAAGAAGCCATACAAGACCCAAACTAGATTGAGGCAATGTAGGAGGAGCTGAATTAATTCAGAAGATGTAAAGTATGGGAGTTGGTTCCTAAACTAAAGAATCATAATGTCATAGGGACTAATTGGATCTACAAGAACAAGTTAGATGAAAATGGCATCATAGTCAAAGACAAAGCAAGACTGGTAGCAAAAGTCTACAGACAGGAAGAGGGAATAGACTTTGATCAGACATTTGCTCCAGTGGAAAAGTTGGAAGCAATATGGCTATTCCTTGTATATGCAGCATGCCAAGGGTTCAAGGTATTCCAGATGGATGTCAAGTCAGCATTTTTAAATGGTGACTTAAAAGATGAAGTCTATGTTGAACAACCCTCAGGTTTTGTAGATTCTCTCTATCATAATTATGTTTATAGGCTTAAGAAAGCACTATATGGTTTAAAATAAGCCCCTAGGGCTTGGTATGAAACCATGTCTACATTCCTCATTGAGAACAAATTCTCAAGGGGGAAAATAGACAAAACTCTATTCCTTAGGGAATCAAAAGGCAAGATGATCCTAGTTCAAATATATGTTGATGACATTATCTTTGGATCAACAGAAAACAACCTTTGTAGAAAGTTTGGCAAACTTATGCAAGGGAAGTTTGAGATGAGTAGTATGGGTGAGCTGAAATTCTTCTTGGGACTCCAAGTTAGACAGACTGATGATGGCTTGTCCATATCTCAGTCTAAGTTCACTAAGGAGTTGATTAAGAATTATGGTATGGAGTCAGCCTCCAGCATGAGAACTCCAATGGGGTCAAGTATGCCTATAAGCAAAGATGATGTAGGGAAACCTGTAGATGAGTCTTTGTATAGAGGGATAATTGGCTCCCTTTTATACTTAACTGCTAGTAGACCAGACATCATGTATGCTACATGTGTCTGTGCTAGGTATCAAGCATGCCCAAAAGAGTCTCATTATACTGCAGTCAAAAGAATTTTGAGATATCTTAAGGGAATACCAAATCTTGCCCTTTGGTACCCTAAGAATAGATATTTTCTACTAATTGGGTATTCAGATGCAGACTTTGCAGGATGCAAAGAAGACAGGAAAAGTACAATTGGCACATATCAGTTTTTAGGAGGAACATTGGTGTCATGGAGCAGCAAAAAACAGACAAGTGTGGCTATTTCCACTGCTGAGCCTGAATATGTTGTTGCAGGCAGCTGTTGTGCTCAAATATTATGGATTCAACATCAACTTGAGGATTATGGAATCCAGGTAAGTAGAACTCAATTATTTTATGATTCTACTAGTGTCATTTCTATTGCTAGAAATTCTGTTTCACATAGCAGAACTAAGCACATAGAAATAAGATTTTAGTTCCTTAGAGATCATGTTGAAAAGGAAGATATAAGTTTAGAATTTGTCAATACTAATTTTCAAATTGCTGACATGTTCACCAAACCACTAGATGAAACTAAATTCAATTATTTTAAAATTAAATTAGGCATGTTGAACATAGAATAAGAATGACAAATTTGACTAAGTAAATGTGTATCGACACTTAAAGACAAAGGTGTCGACACTTAGTAGATGGTGTCGACACATAAGAAAAATTATGTCGACCCATCCAGAAGATTGTGTCGACACTCAGAATTTGGTATCGATACATAGCTATCCTGACACTTAAATGTTGGTGTCGACACATACAGTCATCTGTGTAGACACGTAGAGATTAGTGTAAGCTCTAAGATTATTTGTGTCGATACATAGTATAGTAATTCTCTGTCAAGACTTTAGTAGTCTGTGTCGACACAATCCCAACAGTGTCGACACAATAGGTTTATTTCAACCCGCCTTTTGACCTTCTTTGTTTAGAAACATATAAATAGGTGGAAGTAAAACCCTATCGACTTCGCTCTCAACATTCTCGAGACCTAATCCTTTATATTGATAGACCTTCATCTCTCTTCTTCTCTCTCTCTCTCATCCCGAATGGCGCCAAAGCTGAAAGAAAACATTAACGAGGGCTATGAACTAGTTCGCAATGCATTTGCGAGTGGATCTAGAGAAATCAAAGCTGTGATTACCCTAATCACAGAGAATGGCTTAGAATACTTGGTCTCAGAACCTACCAAGATTTGGAAGAAGGAGGTTCTTGAATTCTACATAGCAGCAGCACTGGATTCAACGGGTCTGAAAATTAAGTCATCTGTTCAAGGAACCAAGGTCAAACTCACCCTGAAGAGGTTGAGGAAGACACTATAACTGCCAAGGGTTCAAGAAGAATATGAAGTTGTATCTTCCATGACCAAAAAAGCTCTCCAATGGTGTGGACTGGATCCCACCACCAAGATTAGATCTTCTATGCACAAATAGGGAATGAACACCCAGGGAAACTTTCTTTCTGAAATTATAGGAAAAGTAATTCTGTAAAAAAATAGGAGGACATGATAGGATATCTGTCTATATGTTCAATCTAATGATGAAAGAAATTGTACCTAATCAGCTAGAGGGGGGGTGAATAGGTGACTAAATCTTTTTAAACTTTTAGGCAGATTATATCACAGATTTCACAGAACTATAAACAGCATACACAGCATCAATCACATACACAGAGTACACACAGTTTTATAGTGGTTCCCCAAGGTTTGGGTACATCCACTTTCCCCCTTCGCCTATCTAGTAGTGTACTAGATTCGGCCAAACTCCTCCACTATTCCTCAGATCCTCAGATCTTACACTCAGAACCCCAACCAGGTTCCTACAGCTCAGAGTGATCCCACTCCTACAACTCAGGCTAAACAGCCCTACCACTCAGTCTTCACAAAGACCTACACTCATCCACAAGGCATACACTCAGAGATATGAATCTCCTACACTTAGGCACACAGGCCCTACCACTCAGCCTTTATAATTTCAGGCTTACAACTCAGATCCCTAAGGATCCTACAAGAAATTTAGAATACAATGTATATACCTACAACTCAGAATAAGAGAGAAGAGTTGACAGGTTTCTTGATGAGTTCTTGGAAGAACTCTGCTGAGATCAACCTCACTTGTCTTTCTTCAAAGCTTCTTGAATGTAGAACACAATAGGGTTGAGTCTCTCTGCAGCAGATCTTCAATCACTGCAACTTAAGTTTCAGATCTCAATCTGAAACCTTCTTCACAACCTGGTTCCAACAGCTGTCTTCTTGGAAGGAGCTCTCTCTCTCCAACTACTTAGATCTTCACTTGAATTGAATCTTCAATGAATTACTTGATCACTTTGGTGATTTCCAACAACTGATTATCTGTTGAATGTATAAGCCTTTATATATACTTTCTTCATGGTGACCGGCTGATCCGGTTTCTAATGACTTTCTGACAACTCTGACTGTTGCAGTAGACCGGCTGGATTGGCAGCTGTCAAGTCATCCAGTCACTTCTTGAAATATTTGTAACTGTCTGAAAGTGTCGAGACAGTCTGTCTTTAAGTGTCGACACTTATAGACTAAGTGTCGACACATGTAGACTAAGTGTCGACACTAGCCTTCAAGGTGTCGACACAACTCCTTGTGTTGTAGAATTTACTTCACGACACAGCTTCTTCAATATGTGTCGACACTGATATTGTGTGTCGACAAAACTCCTTGTTCTTCAGTATTTAGTTGAATTCTGCTAAGTGTCAACACACCTCCTTTGTGTCGACACATCTTCTTGTTTTGAACTTGTTCAGTGTCGACACATCTTCTTGGTGTCGACACATGCCTTCTGTGTTGATACTTTTGCTGAGTGTCGACACAGCTCCTTGTGTCGACACATTCTTCTTTTGTTGAGACTTTGGCTGAGTGTCGACACATCTCCTTTGTGTCGACACTTGTACTTATAATTAGTTAAACTTTGGTGAGTGTCGACACAGCCTCCTAGTGTCGACACTTTCTTCATGTGTTGAGTCTTCTGCTGAGTGTCGACACATTCTTTACTATGTTTACACTTGTACTTAGACTCTGTTGAATTTGCTGAGTGTCGACACAGCCTCCAAGTGTCGACACTTTCTGATGTCGACAAAGTTCCTCTGGGTGTCTACACTGCTTCTAAGTGTCGACACTACTTCACTGGACATTTCTTCATTGAGTGTCGACACAGCCTTTATGTGTCGATACTTTCCTTCTGGTGTCGACTCAGCATCCCTGATGTTGACACAATTACTCCAAGTGTCGACACTGCTTCTCTGGGTGTCGGCACAAGTCTTCTTAAGTGTCATCACTTTTCTTCTGGGTGTCGACACATGGACTTAGAAACTTTTCAGCTTTCCCTGCAAATACTTAACCTGCACAACTAAACTCAAAACACATCAAATATATTTTGATGTATATCATTGAGTAGGGTGAGGCTTCTTCTAATCAGGTACATTTATTCCAATGTACCCAACATTCTCCCTCTATTTGGAGAAGTCATAACCCTTAGTCAATGATATACACCATACATAACAAAATCACAGTATGATGTAAAACAGGATTATATAATAGGGTAAGTTCATAAACATGTATTAAACAAAACATGTATATACTATTATCTCAGAACAATTAATGTAATAAATTTAACACATATCACATAGTTCTAAGAACTTCAACATTTTCATTATTCACAAGTTTACAGAAAGTTTTAATACAAGTGATTACACATGTAAACTAAAGATAAATTCTATCCTATTACTGCTCAGCCTCCTTGATAACAATGCCCTTTCCAGATTGTATCTTTGCTTGGACTGGGGCTTCAGCATCTTCAGCAACAGCAGGCTTCTTTTCTTTCAGATCCTTCTTTTTCAATTCTTCAGCCTTGATCTTTTGCCTTTCAAAGTAATGATAAGGCTTAGGAAAGTACTTGCTAAGCTCCTGGGCAGTAGGAGGTAGCTTTCCCATCTTAGCCTTTCTTCTATATTGCACAATTGCCTCTTGCCTGGACTCATGCTTTCTCCACTCCAGTTCAGAATACCACTTGTTTCTATCTTGGATATTTTCCTTGGCAGCCTTCCATGCAGTCAAGATAATATTCCTTGAAGTGGGGCTCCATTGTTCAAAGTAAGGCCTCAACTCAGCTTGCTCCCTGAATCTTTTCTTAGACAATTCGGCTTCTTGTTCTTTCAGTATAGCCTCTGGCACTGGCTGAACTACTTTTTCTATGATGACCTTCTGATTTCCCTCAGGTGGATATACATTGACTGTATATCTGCATGTATCATATCAAAGTCTGGTGGAGGATAGATCACTTGAGCTACTTCAGCTTGCTCACCTCCAAGATATGTAGGATTAATCCCAGACTCTGCAACATTGTCATCATCATATAATGGAGGATATCCAAGGGTGGCTCTGATGGAATTGGAAATCCATTTTGCATGATCAGAGCCTGCTTTGACTAACACCCTCTCCCCCTTTATGACTTCTCTGTCAATGTGATCCCTCAGATCATCTTTCTGAAATCTTATTTGTGCATTCAGATAATTTACTCCATCCTTGTAGAAAGGTTTCAACCTTTGGAGTTTTTCAGTGATTAACTTCTGAGAATCTTGAATTGCAGAAGTAACAGTATTGATCCCTTCTTGTAACTTCTTATCAAACTCTTCCTAGGCAGTAGTCCTTGCTGTAGTTTGAGTAGCAGCCAGATTCTGCATCTCAGTGACTATCACATTGTGTGATTCAGTCAAATTGTCATTCATTCTTATCTGGTTTTCCAGGACATAGCCTTGCTTTACTGCCAGGTCTTCAATTTGTTTCTTGATATTTTCTTGATGAGTAGCTAAATAGACTACTGCATTTCCTCCCTTATGAAAGCAGTCAGTCATTTCTTTTTTATTAAGATTCATTTCAAATCTGATGGACTTAATATCTTGTGCAAGATCAAACTGTAGAGACTTATGGCTTTCATCTATATATTTTTCAATTGCTAGCCTTTGCTCATCCATCTTTATTTGTAAAGCAACCATCAATGAACTGTAATCTGTTGATGGGGCTGGCTGTGGTGCAGGCTGTGGTGCTATTGTTTGTAAAGCCTTTTTGTATGTCCGGCTCCTCCTCTTGAAGACTTGAAACTTCCTCTTCTTAGCTCTTGCAGCCTCTTCATCTTCTGATGCAGATGTGCTATCAATAGTCACTCTGTCCTTAGGACTTGGAGGTAACTCCTTCTCAGTCCTTTGTAGCCCTTCAACATCTTTTGGCATCTCAGTCTCTTTGCTTGCAGTTTATTCTATAAACTCCACTTGCTCCCCCTCAATACTTACTTTCTCCCCCTCAGCAGCAGCTTTTTCCACTTCAATGTCAGTTTGAAGAAGGTCTGGGAACAGCTCTTCCAAAGTAAACTCTTGTTGAGGATGGGGTGGAGATTCTCTTATCTCATCAACCACTTGATCAGATACCACTTGATCTGCAACAGATGTGTCCTCCATGACAACATCATCCTCAATAGGGAAATTTAATTTAGTAATGTCAGTGATTACCTCAAGTATGGTGTGGGTAGCTTGTTCACTTTCTAGTGGAGTTGGCTCTTCCACTAGTAGAGGCTCCCCCTGGATGGAATCCTGGTGAAGTGGGCTTGCTTGTGGAAGCTCCCCCTGCCTCTCTGCATCTTCTTGTCTAGCTCGAGACTTTCCAGCATTTCCAGTTTCTTGTTCATCATCTGGAGTAAACACAACTTGCTCTTCAGAGCTGCTTGATGATTCTTGAGCCACAGGGGCTGTCTTTTTCTTCTTCTTCAGGGGTGTTTCCTTCTCAGGAGTTGGCATTTCCTTGGTCAAGACACTATCCCACCTAGAGAAGATCCTCAAATCCATTCTTCTCATGTGGTTAATTTTAGTTCCAGTTGCTTGACTCATGACCTCGGGTATACTACCAGCCAGGTAAAGACTTAGAATCCTACCCAAATTGGATTTCTTCAGGCTCTCCTTAATCTTCTCAAACACTACTACAGACCAATCAGTTTGTAGTTTGAAAATAATCCTTGTCATGGGGCTAAACATATGAGCTGATACTCTGGCATGCCCTCCAGGATTGCTCAAGATAACCTTGCCAACAATTTCAGATAAGAATTTTCCTTGCATATTCATTCCTTTCCTATTGAACACAGATCCAATTTTCATGTTGGAATCCAGTCCACACCAAGTTAATGCTTCCCTAGTTTTAGAAGCAGAAACATTCTCTTCTTCCTTAGTCCTAGGTAGTTGTAGTACCGTTCTCAGACTCTTAGGAGAAACTTTCACCTTAGCCCCATGAACCCTTGACTTAATCTTTAGTCCAGATTCATCTATTGTTGCTCCATTTAGAAATTCCAGGACCTCCTTCTTCCAAATCTTGATCGGTTCTGAAACCAGAAACTCTAACCCAGTCTCTGCGATTAGGGTTATCATGCCTTTGATATCTGGTTCCGCCTCATTAAAAGCATTCCGCGCGAGTTCATAACCTTCATTCACATTCTCTTCGAGCTTGGGAGCCATTAGGGTTTGAAGAAATTTGAATTGAGTGAAGAGAGGTGTCGACACACAAGTTAAGTCTCGAAACATTGGTGAGCATGTCGACAGACAATGGCGAAATCCTATTTATACCTTTCTAGGATCGAAGATGAAAGAGCGCGTCAAAATACTCAAATTGTGTCGACACTGTTGAAAAGTGTCGACACAGACTTATAATGTCTCGACAACTTATGTGTCGACACAAGTATAGTCGACAGAATATAAGTGTCGACACTTGTTTATGTGTCGACAGCATTTAGCTCGACACTTAGTCGAGACTTTACTTGACTAATTCTTTATAAATCCTAAGTGTCGACACCACCTTGGATGTGTCGACACCTACCCTGCATGTGTCGACACTAATTCTCTGAAGTGTCGACACCAACTACCTAGATGTGTCGACACCTTTTCTCTGAAGTGTCGACACCACTTTTCTGTGTCGACACAGACAAATCTGTGTGTCGACACCTTTTCACTTAGCCAATTTTGAAAACTTATTCTAAGTTTATCATATCTAATTCAATTTTAAACCTATTGAATTTGGTTTCTTCTAAGGGCTTAGTATACATGTCAGCTAGTTGATTATCTGTATTAACATATTCTAGTGAAATATCTCCTTTTTCCACATGTTCTCTTAGAAAATGATATTTTATTTCTATGTGCTTAGTCCTACTATGGGAAACAGGATTGTTTGCAATAGATATAGCACTAGTAGAATCACAAAATAGTGGTGTTCTACTTACTTGAATACCACAATCTTCAAGTTGATGTTTTATATATAGAAGTTGAGAACAGCAACTTCCTGCAGCCACATACTCTGATTCTGCTGTGGAGATAGCCACACTTGTTTGCTTCTTGCTACTCCATGATATCAGTCTTCCACCTAGGAATTGACAGGTACCAGTTGTACTTTTCTTATCTTCCTTGCAGCCTGCAAAATGTGCATCTGAATAACCTGTCAGTTCAAAGTCTCCATTCCTAGGGTACCAAAGGCCTAGATAAGGATTGCCCTTAAGATATCTTAGAATTCTTTAGACTACTGTCAAATGAGATTCTTTAGGGCATGCTTGGTACCTAGTACAGACACATGTAGCATACATGATATCTTGTCTACTAGCAGTCAAATACAATAGGGATCCAACTATCCCTCTATACAAAGTCTCATCTACAGGTTTCCCTGCATCATCTTTGCTAAGAGACATACTTGACCCCATAGGAGTTTTCATGGTACTGGATGATTCCATACCATACTTCCTTATTAATTCTAGAGTGAACTTAGACTGGCATATGGATAAACCATTCTCAGTCTATCTAACTTGGAGACCCAAGAAGAACTTAAGTTCCCCCATACTGCTCATTTTAAATTGTCCTTGCATAAGTTTTGCAAACTTCCTGCAAAGACCACTTTCAGTAGACCCAAATATGATGTCATCTACATATATTTGGACTAGAATGATCTTGCCTCTGGATTCCCTAAGTAATAGAGTCTTGTCTATTTCACCCCTTGTGAATTTATTCTCAATGAGGAAACTACATAGGGTTTCATACCAAGCCCTAGGGGCTTGTTTTAACCCATACAAAGCCTTCCTAAGTCTATAGACATAATTAGGTTGAGTTGAATCAATAAAACCTGATGGCTGTTCCACATAGATTTCTTCCTTCAGATTTCCATTCAGAAATGCTGATTTAACATCCATTTGGTATACTTTAAACCCTTGATAGGTTGCATAGGCCAAGAACATCCTTATTGCCTCCAGTCTGGCTACTGGAGCAAAGGTTTGATCAAAGTCAATACCTTCTTCTTGCCTATATCCCTTTGCAACCAGTCTTGCTTTGTTCTTTATAATGATTCCATGTTCATCCATCTTATTCCTGAAGATCCACTTAGTTCCAATTATGTTGTGGTCTTTTGGTTTAGGAACAAGCTCCCAGACTTTGCATCTCTTGAATTGATTCAACTCCTCTTGCATTGCCTCAATCCAATGAGGGTCTAGGATGGCTTCTTCAAATTTCTTTGGCTCAACTTGGGATAGAAAACTGGAGTAGAGTACTGAACTTAGATTTCTACTCCTTGTTTGTACCCCTTGTGTGAGATCACCAATAATTTGATTGGCTGGATGATCTCTTAGATGCCTAGTAGCTGGAGGCAGCCTGGCTTCATGTTGAACTCCTTCAGCTTCTTCAACTTGCTGCACCCCTTGATCTTCTTCTACATCAGGTGCATCTAGTACTCCCCCTGGACAGCAGCCACTATCATCTACATGCTGACTTGTAGTATATCCTTCTTCAATAGTGAGCTTGTCCATCTTCTTAGTCACACATGTAGAGCTGCAAATATTTCTAGACAATTCATGGTTAATGAGTCTAGCTTCATCAAATACTACATGTACTAACTCTTCTACAACTTGAGTAGTCAAGTTGTAGACTCTATAAGCCTTACTATTGTTGTTGTACCCAACAAAGATCCCCTCTTGGGATTTGGCAGCAAACTTGGTTAAGTAAGACTTACCATTGTTAAGTATATAGCATTTACAACCAAAGATCCTGAAATAGGATAGGTTTGGTTTTATGCCTTTCACAATCTCATAGGGGGTCTTGTTGTGACTTTTGGTGACAGTAGACCTATTAATTACATGGCATGCAGTGTTTACTGCCTCAGCCCAGAAATATTCTGGGAGAGATGTGTCACTTAATAGGGTTCTACCAGCCTCTATCAAGGTTCTATTTTTCCTTTCAGCAATGCCATTTTGCTGAGGTGTTCTTGGTGAAGAAAATTCCTGAAATATCCCAAATTCTTCACATAGCTTTGTCATCCTGTCAGACTGGAATTCAGTACCATGGTCACTTCTTATTTTGACCACTATACTGTCTAACTCATTTTGAATTTGTTTGACAAAACTATAGAAGATACTAGGTGTTTCAGATTTCTATCTAAGGAAGAACACCCAGGAAAACCTTGAGTAGTCATATACAACTACAAATGTGTAGACCTTCCTACCTAGGTTGTGAACTGGAATAGGACCAAAAAGATCCATATGCAAGAGGTATAAGCACCTCACAGCATCTTTGTTTTCAATGCTATTAAAGGTGGACCTAGTCTGCTTGCCCTTTTGACAAGCTGAGCATATTCCATCTTTAATACACTTAACCTAAGGACCATTCCTCACTAACTCTTTACTATATAGTTGGCCAATTGTCTTGTAGTTAAGATGGTCTAGTCTCTTGTGTCATTTGACACAATGAGAGACTTTCTCATCAGCTACAAGACACACTGGAGAAACATTGTTCTCACTCATAATGTCTAGACAATAGACATTTCTCTTTTTATAACCTATCAGAATGATCTCTTGATCATTTGACCTCCTGATATGACAACCATCTTTAACAAATGAGATGTCATATCCTAAACCACTCAGCTGACTTATACTAATAAGGTTATGTTTCAACCCTTTAACATAAGCCACTTGAGTAATTGTTATAAGGTTGCTAGAAATGTTACCAAAACCTTTGATGATTCCTTTTTCAGAACCACCAAAGGTGACTTTAGGACCATCCTTGATTGGTGTGTAGTCCTTTAGCAACCCCCTAGTTCCAGTCATGTGCCTGGAACATCCACTGTCCAAGTACCAAATTGGGGCATGACCATTTGGACTCACCTGCAAAACAGATTAGTTGACCTTAGAACCCAAAGAATTCTTGGGTCCTTGGTGCTTGTTAGTTTGCCTCTTAACAAAACTACCTACAGATCTTCTAACAGGCAGTTTGCTACTCACTATGGCACTAGAATTGTGACAGCAGTCAATGGCAAAGTGGCCTACCTTGCCACAACACCAGCACTCAAATCTGTTGTACCTTTGCTTAGGTACAACCCTAGCTGTTTTATCTACAGCTGGCTTGTTGAGTACTGGGGCTTTACACTTAGACTTGGACTTTACAGTCCTAGCAGGTTTTGTAAACCCTAATCCAGTTTTACCCTTTTGATGTACAAATTCATCTATCAAAGGTAGAACAGACTTTGGTTTAGAAAACCTTGCAACTATGTCTCTCTCCTTCTGAAGACTAATCTCCAGATTTCTGATTTGATCATTCTTGAATGCTATAGTCCCCATCTGAATAACAGTTATGTTCTTCAGCCTGGCTATTTCATTTGTTTTTGATCAATCAACTTATCAAAATCTATTGCAGACACCTTGAGATTAGCAATTTCCTTAGCCTGACTTTTCGCCAAGGATTTGCTTTTCTTCAAAGCTTGCAACACTACTCTATATTCATCAATTAATTGATGAATGTCTCCTTCAGATTCAGATGCACTCTCATCACTTGATGAAGATGAATCTGAATCTGAGTCAGTACTAGAAATTGAATCAGTAGAACAATTTAGTACCTGACTAGGTCCAGGCTGCTCCTGGATTTTGTCACTTTCTGACAAGGCCATCAGTCCCTGGCACTGATTGTCCTCTTGCTCATATATAGAGTTCATTAATTGGATGAACTCCTCTTCCTCTTCTTCAGCAAACAGTCCAATGTAAGCTTCAGCTTCTGAATCAGTTTCTGAAGAAGACATATCTGACAGACTTTTGTCCTTTTTAGCAACAAAGGACATTTCCTTCTTGCCCTTGATTTGAGTCTTCTTCTTATCTGTTGACTCTCTCCTCTTCTCTGGACAGTTAGCAACAACATGTCCTTGTTTGTTACAACAATAACAAACTATCTTTGAAGATGTAGTTTTACTTGACTTGGGCTTTCTCCTGTCATTCTTTGATGACTACTGTATAGTGAATGGCTTAGACCTCCACTATTTCTTCTTCAGGAACTTCTGAAAATGTCTTGTGAATGCTGCAAAGTCCTCATCACTCTCACTGCTTTCAGAATTCTTACTGTCTGACTCATCTGTCTCAGTCTCAACAACTTTTGGTGGTGGAGATGGAGACTTACTTTTATATTTCTTGGTGGCTTCTGTCTTGAATGCCACAGCTCTTTCTTTATGCTCTATTCTAGTAGTCTTCTCCTCCTCTTTCCTAACCATTAGCTGCATTTCATAGGATAACAGCTTTCCAAACAATGTTGGAGGAGGAATATCTGCTAACTTGACCATTTCCCTTATGGCACATATCTTGGTGTCCCAGTCCTTTGTTAGGGACCTCAATAACTTATCATTCAGCTCATAATTGCTGAATTCTCTTCCATAGGACATTAACTCATTAACTATCCTATAGAATTTCTTGTAGCACTCAGTTATGCTATCAGACCTTCCTTGTCTGAAGCCCTCATACTCTTGGTTTAACAATGACTTTCTGTCCTGTCTAACTTCTTCAGAACCCTCCATGTACACTATCAGAGTATCCCACATCTCCTTTGATGTTTTACAGTATATCAAGTTCTGAAATGTAGCATCATCTATTGCACTTACAATGATATTCTGAGCCCTCTTGTCCATTGTAGCCAGAATAATATCATCCTTGGTCATTTCAGAATAGTCTTTTGGTGTTCTCTGATTTGCATCCAACATAGATACCTTCATTGGCACATATGGCCCTTCTTTAACTGTGATATAGATTCTAGGGTCAGAGGCTTCCATAAATAGCCTAACCCTTTCTTTCCAGATGCCAAAGATCTCCTTTCCACAGATTGGCAACTTCATGGATCCAAGTTCTTTGTGATTCTCTATGGAACCCATTTTCTTGATTTTCTTGATTATGCTGAATCTGTCCTTGATTTCACTGAATCTGCCAACAGGATCTACTCAGACAGTTATGTCCTTTTTGAGTAACCTCCCTCTGATACCACTTGAAAGAAATTGTACCTAATCACCTAGAGGGGGGGTGAATAGGTGACTAAATCATTTTAAACTTTTAGGCAGATTATATCACAGATTTCACAGAACTATAAACAGCATACACAACATCAATCACATACACAGAGTACACACAGTTTTATAGTGGTTCCCCAAGGTTTGGGTACATCCACTTTCCCCCTTCGCCTATCTAGTAATGTACTAGATTCGGCCAAACTCCTCCACTATTCCTCAGATCCTCAGATCTTACACTCAGAACCCCAACCAGGTTCCTACAGCTCAGAGTGATCCCACTCCTACAACTCAGGCTAAACAGCCCTACCACTCAGTCTTCATAAAGACCTACACTCAGCCACAAGGCCTACACTCAGAGATATGAATCTCCTACACTCAGTCACACAGGCCCTACCACTCAGCCTTTATAATTTCAGGCTTACAACTCAGATCCCTAAGGATCCTACAAGAAATTTAGAATACAATGTATATACCTACAACTCAGAATAAGAGAGAAGAGTTGACAGGTTTCTTGATGAGTTCTTGGAAGAACTCTGCTGAGATCAACCTCACTTGGCTTTCTTCAAAACTTCTTGAATGTAGAACACAATAGGGTTGACTCTCTCTGTAGCAGATCTTCAATCACTGCAACTTAAGTTTCAGATCTCAATCTGAAACCTTCTTCATAGCCTGGTTCCAACAGCTGTCTTCTTGGAAGGAGCTCTCTCTCTCCAACTACTTAGATCTTCACTTGAATTGAATCTTCAATGAATTACTTGATCACTTTGGTGATTTCCAACAACTGATTATCTGTTGAATGTATAAGCCTTTATATAAACTTTTTCATGGTGACCGGCTGATCCGGTTTCTAACGACTTTCTGACAACTCTGAATGTTGCAGTAGACCGGCTGGATTGGCAGTTGTCAAGTCATCCAGTCACTTCTTGAAATATCTGTAACTGTCTGAAAGTGTCGAGACAGTCTGTCTTTAAGTGTCGACACTTATAGACTAAGTGTCGACACATGTAGACTAAGTGTCGACACTAGCCTTCAAGGTGTCGACACAACTCCTTGTGTTGTAAAATTTACTTCGCGACACAGCTTCTTCAATATGTGTCGACACTGATATTGGGTGTCGACACAACTCCTTGTTCTTCAGTATTTAGTTGAATTCTGCTAAGTGTCGACACACCTCCTTTGTGTCGACACATCTTCTTGTGTTGAACTTGTTCAGTGTCGACACATCTTCTTGGTGTCGACACATGCCTTCTGTGTTGATACTTTTGCTGAGTGTCGACACAACTCCTTGTGTCGACACATTCTTCTTTTGTTGAGACTTTGGCTGAGTGTCGACACATCTCCTTTGTGTCGACACTTGTACTTAGAATTAGTTGAAATTTGCTGAGTGTCGACACAGCCTCCTAGTGTCGACACTATCTTCATGTGTTGAGTCTTCTGCTGAGTGTCGACACATTCTTTACTATGTCGACACTAGTACTTAGACTATGTTGAATTTGCTGAGTGTCGACACAGCCTCCAAGTGTCGACACTTTCTGATGTCGACAAAGTTCCTCTGGGTGTCGACACTGCTTCTAAGTGTCGACACTGCTTCACTGGACATTTCTTCATTGAGTGTCGGCACAGCCTTTATGTGTCGACACTTTCCTTCTGGTGTCGACTCAGCATCCCTAGAGTCGACACAATTACTCCAAGTGTCGACACTGCTTCTCTAGGTATCGACACAAGTCTTCTTAAGTGTCGACACTTTTCTTCTGCGTGTTGACACATGGACTTAGAAACTTTTCAGCTTTCCCCGCAAATACTTAACCTGCACAACTAAACTCAAAACACATCAAATACATTTTGATGTATATCATTGAGTAGGGTGAGGCTTCTTCAAATCAGGTACATTTATTCCAATGTACCCAACAAATGACCAGAGTCATCTTCAAGGTAAAAACCAACTGGTCTGTAGTGATCTTTGAAAAGATCAAAGAAAGTTTAACGAAACCAAACCTGGGCAGAATACTAAGCCTATATCCGATTGTGAATATTCCTGAAGTAATGAATCACACAGCAGGATCTAAGATAAACCATATGAGAAGAATAGATTTAAGGATACTATCCAGATGGGAAAGGGTCCTGACTAAGGATGTTTCTACTCCACAGAAACAAACAAAACAAATACAGCAAAAGAAGAAACCAATCCACAAGACAACTGAATCTTCAAGTGATTCAGAAGAAGAAGTAGTCTTCAGCTCAGATGAAGAAAGACCAGAGGATGCTAGGAAATCACCTGCTCCAGAGACTGTAGATGATGGTCAGGTGCAGGGGGAGCAGATTCCTGCCACCAACATTTCGAAAGTTCAGGTACAAGAAGAGCCTCATCAAGGGGGAGCGAATGAGCTTTCTCCAGCTTCAGCTCAATAAGAGGCATTACCTTCAGGGGGAGCTCATGAACAAGAGCCACATATCAACACAGCTGCATTGGACAGTGAAGCAGCTACACAATCTATACATGAGGCACTACTGGATATAAATCAAGCTGCTCTCAATTCAAAAAATACTACACTGACTGTACATATGAATGATGTTGAACAGATTAACCAAGAAAGTGTCCCAGCACATGACACTATAATGGAGGACACTTTTGCATTTGATGACACTCCATCTAGTGCATAAGAGAAAGATAATCCTCCTGTTCAAATGCAGCAAGAGTTCACTCTAGAAGAGGAAATTCCTGACATACAAGATGCAAGGACTGAGGGGGAGCAGCCAAGGACTAAGAAGGAGCAGCCAATGACTAAGAAGGAGTTGCCCTCTAGTTCAAAAGACACAGTGGACATAGCAAGTTCATCTGATTCTTCTGAAAATTAAGAAGTTTCCAGGGCCAAAAAGAGGAAACTGATGGTCCTCAGAAAGAAGAGCTTGGGCTATAAGAAAGCCTTGCAGACTATCTCCCAACCACCAGCTCCAGCAGTTGACTTCAGCTCACTGTTGGTGGCACTGCATGTTAGTATGGATGAGCAAAGAGCAGCTCTTGAGAAATATGTAGATGAGAGCTATAAAGAACTGCAATCTACATTGGCCCAAGATATCAAATCCATCAAATTTGAGGTCAATTTGCATAAAAAGATGACAGATTGCTTCCATAAGGGAGGTAATGTTGTAGTTTATTTAGCCAAACAACAAGTGGAAGCCAAAACTCAGATAGATGACATAGCAGTGAAACAAGGCTATGTTCTGGAAAATCAAATAAGAATGAATGACAATCTAATAGAATCCCACAATGTGATTGTCACAGAACTTAAGAATACAACAACTGCTTTCACTGCAAACATTGCTAAAGAAAAGTCTGAGTTTGATAAACAACTCAAAGCAAATTTGACTGATATTAGCACTGCTATTCAAGACTCTCAAAAGGTAATTTCTGCTCAGCTGCTGAAGTTCAGATCCTTCTACAAAGAAGGAATAAATTATCTAACTAATCAGATAAGGTTTCAAAAGGATGATCTAATAGACCATGTTGAACGAGAAGTCATAAAGGGGGAGAGAGTGTTAGTCAATCAGAGCAACTCTTGGTTATCCACCCCTGTGTGATGATGACAATACTGCTGAGTCAGGCATTCAACCTGCTGCCAATGAAGTGGTTCAGCAGGAAGTGGCTCAAATTATTTATCCACCTGCTGATTTTGAGGGCATTCAATCTGCAGTACAACAAATGTATAGTCCTCCATAGGAGGTTCAGAATGTGATTATTGAGAAGGTCGAGATGTCTGAAGCAGCCTTGAAAAGAGGGCAAGAAGCTCAACTTTCTAAGAAAAGGTTTAGAGAGCAGACTAAATTAAAACCTGATTTTGAAAGATGGAGTCCCACTTTTAGAAACATTATTCTTACTGCCTGACAAGCAGTTAAAGATAACATGCAGGATATGGGTAAGTGGTACTCTGAACAAGAATGGAGCAAGTATCAGAAACGGCAAGATGCCATTTATTAGTTTAAAAGAGACATCAAAGCTGGGAAGATACCTACTACTTCTGTGGAGCCAAGCAAGTACTTTCCAAATCCTTATCATTATTTTGAAAGGCAAAAGGTCAAGGCTGAAGAGCTCAAGAAAAAGGATCTTAAAGGAAAGAAGCTAGCTGAAGACACTGAAGCTAATGTACAAGCAAGGATTCAGTCTGGCAAAGGCATTGTTATCAAGGAGCTTGATCAATCCTAAGATTAGATTGACTAGATTTTAGAAATATGTAATCTTTTTAAAATCTATGTCATCTGTTGTTCAGAACCTTCTTGTAGTTCAACAAAACATTGATTCATGTTCATTATATTTTATCATATTCTGTGATGATATAATATTCTGGTTTTGTTTATGTATTACCCTGTCAAATAATGCTCTTATACATCATGTTCTATGTTTTATTATAAAGGGATGTATATCATTGACTAAGGGTTATGACTTCTCCAAATAAGGGGAGATTGTTGGGTATATTGGAAAATGTGTCCCAGATTTGGAGAAGCCTCACCTAACTCAATGATATTCATCAAGGTGTATTTGATGTTGTGTTGAGTTTAAATGTGCAAGTTAATGAAATACAGAAAAAGTTTCTAAGTACAAGTATCGACAGCTGAGAAGAAATGTGTCGACACTTCGGAAAGGCTGTGTCAACACCAGGAGCCAGATTGTGTCGACACACAGAACTTGTGTCGACATACAGAAAATCTGTCGACAACGACTGTGTCGACACTTGGGAATAGTTGTGCCAACACCAGGAGCCAGACTGTGTCAACACACAGGACTTGTGTCAACACATTCCAGAATTCTGCCGACTACAACTATGTCGATACACAGGACTTGTGTCGACACACTCCAGAATTCTGTCGACACCAACTTTGTCGGGACAAGGAGTTATTGTGTCGACACACAGGACTTGTGTCGACACATTCCACTAAAGTTGTATCAAGAAGTTAAAGATAAGTTGCATCGACAATGTGAAAGTTGTGTCGACATCATCAAGAGTTGTGTCGACACAAGATCTATTTGTGTCCACATATTTGAAGTATTGTCTCGACACTTTGCTGCTGAGTCAAAGTATAATGAAGTTTATGGAGACTTGACAGCTATCATAACTAACAATGTTGTTATATCTGTCAGAGCTGTCAGAAGGTCGTTAAGAAATGGATCAGCCGGTAACCTCGAATGGAGCCTATATAAAGACATGTTCTATCATCAAAGCTAAGTAATGAAAAACTAAGAAGACGAAGAGAAGTATTCATCCAGAAATCAACAAGGGCAGATCCTGAACAAGTCTGCAAGAAGAATTCAGATTAAATTCTGAATAGAAGAAGGACGCTGGATTGAGGATCATCTCCAACTTCAAGAAGATCAACCTTACTTTGTTCAGATTCAAGAAGCTTTGAAGAAGCTAAGACAGGTTGATTCTAAAGTTGTCAGATCTATCAAAAACTGACCAAGAAGCCTTCTACCCATTCTCTCTCTACTTGGGTGAAGGAATTACTCTTTTTATTATCAATTTTTCTGTATGATCTTTTACAGATCTGAGTGTAGGAGGGTTATCCCTCTGAGTTGTAAGCCTAAATTTATAAAGGCTGAGGTAGGGCTGAGTGCCTGAGATAGGAGATTAAGTTCTCTGAGTTGTAGGCCTGGGAAAAGGCAAAGGTAGGGCTTGAGTGCCTGAGTTGTAGGCCTTGTGGAAGAGGCTGAGGTAGGGCTTAATTGCCTGAGTTATAGGAGTGTGGACTCACTCTGAGGTAGGATTCTCTGGGAGGACCTGAGTTGTAGGACTTGCTGAAGTCTCAGCTGTAGGGACCTTTCAAGGTTCTGAATTGTAAGATCTGCTGATCTGAGAAGGAAGATGGGAGTTAGGCCGAATCTAGTATACTGATAAATAGGCGAAGGGGGAAATTGGATTTACTCATTGCTTGGGGAACCACTATAAATTTGTGTGCACTCTGTGATTGGCTGTGATTTTGTTTATACTGTGTTGTGTTAATTGCTGAATAATCTGTGTTAGCAGTAAAAATATTTTCTACCTTAAAGAAAATGAATTGAACCTATTCACCCCCCCCCCCCTCTAGGTGTTTAGGATATCTTGAAATCAATTCTTTCAGCAACAATCCATGAAGCATCCATATTTACTTCTTCGAAGTTCTTCAGCTTAATCAGGGAAAGAAACCTCAGATGCAACACTTTGTTAGTTGTACCTCTTCTTGTTCAAAATCCTTTACTAGGATCTCCAATGATCACATAAACTAGGTGATCTCTTGAATATCCGATCAATAGATTCTTTGCATTGCCAACAGGAAGTTCTGCTTCTTCTATTGCACGCTCTTCAACTTGAAGCTCTTCATGTTCAATCACGCTTAGAGTATTAACTTAAATGGAGCTTGATATATCTTCTTTGATCGCTTCTTCTAAGCTGAGCTCTTTGACCTTTGAACCCACATCTTCAATAAAAAACTAGAAGAGCTACTATATAGCATACCCATCTCATAAAATACAACATTGATAGACTCTTTTACAATAATGGTTTTCTTATTAAAAATCCTATATGCCTTACTATGGCTACTATAACCATCAAAAGCACCTTCAAAATATTTTTCACTAAACTTAGTTCAGTGATACTTCTCATTATTGAGTAGGAAGCATTTGCTTCCAAAGATTCTAAAATAGGACACAACCGGTTTTCTACCTTTCAGAAGTTCATAAGGTGTCTTACGATGATTCTTGTGGATTAAGGCTCTTTTTTGCACGTCATAAACTGTATTGAATACTTCAGCCCAGAAGTACTCTGGTAATGAAGAGTCATTTAACATAGTGGTGCTTGCCTCAATGTGTGTTCTATTCTTTCTCTCGGAAACTCCATTCTTCTGTGGAGTACAAGAAGATGAAAACTAATGAAAGATACCTAGGATTGCACAAAACTTTTTCTTGGCACCAGACTCAAACTCTATTCCATGATCACTTCTGATTTTGACCACAGAGTAGTCCATTTCATTCTATATCTGTTTGACAATATTAGTGAAAGTTTCAAAGGTATATGACTTGTGTTTCAGAAAGAATATCCATGTAAAACATGAGTAGTCATCCACAATAACCAATGTGTAAGCTTTACCTCCTAAACCATAGACAGACATAGGACCGAATAAGTCCATATGAAGCAGATATAAACACCTGAAGGAATCTTTTGCAATAATGTTTCTAAAAGTAGCCCTTGTCTTCTTGCCCATACTTATAGTTTTGAAATTAATATGTGCTAATCACTTGTGTCATTGATCACAAATAGATGCACTATCTTTTGCCGAAAAGAACACTGGTGAAGAAGACTCTAAATAAAGAAATTTTGGACAAAAATATTTCTACTTCGAGTGCCTGGTAAAATAGTTTTTGAGTTAACAGACAACTTTATCAAACACTTGTCCTTGTAGAACTCAACCATATACCCTTTGTCACATAATTGACTTATGCTTATGAGATTATGTTATAACCCCTCAACATAAGTCACGTTTGTGAAAGAGGCTATACCATTGGTAATCATACAGTAGTCTTTTGTGATTCCTATATCAGATCCGCCAAAAACAACTTTTTGTCTGTCTTTGACTTCGGTGAAATTCTAAAGTAGGCTTCTTATTCCGGTCATATGCCTGAAACATCCACTGTGCAAATAGCACATAGGATTTTGGTTGGCCTTTATACATACCTACAATCAAAGATTAATTACCCTTAGAAACCCAAACATATTTGGGTCCTTGGTTTTTATTAGATGAACACCACATGGAACGTTAACATTGTGAGGGGTCATTCTAGCATTGTTAACTCGGGGTGTCTTATATTCAAATGAATTATACTAACAATCGGTGGCAAAATGACCAATGTTTCTGCAATATTAATAGTCAAACCTGTTGTACCTTCTTTTCTTCTCCTGCTTCACCTTTTGATCGGGGGGGGGGGGGGGGGGTAGTAGGAGGTACTAATGTAGAAGTTGAAGCCTCGTGGGAATAAAAAGTGGTAGGCTTTCTTCAAAGACATCTTCGCCCAGGGAAGTGGTCTTGTGAGCCAAATGATTAACACATGTCGTGATAACATTCTTCACCTGTAGCATGTGATCATCTAAGAATTGGGTGAATGCATCCATTCTTCTCTATAGAATGACCTTGTTGGTTTCCATGATGTCCTTTTGCACTTCATGCACCATCTTCATATTCTCAATAGTAATGCATTGATTTTCAATTATGTCATTCTGCCTTTGCTCAATGCCAGCAAGTTTTTATTCTATGTATGTGATAGCTGGAGAAGCCCACTTGAAGAATTCCACTGTGTTAGCCTTCAACAAATTCACTTCAAATCTGATGGATTTGATTTCAGTAGACAGATCTTGCCTCAGTTCTTTTATTGAATCATCCATATAATGCTCCAATTTCCACCTCTGTTCATATAATAATTCTATTAATTGAGCTAAAAAGGAGCTGGATATCTCCATAGACTGCCGAGTTGTCCATGGAATGTTGACTTCTTCAGCATTCTTCCTTATATCCCCCTTATTTCTGAATCAACAATTTCATATTCAGAGGAATGGCCAGGAATGTCTGTAGCATGCTCATGAACATCAGATAAATTAATCACATTTTCAATTGCTTGAGCAGGGACCTTAAGATGAGTCTCCCCCTTAACAGGAGCAACATTCATGTCAACCTGAGGTACATCAGCATCAGACCCGAGGGCCTCTTCTTGGAATTGCTCCCCCTAAGAGTCAGAGGGGATCTGATCTAGACCCTCTTGTAGATTGACCAGGAAGGAGTAAACCATTTCTTGTATGCAAGTAGGAGATGGGATTTGCTCCCCCTTAATAGGAGCATCAATTCTGTAGGTCTCCCCCTATACAACATCACAAATTCTTTCCACTATTCTTAATGTCACATCTTCAACAATTTCCATGGATGTGCCTCTGTCAATCTCAGTTTGAGACACACTAATGGTAGGGTCTTTATAACATTCTTAGAGGACATTGAGAGTTGAGCACTGAAATCCTTCCTTATTTCTACAGTGGATTCTGATAACTCAGGAACATAGGGTTCTTCACCTCTACTGTCTGTAGAACTATCTATGGAGCTCTATTTTGTAATTATAACTACTTTCTACTTCTTCTTCTTTTCAGTTGGATGTGGGTGAGGAAGCAATGCCCTATCCCATCTATCAAACATCTTTATATACATCTTACTCATATGATTTATTTTTTCTCCTAGCCTCAGATTCAACATCCCTGGAGCAGATTTCAGTAAGAATAGAGATATTATACTACCAGAATTGGGTTCATGATACGAAACAATAACACAATCCTATCAAAATACCTTCCCCAATTAGTTTCTTTGTAAGAATGGCTCTGGTCATCAGCTCAAACATCTTCCTTGAAACTTTACCATGAGACCCTATCTTATAAATTAAGGCCTTGCCAACAATATCTGCTAAGAATTTTCCTTTCAGGTTCATTTCCTTTC